>BMAR01000063.1:0-348202 GCA_021605115.1 Astrephomene gubernaculifera
TACGGCAACGCAGTACGGCATGGGTTTCGACACGCCCTCCCACCCCCCTTCATGCTCCCCACTCCCCTAACCACCCCCTCGTCCCTCCAGCACCTCTGAACGCCCCTGCATCACCATGAGGTGTACGGCAACGCAGTACGGCACGGGTTTCGACACGCCCTCCCACCCCCCTCCATGCTCCCCACTCCCCTCACCACCCCCTCGTCCCTCCAGCACCTCTGAACGCTCCTGCATCACCATGAGGTGTACGGCAACGCAGTACGGCATGGGTTTCGACACGCTCTCCCACCCCCCTCCATGCTCCCCACTCCCCTCACCACCCCCTCGTCGCTCTAGCTCCTCTGAACACCCCTGCATCACCATGAGGTGTACGGCAACGCAGTACGGCATGGGTTTCGACACGCCCTCCCACCCCCCTTCATGCTCCCCACTCCCCTAACCACCCCCTCGTCCCTCCAGCACCTCTGAACGCCCCTGCATCACCATGAGGTGTACGGCAACGCAGTACGGCACGGGTTTCGACACGCCCTCCCACCCCCCTCCATGCTCCCCACTCCCCTCACCACCCCCTCGTCCCTCCAGCACCTCTGAACGCTCCTGCATCACCATGAGGTGTACGGCAACGCAGTACGGCATGGGTTTCGACACGCTCTCCCACCCCCCTCCATGCTCCCCACTCCCCTCACCACCCCCTCGTCGCTCTAGCTCCTCTGAACGCCCCTGCATCACCATGAGGTGTACGGCAACTCAGTACGGCATGGGTTTCGACACGCTCTCCCACCCCCCTTCATGCTCCCCACTCCCCTCACCACCCCCTCGCCGCTCTAGCTCCTCTGAACGCCCCTGCATCACCATGAGGTGTACCGCAACGCAGTACGGCATGGGTTTCGACACGCTCTCCCATCCCCCTCCATGCTCCCCACCCCCCTCACCACCCCCTCGTCCCTCCAGCACCTCTGAACGCCCCTGCATCACCATGAGGTGTACGGCAACGCAGTACGGCATGGGTTTCGACACGCTCTCCCACCTCCCTCCATGCTCCCCACCCCCCTCACCACCCCCCTCGTCCCTCCAGCACCTCTGAACGCCCCTGCATCACCATGAGGTGTACGGCAACGCAGTACGGCATGGGTTTCGACACGCTCTCCCACCCCCCTTCATGCTCCCCACTCCCCTCACCACCCCCTCGTCCCTCCAGCACCTCTGAACGCCCCTGCATCACCATGAGGTGTACGGCAACGCAGTACGGCATGGGTTTCGACACGCCCTCCCACCCCCCTCCATGCTCCCCACTCCCCTCACCACCCCCTCGTCCCTCCAGCACCTCTGAACGCTCCTGCATCACCATGAGGTGTACGGCAACGCAGTACGGCATGGGTTTCAATACGCCCTCCCACCCCCCTTCATGCTCCCCACTCCCCTCACCACCCCCTCGTCCCTCCAGCACCTCTGAACGCCCCTGCATCACCATGAGGTGTACGGCAACGCAGTACGGCATGGGTTTCGACACACCCTCCCACCTCCCTTCATGCTCCCCACTCCCCTCACCACCCCCTCGTCCCTCCAGCACCTCTGAACGCTCCTGCATCACCATGAGGTGTACGGCAACGCAGTACGGCATGGGTTTCGACACGCCCTCCCACCCCCTTCATGCTCCCCACTCCCCTCACCACCCCCTCGCCGCTTTAGCTCCTCTGACCACCCCTGCCGTACAGTGACATGGTACGGCATGGCTTCGGGCGTATCACCAATCTTCTTGTTGTAATATCTTGCATTGTGATCTCGACTAAGCTATAACTGAATTAATGAGCCATTCGCAGTTTCTTGGTTACTTTCCAAAATCAGCGTCAAACTGTTTGGTGACCGTGACCACCCCCCTCCATGCTCCCCACTCCCCTCGCCACCCCCTCGTCGCTCTGGCTCCTCTGACCACCCCTGTCGTCCAGCGACACGGTACGGCATGGCTTCGGGCACCACGTATCACCAGTCTTCTTGTTGCAATATCTTGCATTGTGATGTCGACTAAGCTATAACTAAGTTAATGAGCCATTCGCAGTTTCTTGGTTACTTTCCAAAATCAGCGTAAAACTGTTTGGTGACCGTGACCACCCCCCCCCCATACTCCCCACTCCCCTCACCACCCCTTCCTCGCTCCAGCTCCTCTGAACACCCCTGTCGTACAGCGACACGGTACGGCATGGGTTCGGGCACCGTGTGCCTCCGGTCTCCTTGTTGTGATGTCTTGCATTGTAATGTCGATTAAGCTATACCTGATTTAATGAGCCATTCGCAGTTTCTTGGTTACTTTCAGAAATCGGCGTAAAACTGTTTGGTGACCGTGACCACCCCTCTCCAAACTCCCTATTCCCCTCACCACCTCTTCATCGCTCTAGCTCCTCTGACCACCCCTGCCGTACAGCGACATGGTACGGCATGGCTTCGGGCACCGCGTATCACCAATCTTCTTGTTGCAATATCTTGCATTGTGATCTCGACTAAGCTATAACTGAATTAATGAGCCATTCGCAGTTTCTTGGTTACTTTCCAAAATCAGCGTCAAACTGTTTGGTGACCGTGACCAACCCCCTCCATGCTCTTCCACTCCCCTCACCACCCCCTCGTCGCTCTGGCTCCTCTGACCACCCCTGTCGTACAGCGACACGGTACGGCATGGCTTCGGGCACCACGTATCACCAGTCTCTTTGTTGCAATATCTTGCATTGTGATGTCGACTAAGCTATAAAGTTAATGAGCCATTCGCAGTTTCTTGGTTACTTTCCAAAATCAGCGTAAAACTGTTTGGTGTTTTACCCATGCTCCCCACTCCCACCCCCCTCCATGCTCCCCACTCCCCTCACCACCCCCTCGCCGCTCTAGCTCCTCTGAACGCCCCTGCATCACCATGAGGTGTACGGCAACGCAGTACGGCATGGGTTTCGACACGCTCTCCCATCCCCCTCCATGCTCCCCACCCCCCTCACCACCCCCTCGTCCCTCCAGCACCTCTGAACGCCCCTGCATCACCATGAGGTGTACGGCAACGCAGTACGGCATGGGTTTCGACACGCTCTCCCACCCCCCTCCATGCTCCCCACCCCCCTCACCACCCCCTCGTCCCTCCAGCACCTCTGAACGCCCCTGCATCACCATGAGGTGTACGGCAACGCAGTACGGCATGGGTTTCGACACGCTCTCCCACCCCCCTTCATGCTCCCAACTCCCCTCACCACCCCCTCGTCCCTCCAGCACCTCTGAACGCCCCTGCATCACCATGAGGTGTACGGCAACGCAGTACGGCATGGGTTTCGACACGCCCTCCCACCCCCCTCCATGCTC
Source organism: Astrephomene gubernaculifera (assembly GCA_021605115.1). Classification (NCBI taxonomy): domain Eukaryota; kingdom Viridiplantae; phylum Chlorophyta; class Chlorophyceae; order Chlamydomonadales; family Astrephomenaceae; genus Astrephomene; species Astrephomene gubernaculifera. Next base: position 3,337 of record BMAR01000063.1, read on the forward strand.
CCCACTCCCCTCACCACCCCCTCGTCCCTCCAGCACCTCTGAACGCTCCTGCATCACCATGAGGTGTACGGCAACGCAGTACGGCATGGGTTTCAATACGCCCTCCCACCCCCCTTCATGCTCCCCACTCCCCTCACCACCCCCTCGTCCCTCCAGCACCTCTGAACGCCCCTGCATCACCATGAGGTGTACGGCAACGCAGTACGGCATGGGTTTCGACACACCCTCCCACCTCCCTTCATGCTCCCCACTCCCCTCACCACCCCCTCGTCCCTCCAGCACCTCTGAACGCTCCTGCATCACCATGAGGTGTACGGCAACGCAGTACGGCATGGGTTTCGACACGCCCTCCCACCCCCTTCATGCTCCCCACTCCCCTCACCACCCCCTCGCCGCTCTAGCTCCTCTGACCACCCCTGCCGTACAGTGACATGGTACGGCATGGCTTCGGGCACCGCGTATCACCAATCTTCTTGTTGCAATATCTTGCATTGTGATCTCGACTAAGCTATAACTGAATTAATGAGCCATTCGCAGTTTCTTGGTTACTTTCCAAAATCAGCGTCAAACTGTTTGGTGACCGTGACCACCCCTCTCCAAACTCCCTATTCCCCTCACCACCTCTTCATTGCTCTGGCTCCTCTGACCACCCCTGTCGTCCAGCGACACGGTACGGCATGGCTTCGGGCACCGTGTGCCGCCCGTCTCCTTGTTGCGATGTCTTGCATTGTGATGTCAACTAAGCTATAACTGAGTTAATGAGCCATTCGCAGTTTCTTGGTTACTTTCCAAAATCAGCGTAAAACTGTTTGGTGTTTTACCCATGCTCCCCACTCTCACCCCCCTCCATGCTCCCCACTCACCTCACCACCCCCTCGTCCCTCCAGCACCTCTGAACGCTCCTGCATCACCATGAGGTGTACGGCAACGCAGTACGGCATGGGTTTCGACACGCTCTCCCACCCCCCTCCATGCTCCCCACTCCCCTCACCACCCCCTCGTCGCTCTAGCTCCTCTGAACGCCCCTGCATCACCATGAGGTGTACGGCAACGCAGTACGGCATGGGTTTCGACACGCCCTCCCACCCCCCTTCATGCTCCCCACTCCCCTCACCACCCCCTCGTCCCTCCAGCACCTCTGAACGCTCCTGCATCACCATGAGGTGTACGGCAACGCAGTACGGCATGGGTTTCGACACGCCCTCCCACCCCCCTCCATGCTCCCCACTCCCCTCACCACCCCCTCGTCCCTCCAGCACCTCTGAACGCTCCTGCATCACCATGAGGTGTACGGCAACGCAGTACGGCATGGGTTTCGACACGCTCTCCCACCCCCCTCCATGCTCCCCACTCCCCTCACCACCCCCTCGTCGCTCTAGCTCCTCTGAACGCCCCTGCATCACCATGAGGTGTACGGCAACGCAGTACGGCATGGGTTTCGACACGCTCTCCCACCCCCCTTCATGCTCCCCACTCCCCTCACCACCCCCTCGCCGCTCTAGCTCCTCTGAACGCCCCTGCATCACCATGAGGTGTACGGCAACGCAGTACGGCATGGGTTTCGACACGCTCTCCCATCCCCCTCCATGCTCCCCACCCCCCTCACCACCCCCTCGTCCCTCCAGCACCTCTGAACGCCCCTGCATCACCATGAGGTGTACGGCAACGCAGTACGGCATGGGTTTCGACACGCTCTCCCACCTCCCTCCATGCTCCCCACCCCCCTCACCACCCCCTCGTCCCTCCAGCACCTCTGAACGCCCCTGCATCACCATGAGGTGTACGGCAACGCAGTACGGCATGGGTTTCGACACGCTCTCCCACCCCCCTTCATGCTCCCAACTCCCCTCACCACCCCCTCGTCCCTCCAGCACCTCTGAACGCCCCTGCATCACCATGAGGTGTACGGCAACGCAGTACGGCATGGGTTTCGACACGCCCTCCCACCCCCCTCCATGCTCCCCACTCCCCTCACCACCCCCTCGTCCCTCCAGCACCTCTGAACGCTCCTGCATCACCATGAGGTGTACGGCAACGCAGTACGGCATGGGTTTCAATACGCCCTCCCACCCCCCTTCATGCTCCCCACTCCCCTCACCACCCCCTCGTCCCTCCAGCACCTCTGAACGCCCCTGCATCACCATGAGGTGTACGGCAACGCAGTACGGCATGGGTTTCGACACACCCTCCCACCTCCCTTCATGCTCCCCACTCCCCTCACCACCCCCTCGTCCCTCCAGCACCTCTGAACGCTCCTGCATCACCATGAGGTGTACGGCAACGCAGTACGGCATGGGTTTCGACACGCCCTCCCACCCCCTTCATGCTCCCCACTCCCCTCACCACCCCCTCGCCGCTTTAGCTCCTCTGACCACCCCTGCCGTACAGTGACATGGTACGGCATGGCTTCGGGCGTATCACCAATCTTCTTGTTGTAATATCTTGCATTGTGATCTCGACTAAGCTATAACTGAATTAATGAGCCATTCGCAGTTTCTTGGTTACTTTCCAAAATCAGCGTCAAACTGTTTGGTGACCGTGACCACCCCCCTCCATGCTCCCCACTCCCCTCGCCACCCCCTCGTCGCTCTGGCTCCTCTGACCACCCCTGTCGTCCAGCGACACGGTACGGCATGGCTTCGGGCACCACGTATCACCAGTCTTCTTGTTGCAATATCTTGCATTGTGATGTCGACTAAGCTATAACTAAGTTAATGAGCCATTCGCAGTTTCTTGGTTACTTTCCAAAATCAGCGTAAAACTGTTTGGTGACCGTGACCACCCCCCCCCCATACTCCCCACTCCCCTCACCACCCCTTCCTCGCTCCAGCTCCTCTGAACACCCCTGTCGTACAGCGACACGGTACGGCATGGGTTCGGGCACCGTGTGCCTCCGGTCTCCTTGTTGTAATGTCTTGCATTGTAATGTCGATTAAGCTATAACTGATTTAATGAGCCATTCGCAGTTTCTTGGTTACTTTCAGAAATCGGCGTAAAACTGTTTGGTGACCGTGACCACCCCTCTCCAAACTCCCTATTCCCCTCACCACCTCTTCATCGCTCTAGCTCCTCTGACCACCCCTGCCGTACAGCGACATGGTACGGCATGGCTTCGGGCACCGCGTATCACCAATCTTCTTGTTGCAATATCTTGCATTGTGATCTCGACTAAGCTATAACTGAATTAATGAGCCATTCGCAGTTTCTTGGTTACTTTCCAAAATCAGCGTCAAACTGTTTGGTGACCGTGACCAACCCCCTCCATGCTCTTCCACTCCCCTCACCACCCCCTCGTCGCTCTGGCTCCTCTGACCACCCCTGTCGTACAGCGACACGGTACGGCATGGCTTCGGGCACCACGTATCACCAGTCTCTTTGTTGCAATATCTTGCATTGTGATGTCGACTAAGCTATAACTAAGTTAATGAGCCATTCGCAGTTTCTTGGTTACTTTCCAAAATCAGCGTAAAACTGTTTGGTGTTTTACCCATGCTCCCCACTCCCACCCCCCTCCATGCTCCCCACTCCCCTCACCACCCCCTCGCCGCTCTAGCTCCTCTGAACGCCCCTGCATCACCATGAGGTGTACGGCAACGCAGTACGGCATGGGTTTCGACACGCTCTCCCATCCCCCTCCATGCTCCCCACCCCCCTCACCACCCCCTCGTCCCTCCAGCACCTCTGAACGCCCCTGCATCACCATGAGGTGTACGGCAACGCAGTACGGCATGGGTTTCGACACGCTCTCCCACCTCCCTCCATGCTCCCCACCCCCCTCACCACCCCCTCGTCCCTCCAGCACCTCTGAACGCCCCTGCATCACCATGAGGTGTACGGCAACGCAGTACGGCATGGGTTTCGACACGCTCTCCCACCCCCCTTCATGCTCCCAACTCCCCTCACCACCCCCTCGTCCCTCCAGCACCTCTGAACGCCCCTGCATCACCATGAGGTGTACGGCAACGCAGTACGGCATGGGTTTCGACACGCCCTCCCACCCCCCTCCATGCTCCCCACTCCCCTCACCACCCCCTCGTCCCTCCAGCACCTCTGAACGCTCCTGCATCACCATGAGGTGTACGGCAACGCAGTACGGCATGGGTTTCAATACGCCCTCCCACCCCCCTTCATGCTCCCCACTCCCCTCACCACCCCCTCGTCCCTCCAGCACCTCTGAACGCCCCTGCATCACCATGAGGTGTACGGCAACGCAGTACGGCATGGGTTTCGACACACCCTCCCACCTCCCTTCATGCTCCCCACTCCCCTCACCACCCCCTCGTCCCTCCAGCACCTCTGAACGCTCCTGCATTACCATGAGGTGTACGGTAACGCAGTACGGCATGGGTTTCGACACGCCCTCCCACCCCCCTTCATGCTCCCCACTCCCCCCACCACCCCCTCGCCGCTCTAGCTCCTCTGGCCACCCCTGTCGTACAGCGACATGGTACGGCATGGCTTCGGGCACCCCGTATCACCAATCTTCTTGTTGCAATATCTTGCATTGTGATCTCGACTAAGCTATAACTGAATTAATGAGCCATTCGCAGTTTCTTGGTTACTTTCCAAAATCAGCGTCAAACTGTTTGGTGACCGTGACCAACCCCCTCCATGCTCTTCCACTCCCCTCACCACCCCCTCGTCGCTCTGGCTCCTCTGACCACCCCTGTCGTACAGCGACACGGTACGGCATGGCTTCGGGCACCACGTATCACCAGTCTCCTTGTTGCAACATCTTGCATTGTGATGTCGACTAAGCTATAACTAAGTTAATGAGCCATTCGCAGTTTCTTGGTTACTTTCCAAAATCAGCGTAAAACTGTTTGGTGTTTTACCCATGCTCCCCACTCCCACCCCCCTCCATGCTCCCCACTCCCCTCACCACCCCCTCGTCCCTCCAGCACCTCTGAATGCTCCTGCATCACCATGAGGTGTACGGCAACGCAGTACGGCATGGGTTTCGACACGCCCTCCCACCCCCCTTCATGCTCCCCACTCCCCTCACCACCCCCTCGCCGCTCTAGCTCCTCTGAACGCCCCTGCATCACCATGAGGTGTACGGCAACGCAGTACGGCATGGGTTTCGACACACCCTCCCACCTCCCTTCATGCTCCCCACTCCCCTCACCACCCCCTCGTCCCTCCAGCACCTCTGAACGCTCCTGCATCACCATGAGGTGTACGGCAACGCAGTACGGCATGGGTTTCGACACGCCCTCCCACCCCCTTCATGCTCCCCACTCCCCTCACCACCCCCTCGCCGCTTTAGCTCCTCTGACCACCCCTGCCGTACAGTGACATGGTACGGCATGGCTTCGGGCGTATCACCAATCTTCTTGTTGTAATATCTTGCATTGTGATCTCGACTAAGCTATAACTGAATTAATGAGCCATTCGCAGTTTCTTGGTTACTTTCCAAAATCAGCGTCAAACTGTTTGGTGACCGTGACCACCCCCCTCCATGCTCCCCACTCCCCTCGCCACCCCCTCGTCGCTCTGGCTCCTCTGACCACCCCTGTCGTCCAGCGACACGGTACGGCATGGCTTCGGGCACCACGTATCACCAGTCTTCTTGTTGCAATATCTTGCATTGTGATGTCGACTAAGCTATAACTAAGTTAATGAGCCATTCGCAGTTTCTTGGTTACTTTCCAAAATCAGCGTAAAACTGTTTGGTGACCGTGACCACCCCCCCCCCATACTCCCCACTCCCCTCACCACCCCTTCCTCGCTCCAGCTCCTCTGAACACCCCTGTCGTACAGCGACACGGTACGGCATGGGTTCGGGCACCGTGTGCCTCCGGTCTCCTTGTTGTAATGTCTTGCATTGTAATGTCGATTAAGCTATAACTGATTTAATGAGCCATTCGCAGTTTCTTGGTTACTTTCAGAAATCGGCGTAAAACTGTTTGGTGACCGTGACCACCCCTCTCCAAACTCCCTATTCCCCTCACCACCTCTTCATCGCTCTAGCTCCTCTGACCACCCCTGCCGTACAGCGACATGGTACGGCATGGCTTCGGGCACCGCGTATCACCAATCTTCTTGTTGCAATATCTTGCATTGTGATCTCGACTAAGCTATAACTGAATTAATGAGCCATTCGCAGTTTCTTGGTTACTTTCCAAAATCAGCGTCAAACTGTTTGGTGACCGTGACCAACCCCCTCCATGCTCTTCCACTCCCCTCACCACCCCCTCGTCGCTCTGGCTCCTCTGACCACCCCTGTCGTACAGCGACACGGTACGGCATGGCTTCGGGCACCACGTATCACCAGTCTCTTTGTTGCAATATCTTGCATTGTGATGTCGACTAAGCTATAACTAAGTTAATGAGCCATTCGCAGTTTCTTGGTTACTTTCCAAAATCAGCGTAAAACTGTTTGGTGTTTTACCCATGCTCCCCACTCCCACCCCCCTCCATGCTCCCCACTCCCCTCACCACCCCCTCGCCGCTCTAGCTCCTCTGAACGCCCCTGCATCACCATGAGGTGTACGGCAACGCAGTACGGCATGGGTTTCGACACGCTCTCCCATCCCCCTCCATGCTCCCCACCCCCCTCACCACCCCCTCGTCCCTCCAGCACCTCTGAACGCCCCTGCATCACCATGAGGTGTACGGCAACGCAGTACGGCATGGGTTTCGACACGCTCTCCCACCTCCCTCCATGCTCCCCACCCCCCTCACCACCCCCTCGTCCCTCCAGCACCTCTGAACGCCCCTGCATCACCATGAGGTGTACGGCAACGCAGTACGGCATGGGTTTCGACACGCTCTCCCACCCCCCTTCATGCTCCCAACTCCCCTCACCACCCCCTCGTCCCTCCAGCACCTCTGAACGCCCCTGCATCACCATGAGGTGTACGGCAACGCAGTACGGCATGGGTTTCGACACGCCCTCCCACCCCCCTCCATGCTCCCCACTCCCCTCACCACCCCCTCGTCCCTCCAGCACCTCTGAACGCTCCTGCATCACCATGAGGTGTACGGCAACGCAGTACGGCATGGGTTTCAATACGCCCTCCCACCCCCCTTCATGCTCCCCACTCCCCTCACCACCCCCTCGTCCCTCCAGCACCCCTGAACGCCCCTGCATCACCGTGAGGTGTACGGCAACGCAGTACGGCATGGGTTTCGACACGCCCTCCCACCTCCCTTCATGCTCCCCACTCCCCTCACCACCCCCTCGCCGCTCTAGCTCCTCTGAACGCCCCTGCATCACCATGAGGTGTACGGTAACGCAGTACGGCATGGGTTTCGACACGCCCTCCCACCCCCCTTCATGCTCCCCACTCCCCCCACCACCCCCTCGCCGCTCTAGCTCCTCTGGCCACCCCTGTCGTACAGCGACATGGTACGGCATGGCTTCGGGCACCCCGTATCACCAATCTTCTTGTTGCAATATCTTGCATTGTGATCTCGACTAAGCTATAACTGAATTAATGAGCCATTCGCAGTTTCTTGGTTACTTTCCAAAATCAGCGTCAAACTGTTTGGTGACCGTGACCAACCCCCTCCATGCTCTTCCACTCCCCTCACCACCCCCTCGTCGCTCTGGCTCCTCTGACCACCCCTGTCGTACAGCGACACGGTACGGCATGGCTTCGGGCACCACGTATCACCAGTCTCCTTGTTGCAACATCTTGCATTGTGATGTCGACTAAGCTATAACTAAGTTAATGAGCCATTCGCAGTTTCTTGGTTACTTTCCAAAATCAGCGTAAAACTGTTTGGTGTTTTACCCATGCTCCCCACTCCCACCCCCCTCCATGCTCCCCACTCCCCTCACCACCCCCTCGTCCCTCCAGCACCTCTGAATGCTCCTGCATCACCATGAGGTGTACGGCAACGCAGTACGGCATGGGTTTCGACACGCCCTCCCACCCCCCTTCATGCTCCCCACTCCCCTCACCACCCCCTCGCCGCTCTAGCTCCTCTGAACGCCCCTGCATCACCATGAGGTGTACGGCAACGCAGTACGGCATGGGTTTCGACACACCCTCCCACCTCCCTTCATGCTCCCCACTCCCCTCACCACCCCCTCGTCCCTCCAGCACCTCTGAACGCTCCTGCATCACCATGAGGTGTACGGCAACGCAGTACGGCATGGGTTTCGACACGCCCTCCCACCCCCTTCATGCTCCCCACTCCCCTCACCACCCCCTCGCCGCTTTAGCTCCTCTGACCACCCCTGCCGTACAGTGACATGGTACGGCATGGCTTCGGGCGTATCACCAATCTTCTTGTTGTAATATCTTGCATTGTGATCTCGACTAAGCTATAACTGAATTAATGAGCCATTCGCAGTTTCTTGGTTACTTTCCAAAATCAGCGTCAAACTGTTTGGTGACCGTGACCACCCCCCTCCATGCTCCCCACTCCCCTCGCCACCCCCTCGTCGCTCTGGCTCCTCTGACCACCCCTGTCGTCCAGCGACACGGTACGGCATGGCTTCGGGCACCACGTATCACCAGTCTTCTTGTTGCAATATCTTGCATTGTGATGTCGACTAAGCTATAACTAAGTTAATGAGCCATTCGCAGTTTCTTGGTTACTTTCCAAAATCAGCGTAAAACTGTTTGGTGACCGTGACCACCCCCCCCCCATACTCCCCACTCCCCTCACCACCCCTTCCTCCCTCCAGCTCCTCTGAACACCCCTGTCGTACAGCGACACGGTACGGCATGGGTTCGGGCACCGTGTGCCTCCGGTCTCCTTGTTGTAATGTCTTGCATTGTAATGTCGATTAAGCTATAACTGATTTAATGAGCCATTCGCAGTTTCTTGGTTACTTTCAGAAATCGGCGTAAAACTGTTTGGTGACCGTGACCACCCCTCTCCAAACTCCCTATTCCCCTCACCACCTCTTCATCGCTCTAGCTCCTCTGACCACCCCTGCCGTACAGCGACATGGTACGGCATGGCTTCGGGCACCGCGTATCACCAATCTTCTTGTTGCAATATCTTGCATTGTGATCTCGACTAAGCTATAACTGAATTAATGAGCCATTCGCAGTTTCTTGGTTACTTTCCAAAATCAGCGTCAAACTGTTTGGTGACCGTGACCAACCCCCTCCATGCTCTTCCACTCCCCTCACCACCCCCTCGTCGCTCTGGCTCCTCTGACCACCCCTGTCGTACAGCGACACGGTACGGCATGGCTTCGGGCACCACGTATCACCAGTCTCTTTGTTGCAATATCTTGCATTGTGATGTCGACTAAGCTATAACTAAGTTAATGAGCCATTCGCAGTTTCTTGGTTACTTTCCAAAATCAGCGTAAAACTGTTTGGTGTTTTACCCATGCTCCCCACTCCCACCCCCCTCCATGCTCCCCACTCCCCTCACCACCCCCTCGCCGCTCTAGCTCCTCTGAACGCCCCTGCATCACCATGAGGTGTACGGCAACGCAGTACGGCATGGGTTTCGACACGCTCTCCCACCTCCCTCCATGCTCCCCACCCCCCTCACCACCCCCTCGTCCCTCCAGCACCTCTGAACGCCCCTGCATCACCATGAGGTGTACGGCAACGCAGTACGGCATGGGTTTCGACACGCTCTCCCACCCCCCTTCATGCTCCCAACTCCCCTCACCACCCCCTCGTCCCTCCAGCACCTCTGAACGCCCCTGCATCACCATGAGGTGTACGGCAACGCAGTACGGCATGGGTTTCGACACGCCCTCCCACCCCCCTTCATGCTCCCCACTCCCCTCACCACCCCCTCGTCCCTCCAGCACCTCTGAACGCCCCTGCATCACCATGAGGTGTACGGCAACGCAGTACGGCATGGGTTTCAATACGCCCTCCCACCCCCCTTCATGCTCCCCACTCCCCTCACCACCCCCTCGTCCCTCCAGCACCTCTGAACGCCCCTGCATCACCATGAGGTGTACGGCAACGCAGTACGGCATGGGTTTCGACACACCCTCCCACCTCCCTTCATGCTCCCCACTCCCCTCACCACCCCCTCGTCCCTCCAGCACCTCTGAACGCTCCTGCATTACCATGAGGTGTACGGCAACGCAGTACGGCATGGGTTTCGACACGCCCTCCCACCCCCTTCATGCTCCCCACTCCCCTCACCACCCCCTCGCCGCTCTAGCTCCTCTGACCACCCCTGCCGTACAGTGACATGGTACGGCATGGCTTCGGGCACCGCGTATCACCAATCTTCTTGTTGCAATATCTTGCATTGTGATCTCGACTAAGCTATAACTGAATTAATGAGCCATTCGCAGTTTCTTGGTTACTTTCCAAAATCAGCGTCAAACTGTTTGGTGACCGTGACCACCCCTCTCCAAACTCCCTATTCCCCTCACCACCTCTTCATCGCTCTGGCTCCTCTGACCACCCCTGTCGTCCAGCGACACGGTACGGCATGGCTTCGGGCACCGTGTGCCGCCCGTCTCCTTGTTGCGATGTCTTGCATTGTGATGTCAACTAAGCTATAACTGAGTTAATGAGCCATTCGCAGTTTCTTGGTTACTTTCCAAAATCAGCGTAAAACTGTTTGGTGTTTTACCCATGCTCCCCACTCTCACCCCCCTCCATGCTCCCCACTCACCTCACCACCCCCTCGTCCCTCCAGCACCTCTGAACGCTCCTGCATCACCATGAGGTGTACGGCAACGCAGTACGGCATGGGTTTCGACACGCTCTCCCACCCCCCTCCATGCTCCCCACTCCCCTCACCACCCCCTCGTCGCTCTAGCTCCTCTGAACGCCCCTGCATCACCATGAGGTGTACGGCAACGCAGTACGGCATGGGTTTCGACACGCCCTCCCACCCCCCTTCATGCTCCCCACTCCCCTCACCACCCCCTCGTCCCTCCAGCACCTCTGAACGCTCCTGCATCACCATGAGGTGTACGGCAACGCAGTACGGCATGGGTTTCGACACGCCCTCCCACCCCCCTCCATGCTCCCCACTCCCCTCACCACCCCCTCGTCCCTCCAGCACCCCTGAACGCCCCTGCATCACCGTGAGGTGTACGGCAACGCAGTACGGCATGGGTTTCGACACGCCCTCCCACCTCCCTTCATGCTCCCCACTCCCCTCACCACCCCCTCGCCGCTCTAGCTCCTCTGAACGCCCCTGCATCACCATGAGGTGTACGGTAACGCAGTACGGCATGGGTTTCGACACGCCCTCCCACCCCCCTTCATGCTCCCCACTCCCCCCACCACCCCCTCGCCGCTCTAGCTCCTCTGGCCACCCCTGTCGTACAGCGACATGGTACGGCATGGCTTCGGGCACCCCGTATCACCAATCTTCTTGTTGCAATATCTTGCATTTTGATCTCGACTAAGCTATAACTGAATTAATGAGCCATTCGCAGTTTCTTGGTTACTTTCCAAAATCAGCGTCAAACTGTTTGGTGACCGTGACCAACCCCCTCCATGCTCTTCCACTCCCCTCACCACCCCCTCGTCGCTCTGGCTCCTCTGACCACCCCTGTCGTACAGCGACACGGTACGGCATGGCTTCGGGCACCACGTATCACCAGTCTCCTTGTTGCAACATCTTGCATTGTGATGTCGACTAAGCTATAACTAAGTTAATGAGCCATTCGCAGTTTCTTGTTACTTTCCAAAATCAGCGTAAAACTGTTTGGTGTTTTACCCATGCTCCCCACTCCCACCCCCCTCCATGCTCCCCACTCCCCTCACCACCCCCTCGTCCCTCCAGCACCTCTGAATGCTCCTGCATCACCATGAGGTGTACGGCAACGCAGTACGGCATGGGTTTCGACACGCCCTCCCACCCCCCTTCATGCTCCCCACTCCCCTCACCACCCCCTCGCCGCTCTAGCTCCTCTGAACGCCCCTGCATCACCATGAGGTGTACGGCAACGCAGTACGGCATGGGTTTCGACACGCTCTCCCACCCCCCTCCATGCTCCCCACCCCCCTCACCACCCCCTCGTCCCTCCAGCACCTCTGAACGCCCCTGCATCACCATGAGGTGTACGGCAACGCAGTACGGCATGGGTTTCGACACGCCCTCCCACCCCCCCTTCATGCTCCCCACTCCCCTCACCACCCCCTCGTCCCTCCAGCACCTCTGAACGCCCCTGCATCACCGTGAGGTGTACGGCAACGCAGTACGGCATGGGTTTCGACACGCTCTCCCACCCCCCTTCATGCTCCCCACTCCCCTCACCACCCCCTCGTCCCTCCAGCACCTCTGAACGCTCCTGCATCACCATGAGGTGTACGGCAACGCAGTACGGCATGGGTTTCGACACGCCCTCCCACCCCCCTCCATGCTCCCCACTCCCCTCACCACCCCCTCGTCCCTCCAGCACCCCTAACGCCCCTGCATCACCGTGAGGTGTACGGCAACGCAGTACGGCATGGGTTTCGACACGCCCTCCCACCTCCCTTCATGCTCCCCACTCCCCTCACCACCCCCTCGCCGCTCTAGCTCCTCTGAACGCCCCTGCATCACCATGAGGTGTACGGTAACGCAGTACGGCATGGGTTTCGACACGCCCTCCCACCCCCCTTCATGCTCCCCACTCCCCCCACCACCCCCTCGCCGCTCTAGCTCCTCTGACCACCCCTGTCGTACAGCGACATGGTACGGCATGGCTTCGGGCACCGCGTATCACCAATCTTCTTGTTGCAATATCTTGCATTGTGATCTCGACTAAGCTATAACTGAATTAATGAGCCATTCGCAGTTTCTTGGTTACTTTCCAAAATCAGCGTCAAACTGTTTGGTGACCGTGACCACCCCCCTCCATGCTCCCCACTCCCCTCACCACCCCCTCGTCGCTCTGGCTCCTCTGACCACCCCTGTCGTACAGCGACACGGTACGGCATGGCTTCGGGCACCACGTATCACCAGTCTCCTTGTTGCAATCTCTTGCATTGTGATGTCGACTAAGCTATAACTAAGTTAATGAGCCATTCGCAGTTTCTTGGTTACTTTCCAAAATCAGCGTAAAACTGTTTGGTGACCGTGACCACCCCCCTCCATACTCCCCACTCCCCTCACCACCCCTTCCTCGCTCCAGCTCCTCTGAACACCCCTGTCGTACAGCGACACGGTACGGCATGGGTTCGGGCACCGTGTGCCTCCGGTCTCCTTGTTGTGATGTCTTGCATTGTAATGTCGATTAAGCTATAACTGATTTAATGAGCCATTCGCAGTTTCTTGGTTACTTTCAGAAATCGGAGTAAAACTGTTTGGTGACCGTGACCACCCCTCTCCAAACTCCCTATTCCCCTCACCACCTCTTCATCGCTCTAGCTCCTCTGACCACCCCTGCCGTACAGCGACATGGTACGGCATGGCTTCGGGCACCGCGTATCACCAATCTTCTTGTTGCAATATCTTGCATTGTGATCTCGACTAAGCTATAACTGAATTAATGAGCCATTCGCAGTTTCTTGGTTACTTTCCAAAATCAGCGTCAAACTGTTTGGTGACCGTGACCAACCCCCTCCATGCTCTTCCACTCCCCTCACCACCCCCTCGTCGCTCTGGCTCCTCTGACCACCCCTGTCGTACAGCGACACGGTACGGCATGGCTTCGGGCACCACGTATCACCAGTCTCTTTGTTGCAATATCTTGCATTGTGATGTCGACTAAGCTATAACTAAGTTAATGAGCCATTCGCAGTTTCTTGGTTACTTTCCAAAATCAGCGTAAAACTGTTTGGTGTTTTACCCATGCTCCCCACTCCCACCCCCCTCCATGCTCCCCACTCCCCTCACCACCCCCTCGCCGCTCTAGCTCCTCTGAACGCCCCTGCATCACCATGAGGTGTACGGCAACGCAGTACGGCATGGGTTTCGACACGCTCTCCCATCCCCCTCCATGCTCCCCACCCCCCTCACCACCCCCTCGTCCCTCCAGCACCTCTGAACGCCCCTGCATCACCATGAGGTGTACGGCAACGCAGTACGGCATGGGTTTCGACACGCTCTCCCACCTCCCTCCATGCTCCCCACCCCCCTCACCACCCCCTCGTCCCTCCAGCACCTCTGAACGCCCCTGCATCACCATGAGGTGTACGGCAACGCAGTACGGCATGGGTTTCGACACGCTCTCCCACCCCCCTCCATGCTCCCCACTCCCCTCACCACCCCCTCGTCCCTCCAGCACCTCTGAACGCTCCTGCATCACCATGAGGTGTACGGCAACGCAGTACGGCATGGGTTTCGACACGCCCTCCCACCCCCCTCCATGCTCCCCACTCCCCTCACCACCCCCTCGTCCCTCCAGCACCCCTAACGCCCCTGCATCACCATGAGGTGTACGGCAACGCAGTACGGCATGGGTTTCGACACGCCCTCCCACCTCCCTTCATGCTCCCCACTCCCCTCACCACCCCCTCGCCGCTCTAGCTCCTCTGAACGCCCCTGCATCACCATGAGGTGTACGGCAACGCAGTACGGCATGGGTTTCGACACGCCCTCCCACCTCCCTTCATGCTCCCCACTCCCCTCACCACCCCCTCGCCGCTCTAGCTCCTCTGAACGCCCCTGCATCACCATGAGGTGTACGGTAACGCAGTACGGCATGGGTTTCGACACGCCCTCCCACCCCCCTTCATGCTCCCCACTCCCCCCACCACCCCCTCGCCGCTCTAGCTCCTCTGACCACCCCTGTCGTACAGCGACATGGTACGGCATGGCTTCGGGCACCGCGTATCACCAATCTTCTTGTTGCAATATCTTGCATTGTGATCTCGACTAAGCTATAACTGAATTAATGAGCCATTCGCAGTTTCTTGGTTACTTTCCAAAATCAGCGTCAAACTGTTTGGTGACCGTGACCACCCCCCTCCATGCTCCCCACTCCCCTCACCACCCCCTCGTCGCTCTGGCTCCTCTGACCACCCCTGTCGTACAGCGACACGGTACGGCATGGCTTCGGGCACCACGTATCACCAGTCTCCTTGTTGCAATCTCTTGCATTGTGATGTCGACTAAGCTATAACTAAGTTAATGAGCCATTCGCAGTTTCTTGGTTACTTTCCAAAATCAGCGTAAAACTGTTTGGTGACCGTGACCACCCCCCTCCATACTCCCCACTCCCCTCACCACCCCTTCCTCGCTCCAGCTCCTCTGAACACCCCTGTCGTACAGCGACACGGTACGGCATGGGTTCGGGCACCGTGTGCCTCCGGTCTCCTTGTTGTGATGTCTTGCATTGTAATGTCGATTAAGCTATAACTGATTTAATGAGCCATTCGCAGTTTCTTGGTTACTTTCAGAAATCGGAGTAAAACTGTTTGGTGACCGTGACCACCCCTCTCCAAACTCCCTATTCCCCTCACCACCTCTTCATCGCTCTAGCTCCTCTGACCACCCCTGCCGTACAGCGACATGGTACGGCATGGCTTCGGGCACCGCGTATCACCAATCTTCTTGTTGCAATATCTTGCATTGTGATCTCGACTAAGCTATAACTGAATTAATGAGCCATTCGCAGTTTCTTGGTTACTTTCCAAAATCAGCGTCAAACTGTTTGGTGACCGTGACCAACCCCCTCCATGCTCTTCCACTCCCCTCACCACCCCCTCGTCGCTCTGGCTCCTCTGACCACCCCTGTCGTACAGCGACACGGTACGGCATGGCTTCGGGCACCACGTATCACCAGTCTCTTTGTTGCAATATCTTGCATTGTGATGTCGACTAAGCTATAACTAAGTTAATGAGCCATTCGCAGTTTCTTGGTTACTTTCCAAAATCAGCGTAAAACTGTTTGGTGTTTTACCCATGCTCCCCACTCCCACCCCCCTCCATGCTCCCCACTCCCCTCACCACCCCCTCGCCGCTCTAGCTCCTCTGAACGCCCCTGCATCACCATGAGGTGTACGGCAACGCAGTACGGCATGGGTTTCGACACGCTCTCCCATCCCCCTCCATGCTCCCCACCCCCCTCACCACCCCCTCGTCCCTCCAGCACCTCTGAACGCCCCTGCATCACCATGAGGTGTACGGCAACGCAGTACGGCATGGGTTTCGACACGCTCTCCCACCTCCCTCCATGCTCCCCACCCCCCTCACCACCCCCTCGTCCCTCCAGCACCTCTGAACGCCCCTGCATCACCATGAGGTGTACGGCAACGCAGTACGGCATGGGTTTCGACACGCTCTCCCACCCCCCTTCATGCTCCCAACTCCCCTCACCACCCCCTCGTCCCTCCAGCACCTCTGAACGCCCCTGCATCACCATGAGGTGTACGGCAACGCAGTACGGCATGGGTTTCGACACGCCCTCCCACCCCCCTCATGCTCCCCACTCCCCTCACCACCCCCTCGTCCCTCCAGCACCTCTGAACGCTCCTGCATCACCATGAGGTGTACGGCAACGCAGTACGGCATGGGTTTCAATACGCCCTCCCACCCCCCTTCATGCTCCCCACTCCCCTCACCACCCCCTCGTCCCTCCAGCACCTCTGAACGCCCCTGCATCACCATGAGGTGTACGGCAACGCAGTACGGCATGGGTTTCGACACACCCTCCCACCTCCCTTCATGCTCCCCACTCCCCTCACCACCCCCTCGTCCCTCCAGCACCTCTGAACGCTCCTGCATCACCATGAGGTGTACGGCAACGCAGTACGGCATGGGTTTCGACACGCCCTCCCACCCCCTTCATGCTCCCCACTCCCCTCACCACCCCCTCGCCGCTCTAGCTCCTCTGACCACCCCTGCCGTACAGTGACATGGTACGGCATGGCTTCGGGCACCGCGTATCACCAATCTTCTTGTTGCAATATCTTGCATTGTGATCTCGACTAAGCTATAACTGAATTAATGAGCCATTCGCAGTTTCTTGGTTACTTTCCAAAATCAGCGTCAAACTGTTTGGTGACCGTGACCACCCCTCTCCAAACTCCCTATTCCCCTCACCACCTCTTCATCGCTCTGGCTCCTCTGACCACCCCTGTCGTCCAGCGACACGGTACGGCATGGCTTCGGGCACCGTGTGCCGCCCGTCTCCTTGTTGCGATGTCTTGCATTGTGATGTCAACTAAGCTATAACTGAGTTAATGAGCCATTCGCAGTTTCTTGGTTACTTTCCTAAATCAGCGTAAAACTGTTTGGTGTTTTACCCATGCTCCCCACTCTCACCCCCCTCCATGCTCCCCACTCACCTCACCACCCCCTCGTCCCTCCAGCACCTCTGAACGCTCCTGCATCACCATGAGGTGTACGGCAACGCAGTACGGCATGGGTTTCGACACGCTCTCCCACCCCCCTCCATGCTCCCCACTCCCCTCACCACCCCCTCGTCGCTCTAGCTCCTCTGAACGCCCCTGCATCACCATGAGGTGTACGGCAACGCAGTACGGCATGGGTTTCGACACGCCCTCCCACCCCCCTTCATGCTCCCCACTCCCCTCACCACCCCCTCGTCTCTCCAGCACCTCTGAACGCTCCTGCATCACCATGAGGTGTACGGCAACGCAGTACGGCATGGGTTTCGACACGCCCTCCCACCCCCCTCCATGCTCCCCACTCCCCTCACCACCCCCTCGTCCCTCCAGCACCCCTGAACGCCCCTGCATCACCGTGAGGTGTACGGCAACGCAGTACGGCATGGGTTTCGACACGCCCTCCCACCTGATTTTGGAAAGTAACCAAGAAACTGCGAATGGCTCATTAAATCAGTTATAGCTTAATCGACATTACAATGCAAGACATCACAACAAGGAGACCGGCGACACACAGTGTTCGAACCCATGCCGTACCGTGTCGCTGTACGACAGGGGTGTTCAGAGGAGCTGGAGCGAGGAAGGGGTGGTGAGGGGAGTGGGGAGTATGGAGGGGGTGGTCACGGTCACCAAACAGTTTTACGCTGATTTTGGAAAGTAACCAAGAAACTGCGAATGGCTCATTAATTCAGTTATAGCTTAGTCGACATCACAATGCAAGATATTGCAACAAGAAGATTGGTGGTACGCGGTGCCCGAAGCCATGCCGTACCATGTCGCTGTACGACAGGGGTGGTCAGAGGAGCTAGAGCGGCGAGGGGGTGGTGAGGGGAGTGGGGAGCATGGAGGGGGGTGGTCACGGTCACCAAACAGTTTTATGCTGATTTTGGAAAGTAACCAAGAAACTGCGAATGGCTCATTAATTCAGTTATAGCTTAGTCGAGATCACAATGCAAGATATTGCAACAAGAAGATTGGTGGTATGGAGGGGGTGGTCACGGTCACCAAACAGTTTTACGCTGATTTTGGAAAGTAACCAAGAAACTGCGAATGGCTCATTAATTCAGTTATAGCTTAGTCGACATCACAATGCAAGATATTGCAACAAGAAGATTGGTGGTACGCGGTGCCCGAAGCCATGCCGTACCATGTCGCTGTACGACAGGGGTGGTCAGAGGAGCTAGAGCGGCGAGGGGGTGGTGAGGGGAGTGGTGAGCATGGAGGGGGGTGGGAGGGCGTGTCGGAACCCATGCCGTACTGCGACATGGTACGGCATGGCTTTGGGCACCACGTACCACCAATCTTCTTGTTGCAATATCTTGCATTGTGAGCCATGCCGTACCATGTCGCTGTACGACAGGGGTGGTCAGAGGAGCTAGAGCGGCGAGGGGGTGGTGAGGGGAGTGGGGAGCATGGAGGGGGGTGGTCACGGTCACCAAACAGTTTTATGCTGATTTTGGAAAGTAACCAAGAAACTGCGAATGGCTCATTAATTCAGTTATAGCTTAGTCGAGATCACAATGCAAGATATTGCAACAAGAAGATTGGTGGTATGGAGGGGGTGGTCACGGTCACCAAACAGTTTTACGCTGATTTTGGAAAGTAACCAAGAAACTGCGAATGGCTCATTAATTCAGTTATAGCTTAGTCGACATCACAATGCAAGATATTGCAACAAGAAGATTGGTGGTACGCGGTGCCCGAAGCCATGCCGTACCATGTCGCTGTACGACAGGGTACGGCATGGCTTCGGGCACCGCGTACCACCAATCTTCTTGTTGCAATATCTTGCATTGTGATGTCGACTAAGCTATAACTGAATTAATGAGCCATTCGCAGTTTCTTGGTTACTTTCCAAAATCAGCGTAAAACTGTTTGGTGACCGTGACCACCCCCTCCATACTCCCCACTCCCCTCACCACCCCTTCCTCGCTCCAGCTCCTCTGAACACCCCTGTCGTACAGCGACACGGTACGGCATGGGTTCGAACACTGTGTGTCGCCGGTCTCCTTGTTGTGATGTCTTGCATTGTAATGTCGATTAAGCTATAACTGATTTAATGAGCCATTCGCAGTTTCTTGGTTACTTTCAGAAATCGGCATAAAACTGTTTTGGCGACGGATATGGCTTCGGCAAAAGTAAATCGGCGCAAGTTGCAAGCTGGTTTCGGCGAGAAGCGTGGTTGTGAAGTCGGCGCGTCTCCTGAAAAGCGCCGATTACTGATCGCCGAAAACTATGGTTGATCGGCGATCGCTGATCGGCGAATGCTGTCAGGGGTGGTCGCCGTGAAAGCTTCTTAGATTTCGGCGCAATTAGCCTGGCATCGGCAAAAGTCTTTTGGCGCAATTTGCAAGCTGGTTTCGGCGACAAGCACGTTCGTTAAGTCGGCGCATTTCCTGAAAAGCGCCGATTACTGATCGCCGAAAACTATGGTTGATTCGGCGATCACTGACCTGCGGGTCAGGTAAGCGACCCGCGGGTCTATCATGTCATGACTTGGCGTGAACGTTCTCCTTTCTGAAACGTATGGACCGGTCGCCTGGGACTGCTCGGACATGTACAGCCAAGCCTGCCCGGCGAGCGAATTCAGCTTTTCAGATCTCTTTAACTGTGTAATATGCGATAAAAGTGTAGAATACAGCATGAACAATCATCATGGCTATTGCTTTGGTTGATAATCCCAGTGAGACTTGCGCTTCGGGCGGTCGTTTCTTGGTCTGTAGGCTGTCTTTGGCAGCATAGTATATTGGAGTATCAAAACATTAGATCATCAGTATCATTTCGTAAGAAGCAATTCATTGGCGATCACTGATCGGCGAATGCTGTCAGGGGTGGTGGCCGTGAAAGCTTCTCAGGTTTCGGAGACGGACACGGCATCAGCAAAAGTCTTTCGGCGCAATTTGCAAGCTGGTTTCAGCGAGAAGCGTAGTCGTGAAGTCGGTGCGTCTGCTGAAAAGCGCCGATTACTGATCGCCGAAAACAATGGTTCATCGGTGATCACTGATCGGCGAATGCTGTCAGGGGTGGTGGCCGTGAAAGCTTCTTAGGTTTCGGCGACGGACACGGCATCGGCAAAAGCCTCTCGGCGCAATTTGCAATGCTGTCTTTTTAGGTTTCGTCCCCCGTAACGAACTGGAGTCACATCCCACCGACATCCTCACGCTGCTCTTCTGCACTGTGATGTCGACTAAACTATAACTGAGTTAACGAGCCATTCGCAGTTTCTCGGTTACTTTACGTAAGAAAGTAATCCTGCCCTTCAGCGAAAGGCGACCTATGCCTCGCGACAGATGCCTTACAACCAATGCTTACAAACAGAACTGGCACGCCAATGTTGGGTCCGCCGAACCCGCCTGTCAGCGAGTGTAGCAAGCTCACAACATTTGTCACTGCACCGACATCAGGTCCACCGACCCTGATCGTCGGCGAGAGGCGACCTATGTGCCTTACGACAAATGGCTTACGACTAATGCTTTCGAATATGAGCCGCACGCTGACATCTGGTCCGCCGACCATGCTTGTCTGCGACATGAGCAAGCTCATAGCACTGGTCTGCGCTCCAACGTCAGGTCCGCCCACCATGCTCGTCGGCAAGAGGAGCAAGCTCGCAGCACTGGTCGGTACGCCGACTTCAGGTCTGCTGACCATACTCGTACGACCAATGTTAATGAACATGACTGGCATGCCAACGTTAGGTTCGCCCGCGGTGTGCTCGTCAGCGACACACCCGTGTCGCTGTACGACAGGGGTGGTCAGAGGAGCTAGAGCGACGAGGGCACGCCAATGTTAGTTGGGTCCGCCGACCCCGCCTGTCAGCGAGTGTAGCAAGCTCACAACATTGGTCACTGCACCGACATCAGGTCCACCGACCCTGATCGTCGGTGAGAGGCGACCTATGTGCCTTACGACAAATGGCTTACGACTAATGCTTTTGAATATGAGCCGCACGCTGACATCAGGTCCGCCGACCATGCTTGTCTGCGACATGAGCAAGCTCATAACACTGGTCGGCGCTCCAACGTTAGGCCCGCCCACCATGCTCGTCGGCAAGAGGAGCAAGCTCGCAGCACTGGTCGGTACGCCGACTTCAGGTCTGTTGACCATACTCGTACGACCAATGTTAATGAAAATGAACATGATTGGCATGCCAACGTTAGGTTCGCCCGCGGTGTGCTCGTCAGCGACATGAGCAAGCTTGCAACACTCGACAGCTCACCGACGTCAGGTCCGCAATCTGCCGAAATCATGCCGGCGCGCATCACCAATCAGGATTTACGGTACCCCCGGCCGCGGCGACCACGACGCGGCGCTATCCACAAAAGTGGTGGCAACGACCTTAAGGCGCTGAGCGTTCAGTCCTATCCTCAGCCAGCCAGAGGTCTCCAGTTCGAGCTGGGTAGCGACCTCTTGGCGACTTCCTCAGCACCCTTGGAGATGATGCGTGGGCCTATGGGGATGGTGTTCTGGGAGATCTCGAGTACGACAACACACTGTACGGCAGCAAACTGTACGGCACAGTTGCCATGCTGTGTGGTGACACATCATGTGGTGTACGACATGTACGACTATGTACGACAGCTGTACGGCAGTGTACGACAGCGTACGACAACTGTCGTACGCTTGTATCTGTACGGCATGGGTTTTGACACGCCCTCCCACCCCCCTCCGTGCTCCCCACTCCCCTCATCACCCCCTCATCACTCATCATGCCTGGCATCATCAGGATGGTGTCCTGAGATGTGGTGTCGTACGGCAACACAGTACGGCATGGGTTTCGACACGCCCTCCCACCCCCCTTCATGCTCCCCACTCCCCTCACCACCCCCTCGTCCCTCCAGCACCTCTGAACGCCCCTGCATCACCATGAGGTGTACGGCAACGCAGTACGGTATGGGTTTCGACACGCCCTCCCACCCCCCTCCATGCTCCCCACTCCCCTCACCACCCCCTCGCCGCTCTAGCTCCTCTGACCACCCCTGTCGTACAGCGACATGGTACGGCATGGCTTCGGGCACCGCGTACCACCAATCTTCTTGTTGCAATATCTTGCATTGTGATCTCGACTAAGCTATAACTGAATTAATGAGCCATTCGCAGTTTCTTGGTTACTTTCCAAAATCAGCGTAAAACTGTTTGGTGACCGTGACCACCCCCTCCATACTCCCCACTCCCCTCACCACCCCTTCCTCGCTCCAGCTCCTCTGAACACCCCTGTCGTACAGCGACACGGTACGGCATGGGTTCGAACACTGTGTGTCGCCGGTCTCCTTGTTGTGATGTCTTGCATTGTAATGTCGATTAAGCTATAACTGATTTAATGAGCCATTCGCAGTTTCTTGGTTACTTTCAGAAATCGGCATAAAACTGTTTTGGCGACGGATATGGCTTCGGCAAAAGTAAATCGGCGCAAGTTGCAAGCTGGTTTCGGCGAGAAGCGTGGTTGTGAAGTCGGCGCGTCTCCTGAAAAGCGCCGATTACTGATCGCCGAAAACTATGGTTGATCGGCGATCGCTGATCGGCGAATGCTGTCAGGGGTGGTCGCCGTGAAAGCTTCTTAGATTTCGGCGCAATTAGCCTGGCATCGGCAAAAGTCTTTTGGCGCAATTTGCAAGCTGGTTTCTGCGACAAGCACGTTCGTTAAGTCGGCGCATTTCCTGAAAAGCGCCGATTACTGATCGCCGAAAACTATGGTTGATTCGGCGATCACTGACCTGCGGGTCAGGTAAGCGACCCGCGGGTCTATCATGTCATGACTTGGCGTGAACGTTCTCCTTTCTGAAACGTATGGACCGGTCGCCTGGGACTGCTCGGACATGTACGGCCAAGCCTGCCCGGCGAGCGAATTCAGCTTTTCAGATCTCTTTAACTGTGTAATATGCGATAAAAGTGTAGAATACAGCATGAACAATCATCATGGCTATTGCTTTGGTTGATAATCCCAGTGAGACTTGAGCTTCGGGCGGTCGTTTCTTGGTCTGTAGGCTGTCTTTGGCAGCATAGTATATTGGAGTATCAAAACATTAGATCATCAGTATCATTTCGTAAGAAGCAATTCATTGGCGATCACTGATCGGCGAATGCTGTCAGGGGTGGTGGCCGTGAAAGCTTCTCAGGTTTCGGAGACGGACACGGCATCAGCAAAAGTCTTTCGGCGCAATTTGCAAGCTGGTTTCAGCGAGAAGCGTAGTCGTGAAGTCGGTGCGTCTGCTGAAAAGCGCCGATTACTGATCGCCGAAAACAATGGTTCATCGGTGATCACTGATCGGCGAATGCTGTCAGGGGTGGTGGCCGTGAAAGCTTCTTAGGTTTCGGCGACGGACACGGCATCGGCAAAAGCCTCTCGGCGCAATTTGCAATGCTGTCTTTTTAGGTTTCGTCCCCCGTAACGAACTGGAGTCACATCCCACCGACATCCTCACGCTGCTCGTCTGCACTGTGATGTCGACTAAACTATAACTGAGTTAACGAGCCATTCGCAGTTTCTCGGTTACTTTACGTAAGAAAGTAATCCTGCCCTTCAGCGAAAGGCGACCTATGCCTCGCGACAGATGCCTTACAACCAATGCTTACAAACAGAACTGGCACGCCAATGTTGGGTCCGCCGAACCCGCCTGTCAGCGAGTGTAGCAAGCTCACAACATTTGTCACTGCACCGACATCAGGTCCACCGACCCTGATCGTCGGCGAGAGGCGACCTATGTGCCTTACGACAAATGGCTTACGACTAATGCTTTCGAATATGAGCCGCACGCTGACATCTGGTCCGCCGACCATGCTTGTCTGCGACATGAGCAAGCTCATAGCACTGGTCGGCGCTCCAACGTCAGGTCCGCCCACCATGCTCGTCGGCAAGAGGAGCAAGCTCGCAGCACTGGTCGGTACGCCGACTTCAGGTCTGCTGACCATACTCGTACGACCAATGTTAATGAAAATGAACATGACTGGCATGCCAACGTTAGGTTCGCCCGCGGTGTGCTCGTCAGCGACACACCCGTGTCGCTGTACGACAGGGGTGGTCAGAGGAGCTAGAGCGACGAGGGCACGCCAATGTTAGTTGGGTCCGCCGACCCCGCCTGTCAGCGAGTGTAGCAAGCTCACAACATTGGTCACTGCACCGACATCAGGTCCACCGACCCTGATCGTCGGTGAGAGGCGACCTATGTGCCTTACGACAAATGGCTTACGACTAATGCTTTTGAATATGAGCCGCACACTGACATCAGGTCCGCCGACCATGCTTGTCTGCGACATGAGCAAGCTCATAACACTGGTCGGCGCTCCAACGTTAGGCCCGCCCACCATGCTCGTCGGCAAGAGGAGCAAGCTCGCAGCACTGGTCGGTACGCCGACTTCAGGTCTGTTGACCATACTCGTATGACCAATGTTAATGAAAATGAACATGATTGGCATGCCAACGTTAGGTTCGCCCGCGGTGTGCTCGTCAGCGACATGAGCAAGCTTGCAACACTCGACAGCTCACCGACGTCAGGTCCGCAATCTGCCGAAATCATGCCGGCGCGCATCACCAATCAGGATTTACGGTACCCCCGGCCGCGGCGACCACGACGCGGCGCTATCCACAAAAGTGGTGGCAACGACCTTAAGGCGCTGAGCGTTCAGTCCTATCCTCAGCCAGCCAGAGGTCTCCAGTTCGAGCTGGGTAGCGACCTCTTGGCGACTTCCTCAGCACCCTTGGAGATGATGCGTGGGCCTATGGGGATGGTGTTCTGGGAGATCTCGAGTACTGCAACACACTGTACGGCAGCAAACTGTACGGCACAGTTGCCATGCTGTGTGGTGACACATCATGTGGTGTACGACATGTACGACTATGTACGACAGCTGTACGGCAGTGTACGACAGCGTACGACAACTGTCGTACGCTTGTACAGCATCTGTACGGCATGGGTTTTGACACGCCCTCCCACCCCCCTCCGTGCTCCCCACTCCCCTCATCACCCCCTCATCACTCATCATGCCTGGCATCATCAGGATGGTGTCCTGAGATGTGGTGTCGTACGGCAACACAGTACGGCATGGGCATGGGTTTCGACACGCCCTCCACCCCCCTTCATGCTCCCCACTCCCCTCACCACCCCCTCGTCCCTCCAGCACCTCTGAACGCCCCTGCATCACCATGAGGTGTACGGCAACGCAGTACAGTATGGGTTTCGACACGCCCTCCCACCCCCCTCCATGCTCCCCACTCCCCTCACCACCCCCTCGCCGCTCTAGCTCCTCTGACCACCCCTGTCGTACAGCGACATGGTACGGCATGGCTTCGGGCACCGCGTACCACCAATCTTCTTGTTGCAATATCTTGCATTGTGATCTCGACTAAGCTATAACTGAATTAATGAGCCATTCGCAGTTTCTTGGTTACTTTCCAAAATCAGCGTAAAACTGTTTGGTGACCGTGACCACCCCCTCCATACTCCCCACTCCCCTCACCACCCCTTCCTCGCTCCAGCTCCTCTGAACACCCCTGTCGTACAGCGACACGGTACGGCATGGGTTCGAACACTGTGTGTCGCCGGTCTCCTTGTTGTGATGTCTTGCATTGTAATGTCGATTAAGCTATAACTGATTTAATGAGCCATTCGCAGTTTCTTGGTTACTTTCAGAAATCGGCATAAAACTGTTTTGGCGACGGATATGGCTTCGGCAAAAGTAAATCGGCGCAAGTTGCAAGCTGGTTTCGGCAAGAAGCGTGGTTGTGAAGTCGGCGCGTCTCCTGAAAAGCGCCGATTACTGATCGCCGAAAACTATGGTTGATCGGCGATCGCTGATCGGCGAATGCTGTCAGGGGTGGTCGCCGTGAAAGCTTCTTAGATTTCGGCGCAATTATGGCTAGCCTGGCATCGGCAAAAGTCTTTCGGCGCAATTTGCAAGCTGGTTTCGGCGACAAGCACGTTCGTTAAGTCGGCGCATTTCCTGAAAAGCGCCGATTACTGATCGCCGAAAACTATGGTTGATTCGGCGATCACTGACCTGCGGGTCAGGTAAGCGACCCGCGGGTCTATCATGTCATGACTTGGCGTGAACGTTCTCCTTTCTGAAACGTATGGACCGGTCGCCTGGGACTGCTCGGACATGTACAGCCAAGCCTGCCCGGCGAGCGAATTCAGCTTTTCAGATCTCTTTAACTGTGTAATATGCGATAAAAGTGTAGAATACAGCATGAACAATCATCATGGCTATTGCTTTGGTTGATAATCCCAGTGAGACTTGCGCTTCGGGCGGTCGTTTCTTGGTCTGTAGGCTGTCTTTGGCAGCATAGTATATTGGAGTATCAAAACATTAGATCATCAGTATCATTTCGTAAGAAGCAATTCATTGGCGATCACTGATCGGCGAATGCTGTCAGGGGTGGTGGCCGTGAAAGCTTCTTAGATTTCGGAGACGGACACGGCATCAGCAAAAGTCTTTCGGCGCAATTTGCAAGCTGGTTTCAGCGAGAAGCGTAGTCGTGAAGTCGGTGCGTCTGCTGAAAAGCGCCGATTACTGATCGCCGAAAACAATGGTTCATCAGCGATCACTGATCGGCGAATGCTGTCAGGGGTGGTGGCCGTGAAAGCTTCTTAGGTTTCGGCGATGGACACGGCATCGGCAAAAGCCTCTCGGCGCAATTTGCAATGCTGTCTTTTTAGGTTTCGTCCCCCGTAATGAACTGGAGTCACATCCCACCGACTTCCTCTCGCTGCTCGTCTGCACTGTGATGTCGACTAAACTATAACTGAGTTAACGAGCCATTCGCAGTTTCTCGGTTACTTAACGTAAGAAAGTAATCCTGCCCTTCAGCGAGAGGCGACCTATGCCTCGCGACAGATGCCTTACAACCAATGCTTACAAACAAAACTGGCATGCCAATGTTGGGTCCGCCGAACCCGCCTGTCAGCGAGTGTAGCAAGCTCACAACATTTGTCACTGCACCGACATCAGGTCCACCGACCCTGATCGTCGGCGAGAGGCGACCTATGTGCCTTACAACAAATGGCTTACGACTAATGCTTTCGAATATGAGCCGCACGCTGACATCAGGTCCGCCGACCATGCTTGTCTGCGACATGAGGAAGCTCATAACACTGGCCGGCGCGCCAGCGTTAGGTCCGCCCACCATGCTCGTCGGCAAGAGGAGCAAGCTCGCAGCACTAGTCGGTACGCCGACTTCAGGTCTGCTGACCATACTCGTACGGCCAATGTTAATGAACATGACTGGCATGCCAACGTTAGGTTCGCCCGCGGTGTGCTCGTCAGCGACATGAGCAAGCTTGCAACACTCGACAGCTCACCGACGTCAGGTCCGCAATCTGCCGAAATCATGCCGGCGCGCATCACCAATCAGGATTTACGGTACCCCCGGCCGCGGCGACCACGACGCGGCGCTATGTTGCTAAGCTTTCCTCCAACGTCTGGACAGCATGCTGACAGTGCGCATATCCGCAAACTCCCCCCAAGGCCTTAAGCGGTACGAATCCCGCTAGAAGAGGGGGGTTCGCGATTGTACGGCAGGCTTATGCATTTAATATAGAGATTGACTTACTCAATGGACATCAGCAAAGGTCCTATGGCTTAATGGATAAAGCGCCGGTCTACGGAACCGGAGATTCCAGGTTCGATCCCTGGTAGGATCGATGCACTTAATGCTCCTGTAGCTCAGTCGGTAGAGCGTGCGGCTGTTATCTCTCCATAACAGCCCACCGCAAGGTCGACGGTTCGAACCCGTCCGGGAGCGTCTCTTATGCACCTGTGGCCGAGTGATTAAGGCGCGGCCCTGCTAAGGCCGTAGGGTTTCCCTGCGTGCGTTCGAATCGCATCGGGTGCGCTTTTTGACATTGTTTTTGAAACGCTTTTCCCAATTCCAATTCTAAGGCTCTTGCTCTGCATGCACAAAAGTCACCATCTGCCTTTTATCCTTTGTAGGAGGGCCACGCTAGATGGGGGCGGAAAAACTGGCAGTCTGCAGATGGGTGTGATGCACCGTGTTGGAGGGTGTATGCAAACTAAACAGGACACACAGTGGCCACCTCTTACACAGCACCAGGCACCTCTCCGCCCCACATCTCACAACAGCCTCTGGTACCATCCAACCATATATATAAACCACTCAGGTGCTATGGTCCTGTCCGGCTTTAACGAGCTGATAGCCTCATGCTTCCCTTGCATCACTGTTTTGGAGCTCACGTGTTTTCAAGTGATCATGTTCACCTACAGTGAGAAGTGCTGCTGCTGCCGCCAGCGGTCACGATAGGCCTTCTAAGGACTCTAATATTGGTCAGCCAAACTTTACAACATGTGCTTGTCAGTATGTTTTAGTCTGAGGGTATGCAGGAATAGAATACATATATGTAACACACCCATGCCCTACATGGCAGGGGCCACTGATAACTAACCTAGTGTTGGCTACACTTTAGCAGCGGGCGGTAACCAGTCATAAAATGACGAAGCAGCCAAGGTGAAAGGCAAGCACAACGCAACAAGAAGGGAGAGAGCACTCCAAATGCAAGCTCACGCCTAAATAAGTGCCACTGTATATGATACTTAAGGCTCGTGCTTGTGCATAAAGGTTTTACAACTACATGTTTGGATTTTATTTCAGCACCAAAAGACGTATTTCCCAGCTCCTTACAGCCTGTTGCCAACATACAGTCCAGTAACTTGCAGGCCCAGTAGTGAGCGGGTTGGGCTTTAATTGGACTATGTGCACCTAGTGCAGGTTTTGCCTGCTGGGATCTTTCCTTAGCACTCCGATTTCTGGTGTTGCCTGGATCAACTGACATGGGCACATGCCAATATGACAGCGTAGTGGATGAAGCCCTGCCTTTGCCTATCCATGGGTAGGCATAAGGCAAGCTATGATAATGGGTTGCAACTTGGCCAGTGTCCAGCCATACGTTGGTGGCTGGAATGCAACATGAAGCTGGTGAAAGGTTTGACTGGGCATGTTCACACAGGCGCCCCCTGGAAAGCCTATATATAGCGAGTTCTTGATTATCACGTAACTAAGCTTTTGGCAAAATTCACAAAGTGTCTGGGTGCTGACTTTCAGATCAGCATGGGGCCTTGCTTGCTTGGCCAGGAAATAACAATGGAACGAAATGCGCATAGTAACTAAGCAGGTTCTGTATATGAGGAAATTTATGACATTTGGCTTTGGGCGACCGGACTTGCTTCCCAGAAACTAAACTGTGTGTTTGTGGCTCATGTGCCTACGCTTTCTTAAACACACAAGCATGGCTCAGAATATGCCAAGGAAAGCCCATTGAAAACACCAGGAAGTGGAATGGCACAATAGAGTTTTGGTTCAGCGTTTGATGGAATGCTTCACCAAAAGGCTTCCTGATGGTGGGCAAAGGTTGGCTCGCCACTCCCACATGAGGTAGGTTCCAGTTCGTCCAATCTGACTCTACACCCCTGTACTCGGGGATAGTGTTTTGTTTTGTTCCTTGTGTTAGTTAAATTGCACACTGTACGCCAGCTGTGTACCACTCTATGTATACGCCCAGCTACACATACATACAGTGGTACTTAGGTAGCATGCAGCGGGCTGTTTACGGCTCTAAGCGTGCTGCCTGTAGGATGTCCAATGTGTTAGATCACCCCAGTCAGCAGCAGTTTGCTTTGCCTACGGAGCATTTCAATGAGCGTTCAACTATACACTAGTGACATACATCAGCCCTATGCGCGGAATAATCCATGTCCTGTAACCACGCCTTATTACTGTGCATTTCCTGTCCATGGTTACTCATTCTGGTTTGACCCATTCTTTGCACTCTTTCCAATCCATCTGGTGCCCTGTCTGTCCTGGCTCGCACCCCCATTTTGACCTCCCTACGTACTTTGCTTGCCACACATACAGCTCTCTGGTGGTTGTGCCTGGCAGCCGTTTTATATGTAGGTGCATGTATGTAGATATATCGCCAATCCGCTAGCGGGGTGAGAGGAACTAACGTTACTTTCATTGGCTGTATCTTGTATACGTTGGGAGCCTATGACCGTGACCGTAAATCCCCCCGTAACGAAGTGAAGGGGAGGATTGGAGGACAGATCACCGCTAAAGTTTGTCTGTCCGTCTGTCTGTCTGTCTGTCTGTCTGTCCACAAAAGTGGTGGCAACGACCTTCAGGCGCTAAGCGTTCAGTCCTGTCCTCAGCCAGCCAGAGGTCTCCAGTTCAAGCCTGGTAGCGACCTCTTGGCGACTTCCTCGGCACCCTTGGAGATGATGCCTGGCCCTATGGGGATGGTGTTCTGGGAGATGCTGCGAGGCGTTAGACGCCGAGCGTAGCGAGGCTCTAGCCTCGGAGATACAGCGTAATCTGGACTGTACGGCAAAAAAGTGCGCCTGGATGCCGCGCCCCAGGGCTGGCGCCGACCCCCCATGCATCCTCGAAGGGCAGCACGAGACAGTACTGGAAGGATTTACTTTCATATACACTATTCGGGAAGGCTGGGAACTTGAGCTCGTCTGCCTTTGACCGGCTCCCACCGACGCAAAACCTGATCTCGCTGAAAATGGGAGTGCGCATAATTTAGAGCATTGAGTGAGGAAGCGATTGCAAGCGAAAAATGTATGGGGTTGTATCGAGACTTTGTGAGGAAACAAGCCGCGAGCGAGTACGGGTCAGACATCGTCGCGGTGAAAATAGGTACCCCTCGAATACCATCCCATACCGCTTTTACTTTATAAAGTTAAAGAGCACTATGTCTACAATAAAGCTACCTTGGCAATAACGTCTGGAAAGGGTCTGTTGGCGCGGAGCGCTAATTGGCTCACGACCCGAGCCACGTCTCGGAGCTTAAAGGCAAACGCCAATCTATTCTCTTGATAAGTATCTTCGATTGTGGCAAAACAAATCCGCATAGGCGGCGAGACCTTAGCTGCGGCGTTCGCGATGCTCACTCCAACTCGACGCCAAGCGCCTTAAGACGCAAAACCGAGATGGGCTTGATATTTCTGACATAATCGCGGTACAGAAAAGATCGAAATCTGGCCGGTTCAGGCGTGCTTATTAGGTCGCGGACGTCGCGATGACACCTGACGGCTCGGAGCCCTCTCCCAAACGCCGAGACAGTCTTGCTGATAAAAAGCGAAACTACCACGGCACTCTCTAGTATGGTTCCTGTGAATCGGCGCCGTCTCAGTTGTTCCCTTTCCGCTCTCGCACACCCAACCAACCCGGCTGCAAACCTCTTTTAATTGGCGCACCCCTTACCATCCACCTGCCACCCCCAAGCACCGCGCTTGCCTCTGCGTTCCTTCCCCTCTGCACCTGCCCTTTAAGCGATTTTTTCCCGCTAGCCCTCCGCATTGAACCCCCCCCCCTCGCCCTTACCCCTCCATGCCCCTCAAGTTAACAGACGTCCTCCCCAAAGCACCCTTCCCACCTCTCCAGAAACACGTCCCTTTTGCAGCGAGCTGGCAGACGTCTTCGGATCATCGATCAACCCCTCCACCGCCCACCCTCTCGTTACACGCCACATACAGGATCCGCTGCGCCGCCCCACTTCCTCACCTCACCCTAACCACGCTGCCCCAGTTTCGGTTTATCGCGCTGCTCAACATTCCTGCCATCCCTCGATCCTTCCACGCCCGACATCCCACCACACACGCATTAAATTTATTAATAATTAACCCCATCACCCTCCCCACCCACCCGCACCCCCCAAACACAGACACGCACACACCCCACTCTCTGCACCGGCTGCACCACCTCACTGCTCGTTCCTGCCATCCCTCAAACCTTCCACGCCCGACATCCCACCCTGGACGCGTTATTTTTATTGATAATCGTCACCCGCCCTCCCCGACATCCCCCCCCCTCCCAAACCCTCCCTTGCATACACACCCCACTTCCCACCGCCCTTCCCACACCATCTCCGCCCCGCTCTCGACTGACATCCCTGGCACCATGGCAGTCTCTAGTATGGTCCCTGTAAAGTGACGCCGCCCAAGCATCCCCTAACCCACTCCTCACACGCAAGCAATACGGCTGCGAACCTCTCCCCAGTTACCATCCACCTGCCATTCCCGAACACGGCGCTTGCTTGTGCAGCCGCCCGCCAACGTGCTCATCACCGGGCGGGCAGGCACCGGCAAGAGCCGCATCTTGCTAGCGCTGCTGTGGCTGGCGCTCCGGTACGGGCATCACGACATGATCGCCGTCACCAGCTACACGCATCGCGGCGCTCTGGAGGTACGCACCTTGCCGCACGCAGGGGGGGAGAGAAGCACGGAGGAAGGGAGGGAGCGAGGGAGAGAGGAAGGGACGGAAGGAGGGAAGGAGGCAGGGACGGAGGGAGCGAAGGGAGGAAGGGAGGGAAGGAC
Source organism: Astrephomene gubernaculifera (assembly GCA_021605115.1). NCBI lineage: Eukaryota > Viridiplantae > Chlorophyta > Chlorophyceae > Chlamydomonadales > Astrephomenaceae > Astrephomene > Astrephomene gubernaculifera. The sequence continues at coordinate 35,844 of BMAR01000063.1, forward strand.
AGAGGGACAGAGGAAGGGAGGGAAGGACAGAATACCGCCCGGCCCCGGCTGCTGCTGCTGCCCACAGATCGACCGGCTACATTGCCAGGATAGCCTACCGAACAATGTTTTGCAACCCGCTGGCATGGTGCCGTCTTAGTGCTTCTGGGCTATAGATCGTGCCGCAACGCCAGCGCACATACTGTTTGCGTACTCGTCGCTGCATGGGTGCTTCTAGGCTACATACCTTCCCCTGCCGGGTTGGTGCACATGCGGCTTCGATACTCCTTGCCATCTCGGTGGTTTTTGACTCCAGCTCATGCTGCTTTCTGCCTCCCTGTAACACCACGGCGCCATCCTTCCAGTCCTTCCCGTTCCAGACTCGTTCAGCAGAGGATCGTACTGTGCCTATGCTGCGCTGCGCTTTGTTGTGCTCTTACCACACCACGTGTAACGCCAGTACTGCACTACATAGTGGTGTTGCCAACAACCTTGCCGGCGCAAGCCAGTCGCATAGACTTCTACATCGTGCATGTATCCCCGCTCCCTGGCATGTACGACCCGGCCAAAGACCACTCGTACATCCGTACGGCGCCATTGCAACGTGCACCTTCCAACCACCCACCTCTTGTACCGTACAACTCCTCGACTGCCCGTCAACACCTCCTCGCCACAACTTACAACTCCTCCACCGCCACTCAAAACATCGTTGTCCCACTGTACAGCTCTTTATCCGGTGTCAGGCGCACCATGTGAGCCTCTGCCATTACCTCACTACCCAGGCCCTGCACAATATGATGTGTACATGACATTGCTACCTGCCACAACACCGCCGCCGTTCAGCACACGCGTATACATCTTCATGCACCCACGCCCTTTCCACGTCCCACTGCGGGATTCGTTGCCATACCGTAGAACTCCTCGACCGCCAATCAACACCTACTTGCTGTACCGTTCAACTCGTCCACCGTTAGTCAACACTGCCTGTCCCACCGTGCAATTCGGCCATCGTCTCTTATGTATACCTCTCCTCCCCCTACATGGCCAACGCCCTCAACCCAACCATCATTCCGCCAGCTCTCCCAAACGACAACCGCCCATCCTGCCTCACCGCAAAATACCCTCCTGGCTCCTATCCTACGCCCTTTATCGGCAACTCCCACGAGGACCCCACCTTCTCCTTCGCCGCGTTCCTGACCCCGTCCCCCACCCCCGCCCCTTCAAACCCGTGTTCTTCCCACGGTTAACCTACTCCATCCTGCAGAATCCCACCACAACGTTGCCCTCAATCCGGAACGTTCCTCGCACCTCCACCGCGACGCCACTCCCCGCTCCCGTGCTGTCCAGCCCCATGCTCGCCAGGGCATCACCACGGACTTGTACCTGTGACGGACATTCCGGCGGCATGCGCATCACAGGTTACGCTTTATACTCCTCCCATCCTCATCCCCCCTCCTCACGTTTCCTGTCATTCCCCAAACCCCGACCCCGCCCTTCTTTCCCATAACTCACCCCTATCATGTCGAAGCTTGCCCGCGGCCGGCACAGCCCTACGGCATACCCCGTTAGCACGTCGCCGAAATCACCCCCTCCACATGCCGTACACTGCGTTCCTGGCGCGCCTCCCAGCTTGCCGCACGCACCGCACCTGCACACAGACAAATTCACACCGCATTTGGCGATAGTACCACTTCCACAATGCGCCCTCCCCCCCCGCGGCTGCATCGCACTTCTTTCCCCTCCTCCCCCCCCCCCCCCCCCCCTTCCTCCTCCATACCTGCGCACTCTCCCTTCCGGAGTACTGAACAGCGTCCCACTCAGGCTCCCATTCAACATGCCGCCGACCTCCAGCTCTCCACGTGCCCCGGGCTGGCGAAACAGGGCCGCCTGCACGTCCTGCAGCAAGCCCTCCGACGCCGCGTCCTCCGCTGGCACCGCAAGGGAAGTCCCCATTGTCACCGTGATGGTGCCTTCCTCCAGCCGCACCTCCGCACCACCGGCAAACAGCACGCGCTGCCAAACAGCCGACCGCGCCATGCGTGCCACCAGCGCCTCCATGCTCTCCGTCGTGCGTCCACGCAGTTGCAGCTATATAAGCCAGAAATACACAGGGACGACCACAGGCATTACCGCACCGCACGTCCCATACGGGTTTGGCAGGGCGCAGCATCGTGCCAACAGTGACTAACGATCCATTCTTCATCACACCTCTTGCAAGAATATGGGTCCAGGCCAAACAGCAGTGCAGGCAATCAGCACAGCCCCCATACGGGCCTCACCCAAGTTGCGGCCGTCAGCGCCCAACCCCCACCCAACCTGGAATAACGGCTCCACCGCTTCCCAACCTTGTGCTCCACGCATCACCGCCCGCCCCCCCGTCATCTCCATGTCCGGCAGATGCCGCACCACCTCCTCCTTCCGGGTCTGCACAGCAAACAGCACCAACGCGGCCGTTAGTATTTTTCAAGCCATGCGCACCGCCCTCCATTATTTCTGCCCTACTCACTCCGCGCGGCGCCAGCAGGAGATGTCCATTATCAAACCGGTTGCAGTTGTCGACCGCGCTGATCATCTTTTCGCGCAGCTTTACGCGAGGTAGGTCCTGCACATAACACCGTGCACATTTTATCTCGTATTCCAAACCCGCAAGACTTTCGCGACTCAATCCATTCCTCACCGCTTCCCGGCCGACCACATCCACCGCTCCTCCTGCGCTGACCTGTGCCGAGCTCGTGCAGTACTGTGGAATAGTATACTGCCCACGCCCTCGCCGGGCGCCGCGCACCCTGACCTTCTGCCCGATGATGCCCTGTCCACGACCTAAGTTGCACAGCTCCTGCACCACTTCCGGCCTGAAGATAACCAGCATCTCAATCCCCTCCTCATTGTCCAGAGCCACATAGAGCCGCCCATACTTTAGGCTGCTGACATTCAGCGGATCGCCGCTCGCGACCCCAGGAATGAATCCAACAACCGTGCCTTCTAAAGCGCCTATCGGACCTCTAGTACCACCTTCCGGAGCGTGCCCGACCGACCTAAACGCACCCTCAGCCTGCTGCCGTCCTTGCGGAACCCCAAACGTCTTCTCCAGAATTGAACTTAGCTCCTCCATGCCTACGGCTTTCTTGTTTTCTTCTTTCTTTATACACCTCACATTATATAACACTGCTCTGCAATTCTCTATACCTTGTCGCCCCCCTTGTCACCATCCAGCCTCCTCCGTACTAACGACCTTGGTGCTTCCTTCCTCCTTTCCGCGTTCTTCTTTATCGTCTGCGCTTATCTTTCCGCACCAATTCTCTTACTTCACAGCATTCCTTTACCATACTGCTACCCTCTCGCAACAACTGCACTACCTCAGTAATACAGTCCACATGCAACCGCAACCGAATCCTCAGCCCCTCGCCTTCACCGTGACCTCCCTATCCGCTCACAACACCGTCGCAACCGCACTCACGGACCACGGCGAACCGGCGAGCATAACCGGCGGCGCCTTTCCCTTCCGACCGGGCACTCGCTTCGCTCTTCGCAACGCCCGATCCATCCTCCATCCCACCCTCAACCCCGCCTTTACTCTCAACTACGCCCTCCTTCCCGGCACCCGCGTCGCGGAGCTTCCCCACATTCCGGTACCTTCACTCCCGACTACCTCGCTTTCCCTCCACAACCTTTTTTCCTAATTATCCTCCTCCTCTTGTAGAATCCGCCCGGGCACCGCATTCGTTCTCACCATCTTACTTCGCAGCCTCTCCCGGGCAACCGCTACAACTGGTTCGTCTTCCCGCTTGTACCCACCCGCGACGGCCCCTCTCCTCACCTCTCCATCGCTCCTGCTGTCTTCATCTCCCGCCATCACAACGAATCCCTCTTTCACTTCGTTTCCCAGCTCAGAGTACGTCCCTCACCACACCTCCTCCCTAACCACAACTGCCGCGCTCAACATTTCTTCTGCCCTTCCAGGCCGACCTTTCCGGCCGCCCCGATTTCCAGCCCAATACCACAGCTCCTTCGGTACTGCACCGCGCTTTCTTCGTCACCAACGGACAAGCCTCTCGGGTATGTCCTTGTTCTCCTCCACACTTCCCTCCTCACCCGCTTCACCCACTCTTTTCGTCCCTTTCCCTACAGGACGACGTCATGTACGCCCTCCGCGACAGCACCCTCACTGGTATTCACCCCGACAGTCCCGCTCTCCCCGAGATCATCACCTACCTTTACTCCCAGAACCTCCTCACCATCGCTGCCGTGCCACCCCATGATGAGGCCTTCGCACCGGGCGTCTTCTTCCCTCGCCGCGTCGTTCCCCGGTAAGCCCTCCTTTCCTTTCCTGCTCTCCTCTGCCTCGTCCTCTTCTCTTCTGCGCCGCCGCCTCCTTCCTCCTCCATACCCCTTCTCACCTCCCCTCCCTCCCGCGCACCCCAGGTGCGATGGTTGCTGCGCAGCCTTCGACCTCAACCCCGACCGCTGCCCTAACCCCGCCTGCAACCACGACGGCTTCACCTTCATCGTCGAAGGCGACCTCGTATCCCTACGTTTCGGCCCTGCTCGCGATGGCATCCACGCCCACGTCAGCCGCCCTCACCTCCTCAACCTCATGTTCCCTGGCCGCCGCCCCACCTTCCATTCGGCCCTCCGCGCCGCCTGCAACCCCCTCACGTACGATGCCCTGCGAGCCTTCATGCTCCCGCCCACCCCCGGTACCTTCTACGTGTCGCTGCACGACGAAATCACACGCTTCGCACCGGCAGACGTACCCCCGGAACTGATCGCGGGCGCCCCACTGCCGGGCTAATGACAAACGTGGGGCAACGCCGATGATATTGGAGTGGCAGGCCCCAGGATATTCAATCCAAATCTGGGCGACCGTATTCCAATGGCAGGGCCAACGGGCAACTACGCCCTGGCAGAGCTTCCTGTAATGGCACGCTTGCACGTGTTGCACTTGCTGGGATGACAATGTTGGACTCATATGCGCAACCGTGTTCTTCGAATCCGAACGCATCTTACTGCTTCTTGCCTTTAGGTCATCCCGCCAGGGAAGCGCACAGACCACTTGCCTATTCGTCGCTGTAGGGGTGATTTTGGGCTGCGTACACTTCCGTACCGGCTTGGCAAACATGGGGCTGGTGACAAACGTGGGGCAACGCCGATGATGTTGGAGTGGCGGGCCGAAGGATATTCAATCAAGATCTGGGTGACCATATTGTAGTGGCAGGGGCAACAGGCAACTACGCCACGGCAGAGCTTCCTGTAATGGCACGGTTGCACGTATTACACTTGCCGGAATGACAATGTTGGACTCATATGCGCACCCGTGTTATTATAATCCTAACGCATCTTAGTGCTTCTTGGCTTCAGATCATCCCGCAAGGCAAGCGCCTTGCCTATTCCTCACTCCAGGGGTTATTTTGGGCTGCGTAGATTGTCTAAACGGAGCTCTCTGCCAAACGGCCCGACATTCTTGCTGATTAACAGCGAATCTACCACGGCACTCTTTGGTACGGCGCCTCTAAACTGGCGTCGTCTCGGTTGCTCTGTTTGCCACGCGCTGCTCACACCCAACCGGCACGGCCCCAAACCTCCTGATTTCCACCCACTTACCACCAAAACACCGCGCTTGCCTCTGCGTTCCTTTCCCTCTGCACCTGCACTCCCCAACATTCCACGTTGCATTACTTTTATTCATAATCTTCCTCTTTATACTCACACCCCATTTACCGCTGTTCCCTTTACATTCCTTCGCCCCCCACACCCCCCACACAGTTCCCACCCTCTCCCCCCACACCACCCCCGCCCCGCCGTCCAGCCCCCAACGCCTCGCAGTGTCGGCGCGCGCGCGCGCCGCTTAGTATCTCGAGTACGACAACACACTGTACGGCAGCAAACTGTACGGCACGGTTGCCATGCTGTGTGGTGACACATCATGTGGTGTACGACATGTACGACAATGTACGACAGCTGTACGGCAGTGTACGACAGCGTACGACAACTGTCGTACGCTTGTACGGCATCTGTACGGCATGGGTTTTGACACGCCCTCCCACCCCCCTCCGTGCTCCCCACTCCCCTCATCGCCCCCTCTTCACTCATCATGCCTGGCATCATCAGGATGGTGTCCTGAGATGTGGTGTCGTACGGCAACACAGTACGGCATGGGTTTCGACACGCTCTCCCACCCCCCTTCATGCTCCCCACTCCCCTCACCACCCCCTCATCACTCATCATGCCTGGCATCATCAGGATGATGTCCTGAGGTGTGGTGCTGTACGGCAACGCAGTACGGCATGGGTTTCGACACGCCCTCCCACCCCCCTCCATGCTCCCCGCCCTCCTCACCACCCCCTCGTCCCTCCAGCACCTCTGAACACCCCTGCATCACCATGAAGTGTACGGCAACGCAGTACAGCATGGGTTTCGACACGCCCTCCCACCCCCCTCCATGCTCCCCGCCCCCCTCACCACCCCCTCGTCCCTCCAGCACCTCTGAACGCCCCTGCATCACCATGAGGTGTACGGCAATGCAGTACGGCATGGGTTTCGACACGCCCTCCCACCCCCCTCCATGCTCCCCACTCCCCTCACCACCCCCTCGCCGCTCTGGCTCCTCTGACCACCCCTGTCGTACAGCGACACGGTATGGCATGGCTTCGGGCACCGCATATCACCAATCTTCTTGTTGCAATATCTTGCATTGTGATCTCGACTAAGCTGTAACTGAATTAATGAGCCATTCGCAGTTTCTTGGTTACTTTCCAAAATCAGTGTCAAAACGTTTGGTGACCGTGACCACCCCCCTCCATGCTCCCCACTCCCCTCACCACCCCCTTGTTGCTCCAGCTCCTCTGACCACCCCTGTCGTACAGCGACACGGTACGGCATGGCTTCGGGCACCGTGTATCACCAATCTTCTTGTTGCAATATCTTGCATTGTGATGTCGATTAAGCTATAACTGAGTTAATGAGCCATTCGCAGTTTCTTGGTTACTTTCCAAAATCAGCGTCAAACTGTTTGGTGACTGTGACCACCCCCCTCCATGCTCCCCACTCCCCTCACCACCCCTTCCTCGCTCCAGCTCCTCTGACCACCCCTGTCGTACAGCGACACGGTATGGCATGGCTTCGGGCACCACGTATCACCAATCATCTTGTTGTGATGTCTTGCATTGTGATGTCGATTAAGCTATAACTAATTTAATGAGCCATTCGCAGTTTCTTGGTTACTTTTCCGAAATCAGTGTAAAACTGTTTCGGCGACTGGTATGGTTTCGGCAAAACAAAATCGGCGCAAAATGTAAGCTGGTTTCGGCGAGAAGCGTGGTTGTGAAGTCGGCGCGTCTGATGAAAAGCGCCGATTACTGGTCGCCGAAGACGAGGGTTTATCGGCGATTTATGATCGGCGAATGCTGTCAGGGGTGGTCACCGTGGAAGCTCTTTAGATTTCGGCACAATTTGCCTGGCATCGGCGAGAGTCTTTCGGCGCAATTTGCAGGCTGGTTTCGACGAGAAGCACGATCGTGAAGTCGGCGCATCTCCTGAAAAGCGCCGATTGCTGATCGCCGAAAATGATAGCTTTTTTGGTGATCACTGACCCACGGGTCATGAGACGTCGCCCTCATGCGCAGATGTGTGTGTGTGTGTGTGCATGTAGTGCGCAGGTAGCGTGGCTCTACCTGTATATGTTGGTACAGAACAAGGGCTTTTCATGCCTTGGACACGCCAACATGCCGTAGGGCAGCCCCAAGAGGTCACCGATAGCGGAAAACGTCCGGAGGCGCCCCAAAATTTGAATTTGAAGCAGTTCGACGCCATGCCGTACATGTACGCCATGCCGACTATTGCTTTCGAACATGAGCCGCACGCTGACATCAGGTCCGCCGACCATGCTTGTCTGCAACACATGAGCAACCTCACAACACTGGTCGGCGCGTCAACGTTAGGTCCGCAATGCTGAAGTCATGCCGGCACGCAAAGCTTCTTCGTTCGCGAATTCATCACCAATCAGGATTTACGGTACCCCCGGCCGCGGCGACCACGACGCGGCGCTATTCTTGTCCCCCCCTTCCTCCTGGAGGATACTAGTGTGCTAGTGACCGTAAATCCCCCCGTAACGAAGTGTGGAGGGGAGGATTGGAGGACAGATCACCGCTAAAGTTTGTCTGTGACCGTAAATCCCCCCTCCACTTCGTTACGGGGAGGATTGGAGGACAGTCGGTCGAAATCGCCGGAGCAATGTAGCGACGTCGTAGGGCGACGTCGTAGACGGAGTCCGGAGCTAGCGAAGTTAGCGTAGGAAAGGGGTAAATAGGGAGGGGGGGGTTCGTGTAACATTTTTTTGGCAACGTGCATAGCGGCGATAACGCTTCAAAAAATCGCGATTGGCGCGGGCGACCCGGGTTCGAACCCCGTCGAGTGCAAAATGACATTTCGCCGGAGCAATGTAGCGACGTCGTAGGGCGACGTCGTAGACGGAGTCCGGAGCTAGCGAAGTTAGCGTAGGAAAGGGCTCAATAAGGAGGGGGGGGGGGGTTGCGACACAAAAATGTGGCAACGTCCATAGCGCGGATAGCGCTCCAAAAAATCGCGATTGGCGCGGGCGACCCGGGTTCGAACCCCGTCGGCAGCAAAATGACATTTTTTGTTTTTTGTGTTTCTGGCCAAATCGCCACGAATCGCAAAGCAACGCGACTCTTTATATCATCAATGAATGGTAAAATGCTCAGACACGAGTTGGCCTTGCAAGTAAGGCTACAACTTGCGGCTTCACCCCCCCCCTAACCCCCCCCCCCCTCTAGCGTCCGACTTACACGCGCAGCCCGGCGTATTAACGAAAGAAAAATTGGTGCTTTAGCGTGCGTGCGGCCGCTACGTCACAGCAAATCGATTGGCGACAAACAGAGACCCGAGAAGGGCGCACACACCAGGCTGCAACTTGCGGCTGGAGGGGGGGGGGCTTCACCCCCCCCCTAACCCCCCCCCCTTCTAGCGTCCACGCAGCCCGGCTTATTAGCAAGAGAAAGGTTGGTGCTTTAGCGTGCGTGCGGCCGCTACGTCACAGCAAATCGATTGGCGACAAACAGAGACCCGAGAAGGGTGCACACACCAGGCTGCAACTTGCGGCTGGAGGGGGGGGGAGGGGCTTCGCCCCCCCCCCCCCCCCCAAACCCCCCCCCCCCCCCCTTCTAGCGTCCGACTTACACGCGCAGCCCGGCGTATTAACGAAAGAAAAATTGGTGCTTTAGCGTGCGTGCGGCCGCTACGTCACAGCAAATCGATTGGCGACAAACAGAGACCCGAGAAGGGCGCACACACCAGGCTGCAACTTGCGGCTGGAGGGGGGGGGCTTCGCCCCCCCCTACCCCCCCCCCCCCTTCTAGCGTCTAACTTCCACTCGCAGCCCGGCTTATTAGCAAGAGAAAGGTTGGTGCTTTAGCGTGCGTGCGGCCGCTACGTCACAGCTAATCGATTGGCGACAAACAGAGACCCGAGAAGGGCGCACACACCAGGCTGCAACTTGCGGCTGGAGAGGGGGGGGGGGGTAAACCCCTTGTAGCGTCCGACTTACGCGCTCAGCCCTGCTTATTAGGAAGAGAACGCGACAAGCAGAGAACCCAGAAGGGCATAAGCGCCAGGGTTGGGGGGGGGTTTGGGGGGGGGGACCCCACCCCCCCTTCTAGTGTCCAACTTACGCGCTCAGCCTGGCTTATTAGCAAACGAAAGGATGGTGCTTTAGCGTGCGTGCGGCTGGTACGTCATAGCGAATCAATTGGTGACAAGCAGAGACCCGAGAAGGGCGCACACACTTACACGCGCAGCCCCGCTTATTAGAGAGGCGGGGGGGGGAGACAGTGGGCTGGGTGGTGCACATGTGAGGTTGTTCTTGCCACACTCTCACAGACTGTCAACTGTGAAAGGAGGAGCACACGACAGCTCAACACAACCAAGTGCGGTTGAGCCCTAATGTTGTCATGCAACCGTCTTGCAAACCAAAGAGGCCTCGGCCAGCCATTTTAACTAAGGGGTCGCGAAACCACTTAGTACGCCACCTAAAGCCGGCTGGACAAAGAAACACGTATTGGCTTAGTGCAGCAACTAGACACGATATGCCTGGGGATGCCGGGCCTAAGTAGTGCAAGGGTAGTAGGAGAAGGATGTCGCGCCTCGCGTTTCCACAGCTTTGAAAGGTAACAAAAAACAAAACACGCAGGAGTATCAAAGCTGGTTGTGCTGTTGGCATAACTCGGCAAATGACGCCCTTCAAAAAGACGACGTCTGACGTCGCTTTTCTAGTACGGCATTCTCACTGCTTGCCCTTATACTCCAGCGACAGTGTTGAGTCGCCGAAGAAGAGAACGGTACGTACTCACATTCACGCCAGAGCTTGGGTACAGACGATTGAACTGCAAACCAGACCTCAATACACTGCAATGCGACAACAACTACACTTTCGACAACCACTACACCCACATACAAACCACGGCGTTCTACATAGGATTTACAAAGTCTAATGGTTTAATGAATTAAAGGGGCTGCTTGCAGTCCAGCAATGACAACGGTGTCTTACACTGACTGCCATGCGTGTCGCAAAGGACCAGAATACGTTATCGAATTGCAAAAGTCGTATACCTTGCTATGTGGCGCCGAAGTAACGTAGGAGGCCCACGCCGAAGAGCACCACAGGGAGTGCGATTCAGCCCGACTCCCAGGGATGGAGTCACTTGCCCGACTTGCACACGGATACAAGTACATACGTCCAGCCAATGTAAGGAAATACGTTAGCAATAATACGCTGTGGGAAGCCAGTTGGCCGTATAAGGTGGAAGAGACCGAGTGGGAGGCGCTGTGTGAACAAGGGCACCTGTGAGGAGCGCCACATGCGGAAGGACGAGTGCAAGGAGCGCCTTGTAGAATAGGGACGGCGAGGAAAGGGCTGTTAGCGGCAGGGTGATTGAGTGGGCCGTCGTGCGCGGGACAGCACCCCAACTAACTGGCCTCCTCAACCGATGCAACCCCCACACGCATGCAAGCACTCCCACATTACACGTCCCCTCGCCCCTTGTACCCCCCACACGCATGCAAGCACCCCTGCTATACGCGCCCCTTCATCCCATGCAACCCACGCACGCGCGCATGCCAGCACTCTCACAGTACTCGCCCCATCGTCCCGTTCAACCCACACACACACGCATGCACTCCCGCTTCACACGCCCCCTCGCCCCATTTAGACCACACAAACATATGTGTACCCCCCCTTTTCTCGGCCCCATCGCCCCTTGTAGCCCCCACACACATGCACGCACTCCCGTTTCACACGCCCCCTCGCCACCTGCAACCCACACACGCACGCATGCAAGCGCCCCCACTTTGATCGTCGCCTCGTTTCGTGCAACCCACACACGCATGCAAGCACCCCCGCTGTACTCGCCCCCTCACTCCATGCAACCCAAGCAGGAACGCATGCCGGCCCTCCCACAGTACTCGCCCCCTTGCCCCGTGCAACCTGCATACGCATGCACGCAATCCTGCTTCACGCGCCCCATCGCCCCATGCAACTCAGACACGCATGCATGCAAGCACTCCCACATTAGTCGCCCCATCGCCCCATGCAACTCATACCCGAACGCTTGGAAGCACTCCCACATTACACGTCCCCTCAACCCATTTAGCCCACACACACATACGTGTGTGCGGCCAGTTATTTTAACACACATACGTGTACCCCCACTTTACTCGTCCCCTCGCCCCATGCAATTCACGCACGTGCGCATGCCAGCAATCTCACAGTACTCGCCCCCTCGTCCCGTTCAACCCACACACGCATGCACGTGCGTGTGCATCACGCGCCCCCTCGCCACCTGCAACCCACACACGCACGCATGCGAACGCCCCCACTTTGATCGCCGCCTCGTCCCGTGCAACCCACACACGCATGCACACCCCCCCGCTTCAAGCGCCCCCTCGCCCCATGCAACTCAGACACGCATGCATGCACGCACTCCCACATTACTCGCTCCATCGCCCCATGCAACTCAGACACGCATGCATGCAAGCACTCCCTCATTCCTCAGCCCATCGCCCCATGCTACTCAGACCTGCACGCATGCAAGCACTCCCACATTACACGTCCCCTCGCCCCTTGTAGCCCCCCACACGCATGCAAGGCACCCCCGCTTTACTCGCCTATTCGCCACATGCAACCCACGCATGCGTGCATGCCAGAACACTCACAGTACTCGCCCCCTCGTCCCTTGCAACCCACACACACATGCACGCACCCCCGCTTCAAGCGCCCCCTCGAACTCAGACACGCATGCCAGCGCCCCATCGCCCCTTCAAGCCCCCACACACATGCAATCACCCCCGCTTTACTCGCCCCTTTACCCCATGCAACCCAAGCACGAATGCATGCACGCACTCCCACAGTACTCGCCCCCTCGCCCCATGCAACACAGACCCGCACGCATGCAAGCACTCCCACTTTACACGTCCCGTCACCCCGTGTAGCCTCCACATGCATGCTAGCACCCCCGCTTTACACGCCCCATGCAAACAACGCACGCACGGATGCATGCAAGCGCACCAGCTGTACTCGCCCCCTCGTCCCGTGCAACCCACACGCGCATGCACGCACTCCCGCTTCACGCGCCCCATCGCCCCATGCAACCCACACACGCACGCCTGCAAGCGCCCCCACTCTACTCACCCCATCGCCCCATCCAACTCAGACCCGCACGCATGGAAGCACATTACACGTCCCCTCGTCCTGTGCAGCCCACACATACATACGTGTACCCCCACTTTACTCGTCCCCTCGCCCCATGCAATTCACGCACGTGCGCATGCCAGCAATCTCACAGTACTCGCCCCCTCGTCCCGTTCAACCCACACACGCATGCACGTGCGTGTGCATCACGCGCCCCCTCGCCACCTGCAACCCACACACGCACGCATGCGAACGCCCCCACTTTGATCGCCGCCTCGTCCCGTGCAACCCACACACGCATGCACACCCCCCCGCTTCAAGCGCCCCCTCGCCCCATGCAACTCAGACACGCATGCATGCACGCACTCCCACATTACTCGCTCCATCGCCCCATGCAACTCAGACACGCATGCATGCAAGCACTCCCTCATTCCTCAGCCCATCGCCCCATGCTACTCAGACCTGCACGCATGCAAGCACTCCCACATTACACGTCCCCTCGCCCCTTGTACCCCCCACACGCATGCAAGCACCCCTGCTATACGCGCCCCTTCATCCCATGCAACCCACGCACGCGCGCATGCCAGCACTCTCACAGTACTCGCCCCATCGTCCCGTTCAACCCACACACACACGCATGCACTCCCGCTTCACACGCCCCCTCGCCCCATTTAGACCACACAAACATATGTGTACCCCCCCTTTTCTCGGCCCCATCGCCCCTTGTAGCCCCCACACACATGCACGCACTCCCGTTTCACACGCCCCCTCGCCACCTGCAACCCACACACGCACGCATGCAAGCGCCCCCACTTTGATCGTCGCCTCGTTTCGTGCAACCCACACACGCATGCAAGCACCCCCGCTGTACTCGCCCCCTCACTCCATGCAACCCAAGCAGGAACGCATGCCGGCCCTCCCACAGTACTCGCCCCCTTGCCCCGTGCAACCTGCATACGCATGCACGCAATCCTGCTTCACGCGCCCCATCGCCCCATGCAACTCAGACACGCATGCATGCAAGCACTCCCACATTAGTCGCCCCATCGCCCCATGCAACTCATACCCGAACGCTTGGAAGCACTCCCACATTACACGTCCCCTCAACCCATTTAGCCCACACACACATACGTGTGTGCGGCCAGTTATTTTAACACACATACGTGTACCCCCACTTTACTCGTCCCCTCGCCCCATGCAATTCACGCACGTGCGCATGCCAGCAATCTCACAGTACTCGCCCCCTCGTCCCGTTCAACCCACACACGCATGCACGTGCGTGTGCATCACGCGCCCCCTCGCCACCTGCAACCCACACACGCACGCATGCGAACGCCCCCACTTTGATCGCCGCCTCGTCCCGTGCAACCCACACACGCATGCACACCCCCCCGCTTCAAGCGCCCCCTCGCCCCATGCAACTCAGACACGCATGCATGCACGCACTCCCACATTACTCGCTCCATCGCCCCATGCAACTCAGACACGCATGCATGCAAGCACTCCCTCATTCCTCAGCCCATCGCCCCATGCTACTCAGACCTGCACGCATGCAAGCACTCCCACATTACACGTCCCCTCGCCCCTTGTAGCCCCCCACACGCATGCAAGGCACCCCCGCTTTACTCGCCTATTCGCCACATGCAACCCACGCATGCGTGCATGCCAGAACACTCACAGTACTCGCCCCCTCGTCCCTTGCAACCCACACACACATGCACGCACCCCCGCTTCAAGCGCCCCCTCGAACTCAGACACGCATGCCAGCGCCCCATCGCCCCTTCAAGCCCCCACACACATGCAATCACCCCCGCTTTACTCGCCCCTTTACCCCATGCAACCCAAGCACGAATGCATGCACGCACTCCCACAGTACTCGCCCCCTCGCCCCATGCAACACAGACCCGCACGCATGCAAGCACTCCCACTTTACACGTCCCGTCACCCCGTGTAGCCTCCACATGCATGCTAGCACCCCCGCTTTACACGCCCCATGCAAACAACGCACGCACGGATGCATGCAAGCGCACCAGCTGTACTCGCCCCCTCGTCCCGTGCAACCCACACGCGCATGCACGCACTCCCGCTTCACGCGCCCCATCGCCCCATGCAACCCACACACGCACGCCTGCAAGCGCCCCCACTCTACTCACCCCATCGCCCCATCCAACTCAGACCCGCACGCATGGAAGCACATTACACGTCCCCTCGTCCTGTGCAGCCCACACATACATACGTGTACCCCCACTTTACTCGTCCCCTCGCCCCATGCAATTCACGCACGTGCGCATGCCAGCAATCTCACAGTACTCGCCCCCTCGTCCCGTTCAACCCACACACGCATGCACGTGCGTGTGCATCACGCGCCCCCTCGCCACCTGCAACCCACACACGCACGCATGCGAACGCCCCCACTTTGATCGCCGCCTCGTCCCGTGCAACCCACACACGCATGCACACCCCCCCGCTTCAAGCGCCCCCTCGCCCCATGCAACTCAGACACGCATGCATGCACGCACTCCCACATTACTCGCTCCATCGCCCCATGCAACTCAGACACGCATGCATGCAAGCACTCCCTCATTCCTCAGCCCATCGCCCCATGCTACTCAGACCTGCACGCATGCAAGCACTCCCACATTACACGTCCCCTCGCCCCTTGTACCCCCCACACGCATGCAAGCACCCCTGCTATACGCGCCCCTTCATCCCATGCAACCCACGCACGCGCGCATGCCAGCACTCTCACAGTACTCGCCCCATCGTCCCGTTCAACCCACACACACACGCATGCACTCCCGCTTCACACGCCCCCTCGCCCCATTTAGACCACACAAACATATGTGTACCCCCCCTTTTCTCGGCCCCATCGCCCCTTGTAGCCCCCACACACATGCACGCACTCCCGTTTCACACGCCCCCTCGCCACCTGCAACCCACACACGCACGCATGCAAGCGCCCCCACTTTGATCGTCGCCTCGTTTCGTGCAACCCACACACGCATGCAAGCACCCCCGCTGTACTCGCCCCCTCACTCCATGCAACCCAAGCAGGAACGCATGCCGGCCCTCCCACAGTACTCGCCCCCTTGCCCCGTGCAACCTGCATACGCATGCACGCAATCCTGCTTCACGCGCCCCATCGCCCCATGCAACTCAGACACGCATGCATGCAAGCACTCCCACATTAGTCGCCCCATCGCCCCATGCAACTCATACCCGAACGCTTGGAAGCACTCCCACATTACACGTCCCCTCAACCCATTTAGCCCACACACACATACGTGTGTGCGGCCAGTTATTTTAACACACATACGTGTACCCCCACTTTACTCGTCCCCTCGCCCCATGCAATTCACGCACGTGCGCATGCCAGCAATCTCACAGTACTCGCCCCCTCGTCCCGTTCAACCCACACACGCATGCACGTGCATGTGCATCACGCGCCCCCTCGCCACCTGCAACCCACACACGCACGCATGCGAACGCCCCCACTTTGATCGCCGCCTCGTCCCGTGCAACCCACACACGCATGCACACCCCCCCGCTTCAAGCGCCCCCTCGCCCCATGCAACTCAGACACGCATGCATGCACGCACTCCCACATTACTCGCTCCATCGCCCCATGCAACTCAGACACGCATGCATGCAAGCACTCCCTCATTCCTCAGCCCATCGCCCCATGCTACTCAGACCTGCACGCATGCAAGCACTCCCACATTACACGTCCCGTCGCCCCTTGTAGCCCCCCACACGCATGCAAGGCACCCCCGCTTTACTCGCCTATTCGCCACATGCAACCCACGCATGCGTGCATGCCAGCACTCTCACAGTACTCGCCCCCTCGTCCCTTGCAACCCACACACACATGCACGCACCCCCGCTTCAAGCGCCCCCTCGCCCCATGCAACTCAGACACGCATGCATGCACGCACTCCCACATTACTCGCTCCATCGCCCCATGCAACTCAGACACGCATGCATGCAAGCACTCCCTCATTCCTCAGCCCATCGCCCCATGCTACTCAGACCTGCACGCATGCAAGCACTCCCACATTACACGTCCCGTCGCCCCTTGTAGCCCCCCACACGCATGCAAGGCACCCCCGCTTTACTCGCCTATTCGCCACATGCAACCCACGCATGCGTGCATGCCAGCACTCTCACAGTACTCGCCCCCTCGTCCCTTGCAACCCACACACACATGCACGCACCCCCGCTTCAAGCGCCCCCTCGAACTCAGACACGCATGCATGCAAGCACTCCCACATTCCTCACCCCATCGCCCCATGCTACTCAGACCCGCACGCACGCAAGCACTCCCACATTACACGTCCCCTCGCCCCAACGCGCCCCTTCACCCCATGCAACCCATGCACGCGCGCATGCCAGCACTCTCACAGTACACGCCCCCTCTTCCTGTGCGGCCCACACACGCATGCACGCACTCCTGCTTCAAGCGGCCCCTCGGCCCATGCAACCCACACACGCACGCATTCAAGTGCTCCCACACTACTCGCCCCCTTGCCCCGTGTAGCCTGCACACGCATGCACGCACCCCCGCTTCAAGCGGCCCCTCGCCCCAAGCAAACCACACACGAACGCATGCAAGCCAGCACTCCCACAATACTCGCCCCCACGTCCGGTGCAACCCACACACGCTCAACATTCCCGCTTCAAGCGCCCCCTCGCCACATGCAACCCACGCACGCAAGCATGTCAGCCGAACGCATGAGCACTCCCACATTACTCGCTCCATGCCCCATGCAACCTGCACACGCATGCACGCACGCAATCCTGCGTCACGTGCCCCCTCGCCCCATGCAACCCACACACGCACGCCCCATGCAACCCATACATGCACGCCTTCAAGTGCCGCAACTTTACTCGCCGCCTCACAACCTACAACCCACACACGAATGCAACCACCCCCGCTTTTCGTGCCCCCTCACTCCAAGCAAACCAAGCACGAACGCATGTAAGCACTCCCACAATACTTGACCCCTTGCCCCGTGCAACCTGCATACGCATGCACGCATTCCCACTTCACGCGCTCCCTCGCCCCGTGCAACCCACACATGCACGAATGCCAGCCCTCCCACTTAACTCGCCCCATCGCCCCTTCAAGCCCCCACACACATGCAATCACCCCCGCTTTACTCGCCCCTTTACCCCATGCAACCCAAGCACGAATGCATGCACGCACTCCCACAGTACTCGCCCCCTCGCCCCATGCAACACAGACCCGCACGCATGCAAGCACTCCCACTTTACACGTCCCGTCACCCCGTGTAGCCTCCACATGCATGCTAGCACCCCCGCTTTACACGCCCCATGCAAACAACGCACGCACGGATGCATGCAAGCGCACCAGCTGTACTCGCCCCCTCGTCCCGTGCAACCCACACACGCATGCACGCACTCCTGCTTCACGCGCCCCATCGCCCCATGCAACCCACACACGCACGCCTGCAAGCGCCCCCACTCTACTCACCCCATCGCCCCATCCAACTCAGACCCGCGCGCATGGAAGCACATTACACGTCCCCTCGTCCTGTGCAGCCCACACATACATACGTGTACCCCCACTTTACTCGGCCCCTCGCCCACAGTAGGCCCTACACACACGCATGCAAGCGCCCCCACTTTACTCGCCGCCTCGCCACCTTCAACCCACACAAACATGCACGCACTCCAACTTCAAGCGCCCTTCACCCCATGCAACTCAGACACGCATGCATGCAAGCACTCCCACAGAAATCACCCCCTCGTCCTGTGCAGCCCGCACACGCATGCATGCACTCCAGCTTCAAGCGCCCCTCGCCCCATGCAACCCACACACTCACGCCTATAAGCGCCCCCACATGACTCGCCAACTTGCCACATGCAACCCACACACACATGCAAGCACCCCTGCTTTACCCCGCAAATTGTGCAAGCTCTACACACCCCCCCTCGTCATGCATGAGCAAACAGCCCGGCACATGTGCAAACGAAAGCAAAAAAAGAACGAAACACACTAAACACAAACCCCACCCAAACTCTACGCCACGCCCCACACAAGTTGCGACGGCCCCCCCCCAGGCGTGCCCCGCCATGTTTTGTCTGTCTGTCTGTCTGTCTGTCTGTGTGTCCGCGAAAGTGGTGGCAAGGTCCTTGGGGCGCTAAGCGTTCAGTCCTGTGCCCAGCCAGCCAGAGGTCTCCGGTTCGAGCCAGGTAGCGACCTCTTGGCGACTTCCTGGGCACCCTTGGAGATGATGCCTGGGCCTGTGGGGATGGTGTTCTGAGAGATCTCGAGTACGACAACACACTGTACGGCAGCAAACTGTACGGCAATTGTGCCGTACTGTGTGGCAAGACGTCGTGTGGTGTACGACATGTACGGCAGTGTACGACAACTGTACGGCAGTATACGGCGGCTGTCGTACACTTGTACGGCATCTGTACGGCATGTGTTTTGACACGACCTCCCACCCCCCTCCTCCCCCCCTTCTCCCCTCGTCGCCTATACGTCACCCCAGCCCTCCTTGTGATTCCTGGCACCATCCCCCCCTCGCCACAACAACTAGCAGTACAGTACGGCTTGGGTTTCGACACGCTCTCCCACCCCCTCCTCCCCCTCTTCTCCCCTCGTCGCCTACACGTCACCCCAGCCCTCCTTGTGATTCCTGGCACCATCCCCCCCTGGCCACAACAACTGGCAGTACAGTACGGCTTGGGTTTCGACACGACCGTAAATCCCCCCGTAACGAAGTGGAGGGGAGGATTGGAGGACAGTCGGTCGAAATTTTGTCTGTCTGTCTGTCTGTCTGTGTGTCCGCGAAAGTGGTGGCAAGGTCCTTGGGGCGCTAAGCGTTCAGTCCTGTGCCCAGCCAGCCAGAGGTCTCCGGTTCGAGCCAGGTAGCGACCTCTTGGCGACTTCCTGGGCACCCTTGGAGATGATGCCTGGGCCTGTGGGGATGGTGTTCTGAGAGATCTCGAGTACGACAACACACTGTACGGCAGCAAACTGTACGGCAATTGTGCCGTACTGTGTGGCAAGACGTCGTGTGGTGTACGACATGTACGGCAGTGTACGACAACTGTACGGCAGTATACGGCGGCTGTCGTACACTTGTACGGCATCTGTACGGCATGTGTTTTGACACGACCTCCCACCCCCCTCCTCCCCCCCTTCTCCCCTCGTCGCCTATACGTCACCCCAGCCCTCCTTGTGATTCCTGGCACCATCCCCCCCTCGCCACAACAACTAGCAGTACAGTACGGCTTGGGTTTCGACACGCTCTCCCACCCCCTCCTCCCCCTCTTCTCCCCTCGTCGCCTACACGTCACCCCAGCCCTCCTTGTGATTCCTGGCACCATCCCCCCCTGGCCACAACAACTGGCAGTACAGTACGGCTTGGGTTTCGACACGACCGTAAATCCCCCCGTAACGAAGTGGAGGGGAGGATTGGAGGACAGTCGGTCGAAATTTTGTCTGTCTGTCTGTCTGTCTGTG
This sequence comes from Astrephomene gubernaculifera, assembly GCA_021605115.1. Lineage (NCBI taxonomy): Eukaryota > Viridiplantae > Chlorophyta > Chlorophyceae > Chlamydomonadales > Astrephomenaceae > Astrephomene > Astrephomene gubernaculifera. The sequence continues at coordinate 56,021 of BMAR01000063.1, forward strand.
TGTCCGCGAAAGTGGTGGCAAGGTCCTTGGGGCGCTAAGCGTTCAGTCCTGTGCCCAGCCAGCCAGAGGTCTCCGGTTCGAGCCAGGTAGCGACCTCTTGGCGACTTCCTGGGCACCCTTGGAGATGATGCCTGGGCCTGTGGGGATGGTGTTCTGAGAGATCTCGAGTACGACAACACACTGTACGGCAGCAAACTGTACGGCAATTGTGCCGTACTGTGTGGCAAGACGTCGTGTGGTGTACGACATGTACGGCAGTGTACGACAACTGTACGGCAGTATACGGCGGCTGTCGTACACTTGTACGGCATCTGTACGGCATGTGTTTTGACACGACCTCCCACCCCCCTCCTCCCCCCCTTCTCCCCTCGTCGCCTATACGTCACCCCAGCCCTCCTTGTGATTCCTGGCACCATCCCCCCCTCGCCACAACAACTAGCAGTACAGTACGGCTTGGGTTTCGACACGCTCTCCCACCCCCTCCTCCCCCTCTTCTCCCCTCGTCGCCTACACGTCACCCCAGCCCTCCTTGTGATTCCTGGCACCATCCCCCCCTGGCCACAACAACTGGCAGTACAGTACGGCTTGGGTTTCGACACGGCCTCCCGCCCCCGGCCCCACTTGGGTTATGACCTGCCATAGTACGATACGTACATATCGTAGGACAATGCGTAAATGTCATAAGACAATGCGTCTAACACGATGCGTCTAACACTGTCCGTACATTACCGTACATCTGTACAGCATGCCACAACCATCACAAGAATGCGCTGGGCATTAATCCGTAGGGCAACAGTGCGTAGGGCAGTAATGCGTAGGGTAAGAATGCGTTATGGAAGAATACGTTGAATAACAATGCGTAGGGCGACGATGCGTAGGAACAATGCGTAGGGCATTTCACCTTGTCGTACAGTACGGCATGGTGTGACGCAAACAAAAGCGTCCATGCCATAGTACAATACGTACATGTCGTAGGACAATGCGTAAATGTCATAAGACAATGCGTCTAACACGATGCGTAAATGACAGTGTGTAAACGACATCGTGTAAACGTCAGTGTGTAAACGCCATAGGACAATACGTACACGCCATAGGACAATGCGTAAGCGCCATAGGACAATGCGCACATGCCATATGACGGGGGGACCGTTTTGGTCGCTATGTCGGCTGCGCTACACGGCTATGTCGTTACGTATTGCGTATTGTGCGTTGACGATGCATCGTTGCAATGCGTATACGGCCAGGCGCAGGCAATGTGTGAGCGGCGGAGTGGTTGTGCCGTATTGGTACCTAGTGTTTGGCGTAGCCGGCCAGGCACGGCTTGAGCTGGAGCGGCTGGAGAACGGCGTCGCAAACGAGTCCGTCCTGGGGAGAGAGAGAGTGGGCGCAAAACAGTGTTTACAATACGTAGGACGACACACAGGGGGGTGCGCAATACAATGCGTACTACAATGCGTAGGGTAACAATGCGGTGGGCAACGAAGTGTAAAATAATAATGCGTTGGGCGATAATCCGTTGGGCAACAATGCGTATAGCAGTAATGCGTAGGGTAACAATGCGTAAGGGAAGAATACGTTGGATAACAATGCGTAGGGTAACAATGCGGTGGGCAACAAAGTGTAAAATAATAATGCGTTGGGCGATAATCTCTTGGGCAACAATGCGTATAGCAGTAATGCGTAGGGTAACAATGCGTAAGGGAAGAATACGTTGAATAACAATGCATAGGGCAGCGATGCGTAGGAATAATGCGTAGGGAAACAATGCGTAAACGCCATAGGACAATGCGCACATGCCATATGACGGGGGGACCGTTTTGGTCGCTATGTCGGCTGCGCTACACGGCTATGTCGTTACGTATTGCGTATTGTGCGTTGACGATGCATCGTTGCAATGCGTATACGGCCAGGCGCAGGCAATGTGTGAGCGGCGGAGTGGTTGTGCCGTATTGGTACCTAGTGTTTGGCGTAGCCGGCCAGGCACGGCTTGAGCTGGAGCGGCTGGAGAACGGCGTCGCAAACGAGTCCGTCCTGGGGAGAGAGAGAGTGGGCGCAAAACAGTGTTTACAATACGTAGGACGACACACAGGGGGGTGCGCAATACAATGCGTACTACAATGCGTAGGGTAACAATGCGGTGGGCAACGAAGTGTAAAATAATAATGCGTTGGGCGCTAATCTCTTGGGCAACAATGCGTATAGCAGTAATGCGTAGGGTAACAATGCGTAAGGGAAGAATACGTTGGATAACAATGCGTAGGGTAACAATGCGGTGGGCAACAAAGTGTAAAATAATAATGCGTTGGGCGATAATCCGTTGGGCGACAATGCGTATAGCAGTAATGCGTAGGGTAACAATGCGTAAGGGAAGAATACGTTGGATAACAATGCGTAGGGCAGCGATGCGTAGAAATAATGCGTAGGGAAACAATGCGTAGGGCGACAATGCGTAGGACGAGAAGGTGTAACAATGCGTAGGGTGACAATGCATAGGAACGAACAATGCGTAAGAACAACGCTTAAGAACAATGCGTAAGAACAATGCGTAAGAACAATGCGTAGGAAAACAATGCGTTTTTGGGTAGCAATGCGTTATTGAAGAATATGTTGGATAATAATGCGTAGGGCAACAATGCGTAGGGCAACAATGCGTAGGGCGAGAAGGTGTAACAATGCGTAGTGCAACAATGCGTAGGCCGAGAAGGCGTAGGGCGACGATGCATTTGGGCAACGATGCGTAGGGCGACCATGCGTAGGGCCAACAATGCATCAGAACAATGCGTAGGAAAACAACGCGTTTTTGGGTAACCGTGTGTTATGGAACAACACGTTGCATGACAATGCGTAGGGCGACAATGTGTAAGAACAATGCGTAGAGAAACAATGCGTAGGGTGACGATGCGTGGGGTAACAATGCGTAGGGCGACAAGGTGCAACAAGGCGTAGGGCAATAATGCGTACGCCGAGAAGGCGCGGGGCGACAATGCGTCGGGGATCGATGCGTGGGGCGACAATGCGTAGGGGCAACAATGCGTATGAACAATGCGTAGGAAGACAATGCGTTTTTGTAGGAAAACAGCACCCTAGAAAGCGTAGGGCGACAATGCGTAGAGCAACGATGCGTAGGAACAATGCGTAGGAAAACAATGCGTAGGGCAACAATGCGTAAGACAACAATGTGTAGGGTAACAATGTGTAGGGCAACATTGCGTAGGCCGATAAGGCGTGGGGCGACAATGCGTAGGGTAACGATGTGTAGGGCGATAATGTGTACGGCAACGGTACAATGTACAACGCGTATACGACCAGACGGGTGAACTATACAATGCGTGTACGGCTAGGCGGTGGAAGGACGCTGATCTTTAAGCCGGTATCACGTATGGTATCTTCTTTGCGTAAACGGACAAGGACCGTTTAATGACTGCAGAATGTTATTTTAGCAACAGCGAAACTACCTTGAGACGACTTCTGAATGACGGCAAAATAACCAGTGTTCGATTAACCATATGCCGATCAACGTACACGAAACGCCCCATGCTCTCGACCGTTAACAGCTAGCTCGTAAACAACTGCATTAACCAATTGACAAGCGACATATACAAGATGCGCCTTCCGTTTGTCACACGGTCAACAGCCGTGTTTTGACTGACCAACTGCAAAGACCCCAATGATCCGGCAGGTACTAATACATCGAACTCAACGGTGTACAAATCCGTGCAGAACAATTGCAACCATGCGGCAACGGCTGCAACCAGCAAACAAGAAACTGTCCGTATTAGGTGCCACCTACGTATCCATCTCCGACCGCACATTGCGTCATCACTTAGCATTCATTGGCAATTTTCAGCCTTTTTGTGGCTATTTCCACCTCTCTTCTAGTTCCCTCCATTCCTCCTACCTCCGTCTTTCTCTCTCTTTCTCTCTCTCCCGGCACTCCCTCCCCCACTCTCTCTTTCGCCCCTACCTTTCGCCCCTACGCATTGTCACCCTACGTATTGTTGCCCTACGCATTGTCTCCCTGCGCATTATTATCCTACGCATTGTTGCCTTACGCATTGTCGTCCTACGCATTCTTTCCCTACGCATTGTTCCCCTACGCATTGTCGCCTAACGCATCGTCCCTACGTATATATGCATTGTTGCCCTACTCGTTGTACATATACGCCAACTGGAACCATAACGACTACGGGGCACCAAGGGATTTACGGTACCCCCGGCCGCGGCAACGACGCGGCACTATCCGTCCGTCCGTCCGTCTGTCTGTCTGTCCACAAAAGTGGCGGCAACGACCTTAAGGCGCTGAGCGTTCAGTCCTATCCTCAGCCAGCCAGAGGTCTCCAGTTCGAGCCGGGTACCGACCTCTTGGCGACTTCCTCAGCACCCTTGGAGATGATGCGTGGGCCTATGGGGATGGTGTTCTGGGAGATCTCGAGTACGACAACACACTGTACGGCAGCAAACTGTACGGCACAGTTGCCATGCTGTGTGGTGACACATCATGTGGTGTACGACATGTACGACTATGTACGACAGCTGTACGGCAGTGTACGACAGCGTCCCATGCATCTGTACGGCATGGGTTTTGACACGCCCTCCCACCCCCCTCCGTGCTCCCCACTCCCCTCATCACCCCCTCATCACTCATCATGCCTGGCATCATCAGGATGGTGTCCTGAGATGTGGTGTCGTACGGCAACACAGTACGGCATGGGTTTCGACACGCCCTCCCACCCCCCTTCATGCTCCCCACTCCCCTCACCACCCCCTCGTCCCTCCAACGGGTTTCCCTACCAACGGCCCCTATGGGTTAATCCGCAGCTGTTTTGGCTGTTAATCCGTTCTCGTGTACACGACTTTGAGCTGGATGATCCCGGATTACCACGGATCAAAATTTCCGGATTTCCGACTTAACGGGGATCGAAAGGGATTACAATTGATCTGATCCGACTGTGCACGTGCAGTTGTGCAAGCATGGTAATCCGATTAGAATGGTTCAAGTTGGATTTGCTGGGGTTACTGTAATCCATGTTAAGCCAAAACCATGCACAGGCAGATTAGATTAACGTGGATTACCTAGGAGCCGTGCACGAGTGCTGACGGATTAGATAAAAAGGGATTAGCTGGGAGCCGTGCACGAGTGCTGACGGATTAGATAAAAAGGGATTAGCTGGGAGCCGTGCACGGGTGCTGACGGATTAGATAAAAAGGGATTAGCTGGGAGCCGTGCACGGGTGCTGACGGATTAGATAAAAAGGGATTAGCTGGGAGCCGTGCACGAGTGCTGCCGGCTTAGATAAAAAGGGATTAGCTGGGAGCCATGCACGAGTGCTGACGGCTTAGATAAAAAGGGATTAGATGGGAGCCGTGCACGGGTGCTGACGGCTTAGATAAAAAGGGATTAGCTGGGAGCCGTGCACGAGTGCTGACGGATTAGATAAAAAGGGATTAGCTGGGAGCCGTGCACGAGTGCTGACGGATTAGATAAAAAGGGATTAGCTGGGAGCCCGTGTGCTGACTGATTAGGTAAACAGGGGTCGTCAGGTTAAAAAGGGCCAATGAGGAGCCCAGTTGACGGTTGAATGCTGCTTGGCAGCACCATGACAGAAGGACACAACACGAACTATTGTAACTGTCAACCATTCATTCACAACAAGCAAGAAGTTAGGGCTCTTATGCTCTTCTTTGATTTCGTCATTCTTCAGGTGTTGGCACTACGCCCCAGATGAGGGCCTGCCCAGTTAACATCCAAAACAAGTAGAGGAATATATATGCCGTATGACAGGTTAGCTCCTTCACTCTGCCACCAAGCAACTCCAAAGCCAATTACTGAGTCTCCAACATGAAGCAACATGTGTGTTGGTAAAAACGGGTGTCCTAACGTAATGCTATGCGGTAATGCAACTGAACACAACACGCTCCCCCACGCTATGCCCTATGCACCTGGGCCGAATTGTCATTTCGACGGCATGATGTGAAACACATAGGTACAGTCTGTTTAACGCAAAGCATCCATCTGCGACGCACATGGTCACAACAGGCAATACGCTGTCTCGTTGGTCCAGATGCCTTCCCCATGCCATGCACCGGTGTGCTTCCTTTGTGCATCTCAGAGTCGTATTATGATCCTCACTATGTGGCCATCCGTCCAGGGAGTAAAGGGGTAAAACCAAGGACGCTGTACGCCACACAAGCCTACGCATTCTACTACTTCCCCTCAACAGCGCGTGCCTGCCGCTTCTGCGCTAGGCACGTCTTGATGGTGGCGATGTCCTTCTCGCGAGTCCCGTAGAAAGTCATGGACACCGTTATGCCGGTGCTACCATTGAATGTGGGCAGGATGCCCATGACAGGCCACTTGACCTGCATGACACGGTAAGGACAAGATAAGATGAAAGTTAGGCAATTGCTTGCAATAAGACCTAAATGGATTGCTCGGTTCTTGGGTTGGAAGACAACAGTTGCGAAGAGATTGAAGGGTGAGCACTGGCGGGTTATTTTAACACACACCCTGGGTCCTAGGACGTCAACGATACCCCCTACAGCTTACCGTCTGGGACCTTGCAAGCTTGCGTACCAGCTTGCCGTCTTTGTCCTTCTCCTCCAGCGCAAAGGTGCTAGTCTTGCCGCCCACACTGGACGGCATGTAAGCGTTCTTGGTGCGCTTGACGTTAGTGTTGATGCCAAAGACCAGGACGTCAACGGTAGCCGCCGGGTCGGTCTTGGCGTCCTAACACGTCAGTGCGGGAACATACAATCGAACAAACCTTGGTTTTGCGCATGGGGTTGCCAGGACAGAAGGTATGCGACTGCTGCAAGAGATGAGCTCAAGGGGGTGCAGCATACTTGCGGCACCAGCCAGAACGTAACGACACAGATGTAAAAGCCCAGCAAGGCTACTTACCAGTGGGTCCAGCAGCAGGCCGCAGCCAAGTGTTACCGGAACCAACTCGTCCTTGTCCAGGCTTCCCACAAGGATGCACCCTGCGTTGTCCCCTATGTCGAAGTCCGCCAGCCAGTCGAGGTGGTTGTCAGCCGCAGCGTACTTCTCCGTGTCCCCTCCAGGCAGCTTAGCCCACATGTACGGCTTGGGCACCTCGGGCGTGGCTGGCTCCTCCTCCTCACCCGGTGCTGATGGTGATGCCGGCTGCAGGCCTTCCTCCTCATCGACCGTGTCCAGGTTCACGTCTTCTATAACGGGAGGGATGGAAGGAGACATGGGTTCGGCAAGGGCGGGGAAACAACGTGTAACAACGTAAAACAGGCCGCAATAAGGCGTGTGTGTCATGAAAGGTAAAACCCGCTTAAAGGTAGGACATATGCCCCTTGATTTCCCTTGCAAAACTCACTTGGCTTGCTGCATCGGCGCATGTTCTTAGCCTTCACTTGCACCGCCTGCCGCAGCCTGGCCTTCACTGTCTCCATGGGCGCACCTTGTCCCACGCCCAGCAGGCACCGGATGTGCTCCCCCATGTCTTTGATGATCTTCAAGTCGTTTGCCTCCATCACCGAGGGCTGTGTGTGCGGGGGGGGGGGCAGCGTGTAACAAAGTTGCCACATGGTAAAGGTCGGCAATCCAAACGTACAACCACAGCGCTTTTATGTTGCAGGTGTTAATGAGTGAAGCCACAGGAAAGGTCCGTACAGCCCTCCCAAATCGTAACTTACCTCCAGGCTCTTGAAGGCCTCCCGGCTCGCCAACACAGCCTGCCCGTACACGCTCTCAATCTTCTTGGTCACCTTCTCGCTGGTACGTTTTCCCTGCCGCTGGTTAGCAGAGGACGACCCGAGGGAGGGGCCGCCTGGTGTTGGCAACGAGCCCGACTTTCGTGATACCTATGGGGCCATACATGGGAAGCAGGAGAGGGAATCGTCGGAACTAACAGTCATTACAAGAAAAATAACCCACGGGTCATTCCTACTTGCTATCTATCCATGCACGGATTAATATATCTATAGAACGGAGCATCCTCCTACATACTTAGCATCTCACCTGCGTGAGGCGCTCTTGTATCCCCGCATCAAACATAGTCGTGAAGGCGCATGGCATCTTCAGGTCTTGAGCGGTAATGCCCTCGACAGTCATAATCCGCGAGTTCTTGTACCACCGCAAGAAGGACTCGCGCTGATCCATTCTAATGCCGATGACCTGGAACAACGCCAGCCTGTGAAGCAGCTCGCCGGGTCCATCCTCGAGATTCCATCCTTGACCGGTTGCCCAGCCCTCCTGCTCATCCGACCACAGCTCAGGTGCCTCGTCGCCGTCCGTTACCTGAAAGTTACATGCTATTTTCAACGAAATGTGGCTGATTATGAACGAATTGCCACGGTCAAACGAGGTCAATTGCTTACCGTCCCGTTCTTCTCCTCCTCAGAATCCAGGCTTACAGCAGCCTCATTCTCCTCATCTTCGTCGCTAACTTCCTGGTCGTTGCCTGGCTGGGGTCGCCCCTCCAGACGGGAAGACTTGCGGAGTGGCGGACCTTTAGTGCTTTGTTGCCGCTTCTTGCCCGACACTGGCCTAAGTTTAGCCGCAGCATCCTTGAACTCCTTGCAGGCATTTCCTAAGCCAATCTCGTCCAGAATGGCATTGTTCCTAGCCATGGTCGCTTCACGCTCCGCGTCCAGGTCAGAGGGGCCCATTCGCTACACAATTGGCCTACACGTTCTTGTATTGTAAGTCTAATCGAATGTTTCTATAACAATCGGCGAGCACAAGTTCAGGAATTGCCAAAGGCATCATAGCCATTACAGTACGGAGTGGTTGAAGGGAAGGCTTCAAGTAAGCAACGAGGTCCACTAAGCCCCCATTAAGCATATCAGAGGTTACATCTGATGTTTCTATTTACTGCCAAACTGATCTTGACTTACAATCTTGTGCACAGCATGGAAGGATGCAATCCGGCACACCCTGTTACAGACAGTATGCTCAGTGTGGCGCATTTGCATACGAAAGCCTCTGAAATGCTCAGCAGCTGCTGGTTAATACAGCATAGTCATAGTTTTCATGGCGCTGTTCGTGGAGTGCGCGCTCCCAGCTTTCAACAGTGGCCATTGCGGTCGCACTGCAGTCTGCTAATCAGCGCAATTAAGGCCTTGCCATAGGCAAATCGAATGCTGTCAGTGTAACAAACTACATTGGTATTGGGTTTGCAACCGTCTGGAACACACCGCATTGACATAACACACTAGCCGGTGCATACTCGCAGCCCTCACTCATGGCCCCCGCCCGCCTAATCCCCGAACTCACATGCGCCTTTGTTCACGACGCGTCTGCATGACACCCTCAGCGCACGTCAGGCAAAGCATGTTGTTCGCATGGCTTAGTGCGAACATTTTAAAATGTAGACCTAGGTATACGACGCCGTATTACCGAGGGAAACACACGCTCAAGCTTTAGCAATAAAACCCAGCAGTTACAATTCAGCCCTAAAGCCTTGAGGACTCCACCCTTCCAGTCCGTACGGCAAGCAGTCCCCTCCCATCACAACGCAAACGCTGCCAGCATTCTTGCAGCAAACACACGCGCACGCTTTAGCAATAAAACCCAGCAGTTACAATTCAGCCCTAAAGCCTTGAGGATTCCACCCTTCCAGTCCGACTCCACCCTTCCAGTCCGTACGGCGAGCAGTCCCCTCCCATCACAACGCAAACGCTGCCAGCATTCTTAAAGGAAAAGCAGTCACCCGGTGAAAAGCTAAGCCTGCAGCCCCCTAGCTGGCTGCAGCCTTGAGAACGCCACCTTTCCGGTCCGTACAGCAGTCCCCTCCCATCCCAACGCACCCGCTGCCAATCGGATGCAGCAGGCACCCGGAGTAAAGCTAAGCCTAAGACTGCGTCTGTACATCCCAAACAACACCCACACAATTACCTACAAGCGATTGTGCTGTCCACGGGGCCCTTTGACAGTGCAAAGTACCTACACCCCTCACTTTGATTGGACATGCCTCATGATCTCTGGAATGGCCTTTGCAAGTACAGCCTCTATCGCCATGTAGTCTTCAGGGCTATAGCCCCACAGCCCGTGGTGCACCACCAGGCGTTGCACTCCAAAGTAATGCACCAAACGCCGGGGGTTGAGAGTATCCCAGGCAAGCTTCAGGCAGGCCTGCACGTTTTCCACCTGATGTATCCATCCTGCCGGCACGTGCACGACATCACCATGGTACTGCTCAATCACCACCACGTTATTCTCCCCTAGAGCCGCCCTCAACTCGTTCACGTCACGCACGAATGGCCGGAACACGTTCGCACTGCCCCCATCCACAAGAGGCCCACCGTGAAATGCATTGCGGGAGCCATCAGGTGACAGCCGTTTCTCCTTCAAGGTTGCTGCAGCCAGTAGTTCCCACTCGACGACACTGCTGTCCTTCTTGTCCTTCTTTGCACTTTTGTCGACGCCGGGCGATGCAGGGTGCTTGCTGAGGAAATCACCAAACGCCCCAATGGCACTTGGGCGTACAAATGTCCACAGCGCGCACGGCTTTGACGCATCCACGTCCTCCCGCTCAGGGGCGAACAACACGTTGAACGCCTCCGTGCGGTCCATGTGGCACGCCGTTCCCGTACCTGTACGGGGCAAAGGACACCACTTATGCCATGATGCTTGCGGAGTGTGTACCACGAACTGTGAAACGCGCCCTCCATGCAGATTGGCAAGCCTGCTGGCCTCCATTGGCCCCTAAACCCCGTTTCGTACCCACATCCATGGTGACTTGCCTTTCGCCCCACACAGCACCAGGGTGCTGTCCCGCAAATTGACGTTGGATGACGTGCCCAAGAAGTCCCCGGGGTTGACTGCCGCAACCCGGATGTCGTAAAGCCAGGAGCTAGAGCCGCTGGGGACCTGCATAGGAACGGCCGGTAGTTATAGGGAGACATACCTGCACACTTGGCGGTGGTATCGGCTGTTGCGAACAGCACAGCAATCAGAAAAGAAGGCGTAACTGGCATGGGGTATATACGGCAGTGCTTCACCACTAAAGCTAGCTCCTCATCCATTGATGTGGTAACAAGTCATTGGTCCATCCGGCCACTCACGTTCAGATTGACAAGGCGGTATGACTTGTTCTTGGGTGCGAACACTGCTGCAACGCAGTTCTCCACACTTGTAAGACCTGTGCAGGCATGGTTGCGCCCAAGCTCTGCCGTAAGCCAGTCCTGCATGCACGAATACCACGGCCAGCTTCACATAGAGCAAGGCTACAAGTAGTTGCATCCATGTCACCCTACGGCTCTTTTTCCCTGTGTCCATGATAGATACCAAGTAACAATCAAGCGCCGCTGTGCACCCACCCGCCCTGCTCTGTGTTTGGGATGGCCAAGCACTTGCCTTAGTAACCAGCGGCGGCCTCCCTGTCTGCACGTCGAAGGGCGGGTCGAGGCGGTCAAGCTGACCACTGGGCAGCTGTTGTGTGAGTGTCGTCTTGTACGGGTTGGTTGAGCTCAAAGGTATGTATGGTGGCATGCCCTCGACGTGCAGCCAATTTACGAGCTTGTAGGCTTGTTGGCACGTCTCCATCTCTGCAGCCATAGTTGGCGACGGTTTGGTGAAATGCTGGCAGGATACCCATGCAGCAAGCCCTTGCCCTTCCCTGTCCCCAACGTGCCGGACGGAGGTTATCCAATCCCCAACGTGCCGGACGGAGCTCCCTTTGGGCAACCTCCCATTCAGATTAAAGCGTCCCCTAAAAGAGGCAGACGACACGCAATATGCCCACATTCCCTGTACCCCCTGTAGGCTACATCCTCGCATTTGAGCCCTTACTAGGACGACTTACCAAGAAGGCGGTAGAGCTTTGCAGAGTCCATGTGGCGCGGAGGCAGGCAACCACGGGTGCAGTAGAACTCAGGGAAAGACTCCTTTAACTTGCTTGCTTCACCTGTAGGGGTCGCCGTTTTTTGCAGGGCAATGCGGTAGGCAACCTCAGTAGTGATTTAAGTGCAGCTCGCAGGCACGAAAAATAGATACGGAGATCAGGGGTTCGCATTGACGTGTCCTCATGCCCCAGGTAACATATGCATCCGTCTTTGCGACTATGATAAGGGCCAGGGCCATGCATCAGCGGCTTACCGGCAGGAAGCACCCCATAAGCAGTGAAGTTCAGGAGACTATGGCAGGTTTGGCATGTAAACGTGGTATTGCCCCCGGCTGAATTGGTGTAGCTCGTTGCGGAGGGAACGTTCATCAAGCCCAAGGTGCCCTCACGCCCGCCAAGGTACCAGGCAGCTGCAGTGGCGACAGCCACCGCATCCTGCTTCAGGCTATCAGCCGCTGCCTGGTCCACGTCGGATACCTCCTTCCGGAGTGTATGGACATGCGCCTGGAGGGTGTTCTCGGCGACCATCCTGCGGAGGTGGCTGAGGGGGTCATCTACCGTATACGGTGGTAGCAACGGACCCGGCGTGTGGCATGGCAGTCCCAGCTCGTCCAGTACAGCGCTGGACATCCTGTGAAGAGCCAAAAGGGCCAGGTGATGTTCTCACGGTTAGGTATGGATGGGAAAGCGTTGTGATCGTAAGGAATGTGACTGAGATATGCTTAAGGGAGATGACGGGGCAGGTATTGACCGGCCCCAGCTCTCATTCGCCACATGCATGTGTATCCCTGCCTCGACCAGCCGTCCCTGACCCATTCCGTGTGCCGCAGTACCTTCCAGCCAGTCTCACCTGTCATGTGCGCCCGCCAGCTGCTGCGTGTTTGGGTACTTCTCCGCAATGGCTTCCATCAAGCTGTTGAAGTACTCCTCGTACTTGGAAGGGGTCCCCTTCCCCTTCCAAGCGGGGTCTGTCAGGGTTGCAAGTTGTAGGGAGCAGTGTTAAACTGTAACCTAATGATACACCGCAACATACAAACCCTCACCGTTCATAAAGTCGACAAGGTCTGCATACATCAAGGCGGCGTACTCGGGAGACAGGTACTCTACCAGGGCCGAGGCGTCGAACCCATGGTGAATCTTGAAATGCGCCGCAAGGCAGGCATTTGAGCAAAACGGGGTTTTAGTTCCAACCCGGCTCCACTGCTCACAGCAGGCTTCATGCGGGCAAAGGTAACATGGCGGGCAGGATGTCTGGCCGCCCTTTGTGCCCTGGCATGTGCCGTGGAGCGTAAGAGCAGGCTTCTTGGCATTTTCAGCATTGCCGCTATGGAAGCTATCACACGTTTTGGTATTCTGACATAATGCTTTAAACCCGTGTCTCAGGAAAAGAGTATGTTTGGGCGCTGCGATAAGCGCTGCCATCAATGCTGAATGAGTTGAGGTAATCAAGTGAGTGAAAGATGCTGGCAAGCAGCCCGAAAGGAGGTTGGACGACTGTTGAGACGACGAACGTGTAAACAAGCCTGGTATGCAGCTTTATACTCAATGTTACAAAGATGGGAATCATCCTAATGAGCCAAGGAGAGCAGCTGATGTGGTTCAATATGGTGGAAAGTAACCTTGTACGGAAAGCGCTTTATCCGAACAAGACGTGTCCTGTGGACTTGGAATCTTTAATTGTGTGAGGGCCCTGAATGAGCGCCTGAACAACTAGGAGTACGTGGAAGGATCGAGAACAAGGCATGTGGAGTGCGCACTCCATCCAGGCTTTTGGCACCCTATTTAGAGGCGCCAACAATGTTTAGCCAAACAAAACTTCAACCAGCAAACGAGCGGGGCTTTAGTGACAGGAATTCCCTCAGGGTTCTGTAAAATTGGACAGTCCGGCATGCTACCCCCGATGAGAAGGCTACCAATGAACTCAACACGGCCTCGCACATAGCGACTATGCTACATGCCGATACAGCCCACCTGTCGGAGCGCCCCCTGTAGAAGCACAAGTGTTCACATCCTCGGAACCCTCGACTGTGTATCACATTGCACGCAAGGCTGCCATACCCGTCGCAACAAGCAAAGCGTAGGTGGACAGCAACAACAGAGAGCCATAACATATAAACGGCACGAAACACAATGTGCTTGGAGGGCTGGAAAGGAGCCTGCTGGTCATCAATTGACCAAAGCCACAGGCCTGGAAAACCATAACTAAGTCACAACGGCAACTTCCACATGCTTGCCCTCCCGTCACGTTATCATACGCTGCCTTTACCACCGCAAATGCACAGGCCCCGTACCCAACATGGAAGTAAAAAGCTGCAGAGATGCATGTCAACGACCCCCGCCCCGGTATGTCCCATGGGCCACCGTCACAAGTGTCCACATCTTTGGAACCCTCGACTGTGTATCACATTGCACGCAAGGCTGCTATACCCGTCGCAACAAGCAAAGCGTAGGTGGACAGCAACAACAGAAAGCCATAACATATAAACGGCACGAAACACAATGTGCTAGGAGGGCTGGAAAGGAGCCTGTTGCTCATCAATCGACCAAAGCCACAGGCCTGGAAAACCATAACTAAGTCACGACGTTAACTTTCACATGCTTGCCCTCCCGTCATGTTAACATACGCTGCCTTTATCACCCGCAAATGCACAGGTCCCGGTACCCAACATGGTAGCAAAAAGCTGCAGAGATGCATGTCAACGACCCCCGCCCTTGTATGCCCCATGGGCCACCGTCGACAAAAGTGCCCAGCAGTGGCTCTGCTCCTGTACTATCCGCGCAGCAAAGGCGTCACCATACACGATAAGGTGCGTGGTCTCGTTCTCCTTCTGGCCGTCCAGGAAGTACCAGTGTAGACGGAGTGAAGGGTAGTCGTCCATACCGCAGTCACCCGCATGCACTGTATGGCCATCTAGGAAGATGATGTCGCCAGCGTCAAGCTCTACCCTAACTGCTTTGAACTTGCGCATCTGGACCCACGCCAGCAAGTCCTCCTCCGTAATCACGCCGCTGTCAACGAGCTCCTCCAGCTGCCAATACCGTGCCAGCACGCGGTTGCTGTCTGGGTACAGCAGGAGCCGCATCTTCTGCACCGCCGCTATTACAACACCGCCCTTTTGCCCTTTAGCCAGGTCCGTGTGGTTGCCCTGTCGTGCCACAGGCTTTTGCCTCTCGGATTGGGTATTTAGCAGGATGCTGGGAGGGTCGAGCTTGAGGTTGGCATCACCCATTCCTGCCATAGCCTCCTTGATCTTGGGCTCCACCAGACCTGGCAACGTGCAAAGGGAATGATGAAAAGGGTGTGAGCCAATACGAAGTGCGACTCGAGGATACAGCAACTCAAGAAGTCTGGACGGTAGGCTAAGATGTTCCAGCAAACTATTTACCCGCACATGCATACAAACCACGGGTTTTCCCATGCATAGCACGGGTTTCCCCATGCCTACCGCGGAAATCTGCCAGCACATCGGCATCGTCAGGGTTGTCAGGGTCGATAGGGCACTGCTGCCGCTGTCGAGATCCGTACGTGGACATCAGATAGCCAGTGGGTTTCCCCTTGTGGTCGCGCTCCGGCACGAACTCCCCATTCCGCTTTTGCGCAATGCCCTGGAAGATGGCTTCAGACTTTCTCCCGTGTTGCAATGCTCGCTCAACTGCTTCAGGGGTGACTGTCTTGCAGATGTCCGAGTCATGGAGGATGGCAACGCCAGAATCGTTAATGGCTTTTGGGACAGCAGCGGGGGAGTCGACGGTGAATACCAGATTGCTAATGGTCGTGATCTGAGTGGTGCGGCAAGGAAAAGGGCCCAAAGGTCAAGGGTTCTCTTTTGCATCAGAGCTGCACCAACCCCCCCCCTATTCCCTAAGCAAGCAAGATTCCAAAATACATATACGAGTTAATAGCTAATCGTCTCATTAGTGCACAGATGCCCAACTGCATATCACACACCTCCTCAACCTCGTCGAGAGCCTCCTCCATTGCGGTGTCAACGGAAGGGCCTTTTGCCGGAACACATTGCCGCTTAGCCTTCTTGTTATGCGGACGGCCGCCATGGTAGCGCAAACCCCCGCCTTGGAGTTTGTGCTCGGTCCCCTGTAGGTACAACCGTGTACGTGTGAGAGTTGCCAACACGCAAACAGTATGGGAAAGCCTCCTATGACAACACCCCTTACCGGTGACAGCATAGGTACAGGCCGCTTGCAGCCGCCAAAAGCGGCAGCTGAACGAGGGGAGGCCTGCGCCCGGTAGGAGCGGGAGGCGGTAGTTGCAGGGGCGGTGGGGAAGGGAGCGTGACGCGGGAGAACGCAGGGACACGAGCAGGTGGGGAAGGGAGCGTGTAATCCTTGCAGGGGCGGATGGGTGAGGGCGCGTGCAGTGAGCAACAGAGGTGGGAGACGGAGAGTTCGGCCAGTGTTGGGGACATACGATTCAGCCCAGCATGCTACAATACAGGTAAGGGGCGTGCAAATCAGAGGAACGGAGGCGTATGGCACCGGTCAACGCAGAGCTACCCGTTTATCTGACGCAGGCAAAAGGAGCTGCCCCGAAATGCCCAACGTCGGGCCACCGTCAAGTGCTGCATGCATGCGAGGCTGGCATGCTTACCTCTGAGCGGGGACTCCTGGCCGACGAGTTGCCTGCACCGCCCTGAGGACTGCCGCTAAGGAGTCCATCGGCGCGAGGGGAGGCCTGCGGGGGGCAAGGAACGCGGGACAGGGGCGGGTGGAGAAGGGAGCGTGCGATCCTGTTGATAGCAAGCAAAAGGAGCTGCCCCGAAATCCCCAACGTCGAGCCACCGTCAAATGCTGCATGCATGCGAGGCTGGCATGCTTACCTCTGAGCGGGGACTCCTGGCCGACGAGTTGCCTGCACCGCCCTGCGAACGGCCACTAAGGAGTCCATCTGCGCGAGGGGGGGCCTGCTGGTGCTGTAGTTGTGGGGGGCAAGGAACGCGGGACAGGGGCGGGTGGAGAAGGAAGCGTGCAATCCTGTTGACAGCACGCAAAAGGAGCTGCCTCGAAATGCCCAACGTCGGGCCACCGTCAAGTGCTGCATGCATGCGAGGCTGGCATGCTTACCTCCGAGCGGGGACTCCTGGCCGACGAGTTGCCTGCACCGCCCTGCGAACGGCCACTAAGGAGTCCATCCGCGCGAGGGGAGGCCTGCGGGGGTCAAGGAACGCAGGACAGGGGCGGGTGGAGAAGGGAGCATGTAATCCTGTTGACAGCACACAAAAGGAACTGCCTCGAAATGCCCAACGTCGGGCCACCGTCAAGTGCTGCATGCATGCGAGGCTGGCATGCTTACCTCTGAGCGGGGACTCCTGGCCGACGAGTTGCCTGCACCGCCCTGAGGACTGCCGCTAAGGAGTCCATCGGCGCGAGGGGAGGCCTGCGGGGGTCAAGGAACGCAGGACAGGGGCGGGTGGAGAAGGGAGCATGTAATCCTGTTGACAGCACACAAAAGGAACTGCCTCGAAATGCCCAACGTCGGGCCACCGTCAAGTGCTGCATGCATGCGAGGCTGGCATGCTTACCTCTGAGCGGGGACTCCTGGCCGACGAGTTGCCTGCACCGCCCTGAGGACTGCCGCTAAGGAGTCCATCGGCGCGAGGGGAGGCCTGCGGGGGGCAAGGAACGCGGGACAGGGGCGGGTGGAGAAGGGAGCGCGTAATCCGTGCAGGGGCGGATGGGTGAGGTCGCTTGAAAACCTTGCAGGGGCGGATGGGTGAGGGCGCGTGCAGTGAGCAACCGTATGGCACCGGTCAACGCAGAGCTACCCGTTTATCTGACGCAGGCAAAAGGAGCTGCCCCGAAATGCCCAACGTCGAGCCACCGTCAAGTGCTGCATGCATGCGAGGCTGGCATGCTTACCTCCGAGCGGGGACTCCTGGCCGACGAGTTGCCTGCACCGCCCTGCGAACGGCCACTAAGGAGTCCATCCGCGCGAGGGGAGGCCTGTGGGGGTCAAGGAACGCAGGACAGGGGCGGGTGGAGAAGGGAGCATGTAATCCTGTTGACAGCACACAAAAGGAGCTGCCTCGAAATGCCCAACGTCGGGCCACCGTCAAGTGCTGCATGCATGCCAGGCTGGCATGCTTACCTCTGAGCGGGGACTCCTGGCCGACGAGTTGCCTGCACCGCCCTGAGGACTGCCGCTAAGGAGTCCATCGGCGCGAGGGGAGGCCTGCGGGGGGCAAGGAACGCGGGACAGGGGCGGGTGGAGAAGGGAGCGCGTAATCCGTGCAGGGGCGGATGGGTGAGGTCGCTTGAAAACCTTGCAGGGGCGGATGGGTGAGGGCGCGTGCAGTGAGCAACCGTATGGCACCGGTCAACGCAGAGCTACCCGTTTATCTGACGCAGGCAAAAGGAGCTGCCCCGAAATGCCCAACGTCGAGCCACCGTCAAGTGCTGCATGCATGCGAGGCTGGCATGCTTACCTCTGAGCGGGGACTCCTGGCCGACGAGTTGCCTGCACCGCCCTGAGGACTGCCGCTAAGGAGTCCATCGGCGCGAGGGGAGGCCTGCGTGGGGCAAGGAACGCGGGACAGGGGCGGGTGGAGAAGGGAGCGCGTAATCCGTGCAGGGGCGGATGGGTGAGGTCGCTTGAAAACCTTGCAGGGGCGGATGGGTGAGGGCGCGTGCAGTGAGCAACCGTATGGCACCGGTCAACGCAGAGCTACCCGTTTATCTGACGCAGGCAAAAGGAGCTGCCCCGAAATGCCCAACGTCGAGCCACCGTCAAGTGCTGCATGCATGCGAGGCTGGCATGCTTACCTCTGAGCGGGGACTCCTGGCCGACGAGTTGCCTGCACCGCCCTGAGGACTGCCGCTAAGGAGTCCATCGGCGCGAGGGGAGGCCTGCGGGGGGCAAGGAACGCGGGACAGGGGCGGGTGGAGAAGGGAGCGTGCAATCCTGTTGATAGCAAGCAAAAGGAGCTGCCCCGAAATCCCCAACGTCGAGCCACCGTCAAATGCTGCATGCATGCGAGGCTGGCATGCTTACCTCTGAGCGGGGACTCCTGGCCGACGAGTTGCCTGCACCGCCCTGCGAACGGCCACTAAGGAGTCCATCTGCGCGAGGGGGGGCCTGCTGGTGCTGTAGTTGTGGGGGGCAAGGAACGCGGGACAGGGGCGGGTGGAGAAGGAAGCGTGCAATCCTGTTGACAGCACGCAAAAGGAGCTGCCTCGAAATGCCCAACGTCGGGCCACCGTCAAGTGCTGCATGCATGCGAGGCTGGCATGCTTACCTCCGAGCGGGGACTCCTGGCCGACGAGTTGCCTGCACCGCCCTGCGAACGGCCACTAAGGAGTCCATCCGCGCGAGGGGAGGCCTGCGGGGGTCAAGGAACGCAGGACAGGGGCGGGTGGAGAAGGGAGCATGTAATCCTGTTGACAGCACACAAAAGGAACTGCCTCGAAATGCCCAACGTCGGGCCACCGTCAAGTGCTGCATGCATGCGAGGCTGGCATGCTTACCTCTGAGCGGGGACTCCTGGCCGACGAGTTGCCTGCACCGCCCTGAGGACTGCCGCTAAGGAGTCCATCGGCGCGAGGGGAGGCCTGCGGGGGTCAAGGAACGCAGGACAGGGGCGGGTGGAGAAGGGAGCATGTAATCCTGTTGACAGCACACAAAAGGAACTGCCTCGAAATGCCCAACGTCGGGCCACCGTCAAGTGCTGCATGCATGCGAGGCTGGCATGCTTACCTCTGAGCGGGGACTCCTGGCCGACGAGTTGCCTGCACCGCCCTGAGGACTGCCGCTAAGGAGTCCATCGGCGCGAGGGGAGGCCTGCGGGGGGCAAGGAACGCGGGACAGGGGCGGGTGGAGAAGGGAGCGCGTAATCCGTGCAGGGGCGGATGGGTGAGGTCGCTTGAAAACCTTGCAGGGGCGGATGGGTGAGGGCGCGTGCAGTGAGCAACCGTATGGCACCGGTCAACGCAGAGCTACCCGTTTATCTGACGCAGGCAAAAGGAGCTGCCCCGAAATGCCCAACGTCGAGCCACCGTCAAGTGCTGCATGCATGCGAGGCTGGCATGCTTACCTCCGAGCGGGGACTCCTGGCCGACGAGTTGCCTGCACCGCCCTGCGAACGGCCACTAAGGAGTCCATCCGCGCGAGGGGAGGCCTGCGGGGGTCAAGGAACGCAGGACAGGGGCGGGTGGAGAAGGGAGCATGTAATCCTGTTGACAGCACACAAAAGGAGCTGCCTCGAAATGCCCAACGTCGGGCCACCGTCAAGTGCTGCATGCATGCGAGGCTGGCATGCTTACCTCTGAGCGGGGACTCCTGGCCGACGAGTTGCCTGCACCGCCCTGAGGACTGCCGCTAAGGAGTCCATCGGCGCGAGGGGAGGCCTGCGGGGGGCAAGGAACGCGGGACAGGGGCGGGTGGAGAAGGGAGCGCGTAATCCGTGCAGGGGCGGATGGGTGAGGTCGCTTGAAAACCTTGCAGGGGCGGATGGGTGAGGGCGCGTGCAGTGAGCAACCGTATGGCACCGGTCAACGCAGAGCTACCCGTTTATCTGACGCAGGCAAAAGGAGCTGCCCCGAAATGCCCAACGTCGAGCCACCGTCAAGTGCTGCATGCATGCGAGGCTGGCATGCTTACCTCTGAGCGGGGACTCCTGGCCGACGAGTTGCCTGCACCGCCCTGAGGACTGCCGCTAAGGAGTCCATCGGCGCGAGGGGAGGCCTGCGGGGGGCAAGGAACGCGGGACAGGGGCGGGTGGAGAAGGGAGCGCGTAATCCGTGCAGGGGCGGATGGGTGAGGTCGCTTGAAAACCTTGCAGGGGCGGATGGGTGAGGGCGCGTGCAGTGAGCAACCGTATGGCACCGGTCAACGCAGAGCTACCCGTTTATCTGACGCAGGCAAAAGGAGCTGCCCCGAAATGCCCAACGTCGAGCCACCGTCAAGTGCTGCATGCATGCGAGGCTGGCATGCTTACCTCTGAGCGGGGACTCCTGGCCGACGAGTTGCCTGCACCGCCCTGAGGACTGCCGCTAAGGAGTCCATCGGCGCGAGGGGAGGCCTGCGGGGGGCAAGGAACGCGGGACAGGGGCGGGTGGAGAAGGGAGCGTGCAATCCTGTTGATAGCAAGCAAAAGGAGCTGCCCCGAAATCCCCAACGTCGAGCCACCGTCAAATGCTGCATGCATGCGAGGCTGGCATGCTTACCTCTGAGCGGGGACTCCTGGCCGACGAGTTGCCTGCACCGCCCTGCGAACGGCCACTAAGGAGTCCATCCGCGCGAGGGGGTGCCTGCTGGTGCTGTAGTTGTGGGGGGCAAGGAACGCGGGACAGGGGCGGGTGGAGAAGGAAGCGTGCAATCCTGTTGACAGCACGCAAAAGGAGCTGCCTCGAAATGCCCAACGTCGGGCCACAGTCAAGTGCTGCATGCGTGCGAGGCTGGCATGCTTACCTCCGAGCGGGGACTCCTTGCCGACGAGTTGCCTGCACCGCCCTGCGAACGGCCACTAAGGAGTCCACCCGCGCGAGGGGAGGCCTGCGGGGGTCAAGGAACACGGGACAGGGGCGGGTGGAGAAGGGAGCATGTAATCCTGTTGACAGCACACAAAAGGAGCTGCCTCGAAATGCCCAACGTCGGGCCACCGTCAAGTGCTGCATGCATGCGAGGCTGGCATGCTTACCTCTGAGCGGGGACTCCTGGCCGACGAGTTGCCTGCACTGCCCTGCGAACGGCCACTAAGGAGTCCATCCGCGCGAGGGGAGGCCTGCGGGGGTCAAGGAACGCAGGACAGGGGCGGGTGGAGAAGGGAGCATGTAATCCTGTTGACAGCACACAAAAGGAGCTGCCTCGAAATGCCCAACGTCGGGCCACCGTCAAGTGCTGCATGCATGCGAGGCTGGCATGCTTACCTCTGAGCGGGGACTCCTGGCGGACGAGTTGCCTGCACCGCCCTGAGGACTGCCGCTAAGGAGTCCATCCGCGCGAGGGGGGGCCTGCGGGGGGCAAGGAACGCGGAGCAGGTGCGGGAGGGGGAGGGAGCGCGTCATCTGTGCAGGGGCGGATGGGTGAGGGCGCTTGAAATCCTCGCAGGGGCGGATGGGTGAGGGCGCGCGCGGTGAGCAATGGAAGTGGGAGACGGAGAGTTCGGCCAGTGCTAACGACATACGATTTAGCCCAGCATGCTACAGTACAGGTAAGAGACGTGCGGCAATCAGAGGAACGGAGGCGTATGGCACCGGTCAACGCAGAGCTACCCGTTTATCTGACGCAGGCAAAAGGAGCTGCCCGGAAATGTCCAACGTTGAGCCACCGTCAACTGGCATGCTTACCTCTGAGCGGGGACTCCTTGCCGTCGAGTTGCCTGCACCGCCCTGAGGACTGCCGCTGAGAAGTCCATTCGCGCGAGGGGAGGCCTGCGGGGGGAAAGGAACACGGGACAGGGGCGGGTGGAGAAGGGAGCACGCAAAAGGAGCTGCCTCGAAATGCCCAACGTCGGGCCACCGTCAAGTGCTGCATGCATGCGAGGCTGGCATGCTTACCTCTGAGCGGGGACTCCTTGCCGACGAGTTGCCTGCACCGCCCTGCGAACGGCCACTAAGGAGTCCACCCGCGCGAGGGGAGGCCTGCGGGGGGCAAGGAACACGGGACAGGGGCGGGTGGAGAAGGGAGCGTGCAATCCTGTTGACAGCAAGAAAAAGGAGCTGCCCCGAAATCCCCAACGTCGAGCCACCGTCAAATGCTGCATGCATGCGAGGCTGGCATGCTTACCTCTGAGCGGGGACTCCTTGCCGACGAGTTGCCTGCACCGCCCTGAGGACTGCCGCTAAGGAGTCCATCGGCGCGAGGGGAGGCCTGCGGGGGGAAAGGAACGCGGGACAGGGGCGGGTGGAGAAGGGAGCGTGCAATCCTGTTGACAGCACGCAAAATGAGCTGCCTCGAAATGCCCAACGTCGGGCCACCGTCAAGTGCTGCATGCAATGCCGGCATGCTGACCTCTGAGCGGGGACTCCTGGCGGACGAGTTGCCTGCAACGCCTTTTCGACGGCTTCTAATGAGTCCAGCCAGGCGAGGGTAGGCCTGCGGCTGCGGAAGTGGCGAGGGGCAAGGAACCTGGGACAGGGGTGAGGTGGTGTAGAGCGTGTGTAGTGAGCAACAGAGGTGGGAGACTGAGGGTTCGGCCAGTGTTGGGGACATGCGGTGCAGCCCGTGCATGCGACACAACAGGCAACGGGCCTGTTGCAGATGCACGCCGATATGCGCACGCTTCTTAGCTTGCGGTCTGAATGGCCGTGCAGCGGCTGCACTCACCTCCCAGCTGGGACTTCTGGTGAGTGGCGAGGCCTCCCTATCGCCAAGGCGTTCTTCATCTGGCTCCATCTCAAATAAGCTCATTAACCGCTGGCCCTGGAGATCAGCCCCCCAGTCTCCCTCGGCGGAGCCTTGTGCTTCCTGAGAGGGATGTATAGCATGTCATACACCATTTACCCAAAATATTATCTTGCCGGCAGGGCTGTCAGTGTTCATTCTTCAACGCACCCACCTCACTTAACAGTACAGGGCTTGTGCAGCGGCTTAGGCCAGCTGTACGTTGGCTGGGGCTTGCCTCACTTGCCCCGAGGCTTGCCAAGGCACCAATCGTGTGGAGGGTGCAGCCGCTGCAACGTGCATACTGCTGGAGGCACCACCCAGTGAGCCTAGGCCAGTTTGCGCCTGAAGAGTGCGCGAAGCTGTGGGAATAAAACGCCTATTCTGAACACTGCTGACTGCCTGAGCTGTCTGGCTGCCTGCTGCAAAAGCATTCTCCAGCTCCTGGTAGGCATACACTTGTGAGCCTGGTGCTTTGCATGCATGTCTTGGACTCTGGTGCTACCACTCACCTTCTTTTTCTTGAGCCAGGGTTTCTGTAGCCAGAAATAGCCACCTGCAGTGCCTATCTCATGACCCCTTGGACGTGTCACCTCCGCAAGGTAGGTTACGTAGTTCAGCTGAGCTGATGGGGAGTAAATTCCTTTGTCTTCCAAACATTTTTGCACAAACACGTCTGCGCCCTTGTGGAGAACGGATCTAAAGGAATCGAGGTTGCTGATTTGGGACCCTAGGAGCTCCACCAAGGAGCATTCCTGTGAAAGAAGACGTTAGCATCCCTATTGTCGCATCGACCAACGTTTTCGTGTCCGCAGCTTACCTCAAAGCCCTTCTTTTTAAATTTTAGATTGTATAGAGTGCTTGGGCTGGCATTGCCGGGGACATCTGCCTGCCAGCCTTCAAATTGGAGAGTCGTTCCCCTCCTCTGGCTTGATATAAAGACAGCCGTCCGATATAGCTCGACGCAAACCAAGGACTTTGCTTTAATGTAGTCGTTTAACCTATCCTGAGCGTTGACAGCGGCCTTCCGTGAACGAGTAACACAAACTTCAAACGACGTTGGAAGACAATCCATGCCTACTTCCTAAACAGCTCTTATATGCGTATAGGTTACTGAAATGGCTCACATGCTACAGGAAAACAGCTGGTCAAGTTCCGTAGGGTGTGCACAACGAATCCTATGAAGTCAACTATTTATGTGTGAATGAATCGCCTTTATCTTTACACCTTTATCTTGAGGATGTTTGATAAGAGAGCCACATCCCTTGGTGGAGCGTGTACGGCGTAGCTCAAGCTACGCCGTACATCCGAACCGAGAACGCAAGAACAACAGGCTCTCTGTCTAATTATGGCCGATTGCTGTTAACGAAAGCATCGCTTACTTCTTGTGATTGGGCACTTCGCACAAGTTATGCGACCCCTAGGCCAGGATTGGCTCCCGCCACAAGTGAGGCCTGAATAACTTCCACCAGTTTATTTATACATCCCTCAAGCGCTGAAAGCAAGCATCCAGATTGCAAACTAACCATGAGGCCACAGTCCTTTTTCACACAATGTGAAGCCCGAATGGCCCCCTAACCTCACGAACTAGGCATCTGCCATGGCCACACAGACACTGTACCGTTTCCTTCAGAACGAAGATAAGCCATTCAAGGACGTGGCTAGCATCGGGCTCTACATGCCGTATCAATCACCCAAAGCTGGGGCGGCCGTAGCATGAGGACGTGTGCACAAGCTCCAACTTATACCGACCGCAATCTAAGCAATACACTGGACACAACCTTAGCACTAGACGTAACGCAACCTAAGCATGCATGGGATTGCCGTACCGACTGCCCTCCCTGTCCGTACAACCGTTCCAGTTCACCGCACGACCTCGCTGGGGATACAATACATCCCTCAAGCGCAAAAAACAGGCATCCATATCGCAAGCTAACCATAACGCCGCAGTTCATTTTCAGGCAATATGAGGCCCAAAGGGCCCCCTAACCCACACAAACTAGGCATCAGCCATGGCCACACAGGCACTGCACCGTTTCCTTCAGAAGATAAGCCCTGCATGGACGCGGCTAGCATTGAGCTCTACATGCCAGGATTCAAAGCAGGGGCGGACGTAGCATGACACTGCCTGCAACGATGACTAATAATGAACGCGACCTCAGCATTACACTGGACACAACCTTAGCACTAGACGTGACGCAACTGAAGCATAGCGTGACACCGTCTGCAACGACAACTAATAACGAACGCAACCTAAGCATTACAGCCCTTAATCGCCAAAAGCAGGCATCCATTTCGCAAGCTAACCATGACGCCGCAGTTCTTTTTCAGGCAATATGAGGCCCAAAGGGCCCCCTAACCCCACAAACTAGGCATCTGCCATGGCCACACAGGCACTGCACCGTTTCCTTCAGAAGATAAGCCCTGCATGGACGCGGCTAGCATTGAGCTCTACATGCCAGGATTCAAAGCAGGGGCGGACGTAGCATGACACTGCCTGCAACGATGACTAATAATGAACGCGACCTAAGCATTACACTGGACACAACCTTAGCACTAGACGTGACGCAACTTAAGCATAGCGTGACACCGTCTGCAACGACAACTAATAACGAACGCAACCTAAGCATTACAGCCCTTAATCGCCAAAAGCAGGCATCCATTTCGCAAGCTAACCATGACGCCGCAGTTCTTTTTCAGGCAATATGAGGCCCGAAGGGCCCCCTAACCCCACAAACTAGGCGTCTGCCATGGCCACACAGGCACTGCACCGTTTCCTTCAGAAGATAAGCCCTGCATGGACGCGGCTAGCATTGAGCTCTACATGCCTACAATGCCAGGATTCAAAGAGGGGCGGACGTAGCATGACACTGCCTGCAACGATGACTAATAATGAACGCGACCTAAGCATTACACTGGACACAACCTTAGCACTAGACGTGACGCAACTGAAGCATAGCGTGACACCGTCTGCAACGACAACTAATAACGAACGCAACCTAAGCATTACAGCCCTTAATCGCCAAAAGCAGGCATCCATTTCGCAAGCTAACCATGACGCCGCAGTTCTTTTTCAGGCAATATGAGGCCCAAAGGGCCCCCTAACCCCACAAACTAGGCATCTGCCATGGCCACACATGCACTGCACCGTTTCCTTCAGAAGATAAGCCCTGCATGGACGCGGCTAGCATTGAGCTCTACATGCCTACAATGCCAGGATTCAAAGCAGGGGCGGACGTAGCATGACACTGCCTGCAACGATGACTAATAATGAACGCAACCTAAGCATTACACTGGACACAACCTTAGCACTAGACGTGACGCAACTGAAGCATAGCGTGACACCGTCTGCAACGACAACTAATAACGAACGCAACCTAAGCATTACAGCCCTTAATCGCCAAAAGCAGGCATCCATTTCGCAAGCTAACCATGACGCCGCAGTTCTTTTTCAGGCAATATGAGGCCCAAAGGGCCCCCTAACCCCACAAACTAGGCATCTGCCATGGCCACACAGGCACTGCACTGTTTCCTTCAGAAGATAAGCCCTGCATGCATGGACGCGGCTAGCATTGGCCTCTACATGCCTACAATGCCAGGATTCAAAGCAGGGGCGGCCGTAGCATGACACAGTCTGCAACGCTGACTAATAACGAACGCAACCTAAGCAGCCCTCAATCGCCAAAAGCAGGCATTGGGCTCAGACGTGCCATACGCAACCTACAAGTGTTTCCATTCAGTCCAAAGCACTAAACTGCTGAGAGGATAGAGTCCAGTCTTCCAGCGCTAAAGCCTTGACCGCATGCAAATCTAGTTGGCTGCCGCAAAAGCGCTCATGGGCTTCAATGGCTGCCATCCCGCAACACGCATGAAAGAGAAATCTTTCGACAGCACACACATGGCGCCTGCACGAGACGGGTGCGGCAGCACATGCACCTCTACCGGGGCAACATCAACAGCAAAGTAATACCGCGTTGGTGCTGCGTCATTCGAGGCGACACGGCCGTGAACTAGGGGTACATTCATGCCAGGGTCGACGATCTGATCACCAGACCCAGTGACCATAGGCTCGTGCCACTCCACCTCGAGAATGGTGTCATAGACCGTAGCTTCGGGGGATAGCGGTGACGTGTACCGGAATATGTTCCTCACACGGCCTGCCCACATGTGCTGGCTTGCCTTGCATGCACGGGTGATAAACCAGCTGTCTGCCGATAGCTCCACCTTGCCGTTTAAGGTAATACGTGACAGGCGCTCCACGAAGGACCCTTCAAGACACAGGCTGTACTTTTCACGCCATTCCGAAGCCTCCTCGGCCTTGTCAAGCGGGGGCCACAGGTCATATAGGGGCCAGAGCTCCCGTAAACACCGAGCCGCAAAGCCCTGCATGCGTAGAAGGGCAGGCGTTGCCTCCAGATGCTGAAAACGGGCCATGAGACGATGGCGACAGGGAGGCAAACCAGGAAAGAAACATGCACGAACATGGGGCCTCTCAAACCCTATAATCACACTCATAAGTAAATCCTGACAACCTGCTCACGGTTAAGGGCAAGCAGGCTACACCCAGATGTATGCAGCTAAAGCACATGTGCGTTTCCATCTTCCTCCTTCACCACCCCGCAGTCTTACCAGGTTCCGGAATGCCAGCTTGCCATCCCGGCTCTTTTGGAGGACTTCAGTCCGCCGCTTTAGCCTGGTCCCTTGGAGCTGCACCAAGACGGGTTCGGACATGCAGGTATTGTCCGACCGCCATTGGTCCCAAAGCCACTGTAGGAACAGCGCGAACATTGCCTCATAAAGCGTATCACGCTCAATGTACGCAAGGTGGAGCTCGTACAGCTCCTGAGCTGAGAGCTGGCCGGTAACGAGACCAGTTGTGGCACTGGGAAATGGGTACGTCTGCACCTCAGGGCAATCCTCGTTATCTACCGTCCAGTAGACGCGCTGCTGTTGGTGCATAGAGCCCTCTACCACGTCAGGATCAAAACGTGGTAAGAAGTCACGGTAAGCAAGCTGCTCCATAACACTGCCATCAAGTAAGAGGGCAGCCTCCATGTGGCACCAGCTGAACATAGCTGATGTTTCGGGGGTGTCACGCTTCTTCATTAGCATGTTGACATAACGCCACAGTGCTTCGTACCCCCACATTGCTGTCGTATAGGCCGGCCCTAGGTCAAGAATGCGTTCAGCAAGGTGGATAAGGTTGTGAAGCTTAATATCTAGCTCGCAGCATGGCAGGTTCAGCTCTACCAAGCAGAGAGCCCGAACAACAGCAGACCGAATTTCGGGAACCAGGGAGGCTTGTACAGCATCCTCGCAAAGGAAGGATATGACGCATAGAAGCTGCTGAATGGTCTGGCGTTGCACTGGCTGTATTCCGCTGACCTCCATCAAATAGGTGCCGTACGGGCTGGCCCAGAAGCAATAAGTTGCCATTTTGGTTTTCTTGCTCCCCTTGAACATGGCCCGAAGCCTCACACCGCCACCTTTGCGAGCGGGAAGAAGCTTAGACAGCTCATCTGCAAAGTCAGCCATGGCCTCGTGACCATCGCGGCTCACACGCCATGGGTAATGGCCCTCCCCCCACTGACGCCGGCGATTGACCTTGACTTCCCACCTGCAGTTGGGCGCGGAGAGCCTCAGCAAGCTAAGTCTAGCAGAGTGTATTAGACAGCAGGGGTCATCCTTAGGTTCCCGTGTCTGTTATCTCATGTCCTAAATGACACCCATTCTTCAGGGACCCTCATTTCGTCCATACCCGTTTCCATGCCAACTCACTCGCGGATGCTAACCGAGACACGAGAACTTGTCAGCACCAAGTCGAAGATGTCCTTGATGACACCGGCGCAAGTATGCATAGGGTCGTAGTGCAGGCCATGCTTGGTTTGGAAGCCGGGAACCTTCAGCAAGGGGCAGTGGTGGTCCGCCGGGCACACCTGCGTGCCAGAACAAACGTTGTGTATGCCGAGCCGAGCCCATATTCCGACACTGCCAAGCAGAAGCCACCTCTACTATTGTTAACCATTACTTCAAGCCCTACTCACCAGCTCTACGCCATCACCTGCTGGCTCCTGCAAAATAAAGAAGCCAATGGTCATAATACAAGCAACTCTGCTGTGCTAGGTACTTTGCAGTCGTACCTCAATGCGTGCAAGGAGATGTTGCTGCGTGCGTGGCAAGGGCTCCCCCTCCCCAGCTGCGCGGTTAGATTCTGAGGTGGCACCAGTGTTAAGTTTAGCAAGGGCACTACGTAGCTTATCATCGGCACCCAGGAAACAAAAGGTACCGCCGTACAGATTCTTGTGCGTGCACTTCACAGCAGGGAGCCAGCACTTGTAGCAGCCGTACTGAGCTGTAGGGGCCCCTTTAATACGGAGCATCTCCTCCAAGCCTCGGTAGTCTGACCCAACAACCACCAAGTACGCACGAACAAGCAGGTCCTGCTTGGTGTGTGCATCGTACACCGACACTCCGTGGTAGGCCAGGCTGGTCATTTCATCCGCGACCAGCTGCAGATATGAGTCCAGGTGAATCCGGGCCGTCTTCTCGCGGGTGCCATGAACAATGCCAGCAATGGTGGTGATGCCGGGATGATAGCTGGTTAGGAAAGGAGGCAGAAAGGTTGGGTCAGTGGTTGTGGTGTTGGAAGGTGGAGGATGGAAGGAGTGGGCAGAGGCGGGTGGAGGAGGGTATGCAAGGCGGCGGGCGGGCTGTAGGGGCAGTTAAGGCTATGGGCGACGACGGGGATATGGTGTAAGAAGGATGTAAGAGGAACAACGGTGAATTCCCAATGGCCACACCCATACGCTAATCAGCAGGTGGGAATCCAATCACTCCACCTACCGGACATCTGGACTGCAATTGTAAGGCGTGAACGCAAGGGGATGTACAGAGTACTTGTGGTCCTCCTTGAAGGGCTGAACCCCGTCGCAGAAGAATCCAAACAAGACGTCAGTGGCTGCCAGGGGCACACCGGTAGGCGTGGAGTTCCGCGCTACAGAGTACACAGCCCCATCAAGCAGGTCGCAAATATAGCCCTCCTTAACACCACGCTCCTTAGCAGTCTTTGCGTGATAACGGAAGGCCTTCGCGTAGTGCTCACATGCGTAAATTCTCCTAATGTAGTCATGAAGAGGCCTGCAAACAGGGCCAACGCCATGGGCAGGTCAGTTACAGAGGTTGTCACGTCGCAATGTCATGCTGTCTGGCAGCCGGGCTCTACGCAACCCCAGGGCGCACTACAGGCAGCTAGCAATTTAGTTGGCAGTTGGACTGCTGCCGCGAACATAGCACTAGAGGTGTGGCGAGCAAGCGGCAGACCCATATGGCGATGGCTGACGTCAACGATGAAACCATGCGAACTAGTTTATAAACCCATTGGATAGCCCCCAACCGTAATGGTCATCCATACCTGTACACGAAAACCTTCGTGTTATGCTTGCGTTCACATGAGCAGTTAAGGCAAACACGGCTTGCATGCTGAGGGCCCCGGTAGAGGTGCCCACACTTGATGCAGTAGTCGTAGTCAACAACGCGGCATTCAATTAGCAACCCCCTATCCTCTAGGAACGTAAGGATGTGACGAAAGGTTTCAGGCCTTTCACCAGGTGGGATGTCATCATACTGCCCATTCTTGTACAAGAGAAGTGTAAGATGGGCTGCGGCTGTCTGGGTCGACTGGTTGCGAACACGCCAGATAAGAATGTCGAGTAGGTCATACGCAAGCCTATCATATGCACGATTCTGCTGTTTCCAATTCACACCCGGCCTGGTCATACGCTCAAAGCAACGGTGCTGCCGGCCACCATCCCCTTCCCCAGGGACATAGCTAGGCGGGCCGCCAAAGTCACTCCCAAGGGCATCAGCAGTGCCTCCAGCCATGTCATCTTCGTGGGGAAGGTCTGGAGGGCTGGGTGCTGGTGGCTGAAACACCAGGCTTGGGCTATTGTTAGTAAGTAGGCTAGGGCTAGCGTCCGGGCCACGGCTGGGTGAGGCAGCGGGTGCTACGTTCCCTTGGACTCCTGGGAGCATAGGTGATGTTGACGGCGAGCCCTCCTCGATATCTGCATTGGACAACGGGATGGGTGAGGCTTCTATAGCGCTCAACAAGGCGCGTCCACTGGTTTATGCAGCCCAAACCCCCAGCATACACACCTTCCTGAGGTATGCCGCTATAAATCTTACACAGATTAATGTAATAATCCGCATCTCGTCCACCAGACACGGGAAGCCATTTAAGTTTCCCCTCAAAAGTACCATTCTGTCTGGCGTGTGTTTGGGTGGTCCTATCCGTTAACTTCTTAGCTCGACCAAGCTCAACGGCACTGGCTACACAGCTACGGCATAGGCACCAGCGCTTAGCACCTTCGCCGACCATGCACGCGGTGCAGGCGATTAGGGCCACCAGTACAAAGGCGGCGCCAAGGCCGATTGGCCATGGCCGGGACCCGTGGGGCCCCTTTGTCGTGTGCAAGTCCTCTGTCATAAGGAGTACCTAAACATTGTATTCTTCTATATTACACGATCAAGTATTGCCCGAACTTAGGCAGGACTGGGCATGAAGAAAGCACTTGAAGAGTTCCCTTCAAGTGCTGTCCCTGGAGCCTCATCCATAGACTGATAGGCAAACGTTATCAGCTTACTCAGCAGCAGTAGGAAATAATTGTGGATTGCATTAAATGCAGGACACCGAAAGTGTATTTGTGCTCTACTTATGCGGTCATAGCTTAATGCATGGAACGACGCGTCATATGTTCGCTCCTGAACGTTGCTATTCTCCTTTACATAGTTAACTTTGCGCATTCTCACTCTGATGCCACCGGGTGTGACGGTTTCCTCAATTTAAAATTGTTGGAGCGCGCACTCCATGCTTCCAGTTTAGTCAAAGCAAAGGAGATGAGGTCCACTGGCCACGGAAGAGGGGCTATCCAGGTGCTGGCACAGAATGACAGCATCCAGCCATACGTACCGCCGTTGGAGCTCCAGTTCTCTGAAACAGGGGAGCATCAGTCTAATCAGCAGGCCGTCCTAGGCCGCATAACAATTGCAAGCAAGGAGGCCATCCGATACGTTCTGTTAATGCGCAGCGCTAGTGTTGCTGAGGTTATGTGCGTGGATCTTGGGGTGAAGCCGCCTACAAGCAGTAGCATTCGGGTGCACCCAGAGGCAGGCCTAGTGTCAGTGCATTCAGTATGCGTAGACATGGGCCTGCCAAGGAGGCGGGCGTGGGCGCAGAGCCTCCGAGTTTTCAGCAAGGAGCAGGAGAAGTGGGTAGAAGTGAGGCGCCACGTGCCTGCTCACGACTTCCTGCGGTCCTGGACAGCTGCACGATTCCTACCTGCTCAGTTACCAGTTCCAGAGCAACGTGGTGCGTCGCTAGAGCATCAGCAAGGGCTAGAGGAGAATCTGGAGCCTCAGCAACAGCAGCTCCCGCCCTGTGCACCCAAAGTCTCTGCTGCATGCACAGGTAAGTCTAAGGACGAATGCCGGGTTAGGGCCGTGTGGACACGAACCATTCAACGTGCAAGCATGCATGTCGGCATTACAGTGATGTTCAAAAGTAAGGGAGCTGTATGACAAAGATTCACATGGGGCAGGGGGCGGGGGGAGGGGGGCTTGCGAGGGAGGAGTTGACGCAACGTGCGCCTGGTGGGAGGGCAGGGATGAGGGACGCCTCAGAGCAGGGCTTCTTAGGAGGGCCTAAGAACAAACCCCACCGTTTTTTTTATTCCATACACCCCGTCCCGTTCCAACGAATGCCATCAGCTCCCTCAACACACCCCCTCCCTCTTCCCCTCCCTCTTCCCCTACCCGCTGCTCTCCACATCCATAATTTTCTTTGTCGTGCATCCAGTGCCAGGAGATATGACACTCAAGGAAAGCACCGAGGGTGCAATGGCAATTAATGCAGGCGGCGGAGGAGTGGAGGGGGATGGTAGAGCAGGTATGTAAGCAGATGGTGGTGCTGTAGCGCTATACCATAAAGCAAATATTGGCCTGGATTTCCTAAGCGACCCCCCTACCTCACCGCCCCTCCATTCTTGAACCTCCCATGCGTAACAGTGTAATAGTGTAGCGCCTTGCCATAAATAGTTGTTCCTCTTTCCCTCAACCCCTCTCCCGCTAACGTTGTCGTCCTACCCTGACGACCCTTTTTCCTTCCCGATTTCCTTCCCGACACGCCCTCCCACCCCCCTCCATGCTCCCCACTCCCCTCACCACCCCCTCGCCGCTCTAGCTCCTCTGACCACCCCTGTCGTACAGCGACATGGTACGGCATGGCTTCGGGCACCGCGTACCACCAATCTTCTTGTTGCAATATCTTGCATTGTGATCTCAACTAAGCTATAACTGAATTAATGAGCCATTCGCAGTTTCTTGGTTACTTTCCAACATCAGCATAAAACTGTTTGGTGACCGTGACCACCCCCCTCCATGCTCCCCACTCCCCTCACCACCCCCTCGTCGCTCTGGCTCCTTTGATCACCCCTGTCGTACAGCGACACGGTACAGCATGGCTTCGGGCACCACGTATCACCTTGTTGCAATATCTTGCATTGTGATGTCGACTAAGCTATAACTAAGTTAATGAGCCATTCGCAGTTTCTTGGTTACTTTCCAAAATCAGCGTAAAACTGTTTGGTGACCGTGACCACCCCCTCCATACTCCCCACTCCCCTCACCACCCCTTCCTCGCTCCAGCTCCTCTGAACACCCCTGTCGTACAGTGACACGGTACGGCATGGGTTCGAACACTGTGTGTCGCCGGTCTCCTTGTTGTGATGTCTTGCATTGTAATGTCGATTAAGCTATAACTGATTTAATGAGCCATTCGCAGTTTCTTGGTTACTTTCAGAAATCGGCGTAAAACTGTTTTGGCGACGGATATGGCTTCGGCTAAAGTAAATCGGCGCAATTTGCAAGCTGGTTTCGGCGACAAGCACGTTCGTTAAGTCGGCGCATTTCCTGAAAAGCGCCGATTACTGATCGCCGAAAACTATGGTTGATTCGGCGATCACTGACCTGCGGGTCAGGTAAGCGACCCGCGGGTCTATCATGTCATGACTTGGCGTGAACGTTCTCCTTTCTGAAACGTATGGACCGGTCGCCTGGGACTGCTCGGACATGTACAGCCAAGCCTGCCCGGCGAGCGAATTCAGCTTTTCAGATCTCTTTAACTGTGTAATATGCGATAAAAGTGTAGAATACAGCATGAACAATCATCATGGCTATTGCTTTGGTTGATAATCCCAGTGAGACTTGCACTTCGGGCGGTCGTTTCTTGGTCTGTAGGCTGTCTTTGGCAGCATAGTATATTGGAGTATCAAAACATTAGATCATCAGTATCATTTCGTAAGAAGCAATTCATTGGCGATCACTGATCGGCGAATGCTGTCAGGGGTGGTGGCCGTGAAAGCTTCTTAGGTTTCGGAGACGGACACGGCATCAGCAAAAGTCTTTCGGCGCAATTTGCAAGCTGGTTTCAGCGAGAAGCGTAGTCGTGAAGTCGGTGCGTCTGCTGAAAAGCGCCGATTACTGATCGCCGAAAACAATGGTTCATCAGCGATCACTGATCGGCGAATGCTGTCAGGGGTGGTGGCCGTGAAAGCTTCTTAGGTTTCGGCGATGGACACGGCATCGGCAAAAGCCTCTCGGCGCAATTTGCAATGCTGTCTTTTTAGGTTTCGTCCCCCGTAACGAACTGGAGTCACATCCCACCGACTTCCTCTCGCTGCTCGTCTGCACTGTGATGTCGACTAAACTATAACTGAGTTAACGAGCCATTCGCAGTTTCTCGGTTACTTTACGTAAGAAAGTAATCCTGCCCTTCAGCGAGAGGCGACCTATGCCTCGCGACAGATGCCTTACAACCAATGCTTACAAACAAAACTGGCATGCCAATGTTGGGTCCGCCGAACCCGCCTATCAGCGAGTGTAGCAAGCTCACAACATTTGTCACTGCACCGACATCAGGTCCACCGACCCTGATCGTCGGCGAGAGGCGACCTATGTGCCTTACGACAAATGGCTTACGACTAATGCTTTCGAATATGAGCCGCACGCTGACATCAGGTCCGCCGACCATGCTTGTCTGCGACATGAGGAAGCTCATAACACTGGTCGGCGCGCCAGCGTTAGGTCCGCCCACCATGCTCGTCGGCAAGAGGAGCAAGCTCGCAGCACTAGTCGGTACGCCGACTTCAGGTCTGCTGACCATACTCGTACGGCCAATGTTAATGAACATGACTGGCATGCCAACGTTAGGTTCGCCCACGGTGTGCTCGTCAGCGACATGAGCAAGCTTGCAACACTCGACAGCTCACCGACGTCAGGTCCGCAATCTGCCGAAATCATGCCGGCGCGCATCACCAATCAGGATTTACGGTACCCCCGGCCGCGGCGACCATGACGCGGCGCTATGTTGCTAAGCTTTCCTCCAACGTCTGGACAGCATGCTGACAGTGCGCATATCCGCAAACTCCCCCCAAGGCCTTAAGCGGTACGAATCCCGCTAGAAGAGGGGGGGTCGCGATTGTACGGCAGGCTTATGCATTTAATATAGAGATTGACTTACCTCAATGGACATCAGCAAAGGTCCTATGGCTTAATGGATAAAGCGCCGGTCTACGGAACCGGAGATTCCAGGTTCGATCCCTGGTAGGATCGATGCACTCAATGCTCCTGTAGCTCAGTCGGTAGAGCGTGCGGCTGTTATCTCTCCATAACAAACCACCGCAAGGTCGACGGTTCGAACCCGTCCGGGAGCGTCTCTTATGCACCTGTGGCCGAGTGGTTAAGGCGCGGCCCTGCTAAGGCCGTAGGGTTCCTGCGTGCGTTCGAATCGCATCGGGTGCGCTTTTTGACATTGTTATTGAAACGCTTTTCCCAATTCCAATTCTAAGGCTCTTGCTCTGCATGCACAAAAGTCACCATCTGCCTTTTATCCTTTGTAGGAGGGCCACGCTAGATGGGGGCGGAAAAACTGGCAGTCTGCAGATGGGTGTGATGTACCGTGTTGGAGGGTGTATGCAAACTAACCAGGACACACAGTGGCCACCTCTTACACAGCGCCAGGCACCTCTCCGCCCCACATCTCACAACAGCCTCTGGTACCACCCAACCATATATATAAACCACTTCAGGTGCTATGGTCCTGTCCGGCTTTAACGAGCTGATAGCCTCATGCTTCCCTTGCATCACTGTTTTGGAGCTCACGTGTTTTCAAGTGATCATGTTCACCTACAGTGAGAAGTGCTGCTGCTGCCGCCAGCGGTCACAATAGGCCTTCTAAGGACTCTAATATTGGTCAGCCAAACTTTACAACATGTGCTTGTCAGTATGTTTTAGTCTGAGGGTATGCAGGAATAGAATACATATATGTAACACACCCATGCCCTACATGGCAGGGGCCACTGATAACTAACCTAGTGTTGGCTACACTTTAGCAGCGGGCGGTAACCAGTCATAAAATGACGAAGCAGCCAAGGTGAAAGGCAAGCACAACGCAACAAGAAGGGAGAGAGCACTCCAAATGCAAGCTCACGCCTAAATAAGTGCCACTGTATATGATACTTAAGGCTCGTGCTTGTGCATAAAGGTTTTACAACTACATGTTTGGATTTTATTTCAGCACCAAAAGACGTATTTCCCAGCTCCTTACAGCCTGTTGCCAACATACAGTCCAGTAACTTGCAGGCCCAGTAGTGAGCGGGTTGGGCTTTAATTGGACTATGTGCACCTAGTGCAGGTTTTGCCTGCTGGGATCTTTCCTTAGCACTCCGATTTCTGGTGTTGCCTGGATCAACTGACATGGGCACATGCCAATATGACAGCGTAGTGGATGAAGCCCTGCTTTTGCCTATCCATGGGTAGGCATAAGGCAAGCTATGATAATGGGTTGCAACTTGGCCAGTGTCCAGCCATACGTTGGTGGCTGGAATGCAACATGAAGCTGGTGAAAGGTTTGACTGGGCATGTTCACACAGGCGCCCCCTGGAAAGCCTATATATAGCGAGTTCTTGATTATCACGTAACTAAGCTTTTGGCAAAATCCACAAAGTGTCTGGGTGCTGACTTTCAGATCAGCATGGGGCCTTGCTTGCTTGGCCAGGAAATAACAATGGAACGAAATGCGCATAGTAACTAAGCAGGTTCTGTATATGAGGAAATTTATGACATTTGGCTTTGGGCGACCGGACTTGCTTCCCAGAAACTAAACTGTGTGTTTGTGGCTCATGTGCCTACACTTTCTTAAACACACAAGCATGGCTCAGAATATGCCAAGGAAAGCCCATTGAAAACACCAGGAAGTGGAATGGCACAATAGCGTTTTGGTTCAGAGTTTGATGGAATGCTTCACCAAAAGGCTTCCTGATGGTGGGCAAAGGTTGGCTCGCCACTCCCACATGGCTAGACATCAGGCTACATGGCTACCCCAGCTTATGCGCACACACATGTGCTGCAGAAGCATTGGATTCAACTCATGGCCTTTGGTAGCCTGGAGGTAGGTTCCAGTTCGTCCAATCTGACTCTACACCCCTGTACTCGGGGATAGTAGAAGCCATATCCATCACCAAAACAGTTTTACACCGATTTCTGAATGTAACCAAGAAACTGCGAATGGCTCATTAACTCAGTTATAGCTTAGTCGACACCACAATGCAAGACATTGCGACAAAGAGATGGGTGGCACACGGTGCCCGAACCCATGCTGTACCGTGTCGCTGTACAACAGGGGTGTTCAGAGGAGCTGGAGTGATGAAGGGGTGGTGAGGGGAGTGGGGAGTATGGAGGGGGATGGTCACGGTTATAGCTTAGTCGACACCACAATGCAAGACATTGCGACAAAGAGATGGGCGGCACACGGTGCCCGAACCCATGCCGACCGTGTCGCTGTACGACAGGGGTGTTCAGAGGAGCTGGAGTGATGAAGGGGTGGTGAAGGGAGTAGGGAGTATGGAGGGGGATGGTCACGGTCACCAAACAGTTTACGCTGATTTTGGAAAGTAACCAAGAAACTGTGAATGGCTCATTAACTCAGTTATAGCTTAGTCGACATCACAATGCAAGATATTGCAACAAGAAGATTGGTGATACGTGGTGCCCGAAGCCATGCCGTACCGTGTCGCTGTATACGACAGGGGTGGTCAGAGGTGCTGGAGGGTCGAGGGGGAGGTGAGGGGAGTGGGGAGCACGGAGGGGGGTGGGAGGGCGTGTCAAAACCCACGCCGTACTGCGTTGCCGTACACCACATGGTGATGCAGGGGTGTTCAGAGGTGCTGGAGGGACAAGGGGGTGATGAGGGGAGCGGGGAGCATGGAGGAGGGTGGGAGAGCGTGTCAAAACCCATACCGTACTGCGTTGCCATACACCTCATGGTGATGCAGGGGCGTTCAGAGGTGCTGGAGGGACGAGGGGGTGGTGAGGGGAGTGGGGAGCATGGAGGGGGGTGGGAGAGCATGTCGAAACCCATGCCGTACTGCGTTGCCGTACGACACCACATCTCAGGACACCATCCTGATGATGCCAGGCATGATGAGTGATGAGGGGGCGATGAGGGGAGTGGGGAGCACGAGGGGGGTGGGAGGGCGTGTCAAAACCCATGCCGTACAGATGCCGTACAACCGTACGACAGTTGTCGTACGCTGTCGTACACTGCCGTTACAGCTGTCGTACACTGCCGTACAGCTGTCGTACATAGTCGTACATGTCGTACACCACATGATGCGTCACCACACAGCATGACAACTGTGCCGTACAGTTTGCTGCCGTACAGTGTGTTGTCGTACTCGAGATCTCCAAAACAGCATCCCCATAGGCCCAGGCATAATCTCCAAGGGTGCCGAGGAAGTCGCAAAGAGGTCGCTACCTGGCTCGAACTGGAGACCTCTGGCTGGCTGAGGACAGGACTGAACGCTTAGCGCCTGAAGGTCGTTGCCACCACTTTTGTGAACGGACAGACAGACAGACAGACAGATAGCGCCGCGTCGTGGTCGCCGCGGCCGGGGGTACCGTAAATCCTGATTGGTGATGAATCCGCGAACGAACAAGCTTTGCGTGCCGGCATGACTTCAGCACATTGCGGACCTAATGTTGGCGCGCCGACCAGTGTTGTGAGGTTGCTCATGTGTTGCAGACAAGCATGGTCGGCGGACCTGATGTCAGCGTGCGGCTCATGTTCGAAAGCAAGAATCGGCATGGCGTACGTGTACGGCATGGCGTCGAACTGCTTCAAATTAAAATTTTGGGGCGCCTCCGGACATTTTCAGCTATCGGT
The DNA here is from genome assembly GCA_021605115.1 of Astrephomene gubernaculifera. Classification (NCBI taxonomy): domain Eukaryota; kingdom Viridiplantae; phylum Chlorophyta; class Chlorophyceae; order Chlamydomonadales; family Astrephomenaceae; genus Astrephomene; species Astrephomene gubernaculifera. The sequence goes on from BMAR01000063.1 coordinate 95,448, forward strand.
GACCTCTTGGGGCTGCCCTACGGCATGTTGGCGTGGCCAAGGCATGAAAAGCCCTTGTTCTGTACCAACATATACAGGTAGAGCCTCGCTACCTACGCACTACATGCACGCACACATACACACACAAACACATCTGCGCATGAGGGCGACGTCTCATGACCCGAGGGTCAGTGATCACCAAAAAAGCTATCATTTTCGGCGATCAGCAATCGGCGCTTTTCAGGAGATGCGCCGACTTCACGACCGTGCTTCTCGTCGAAACCAGCTTGCAAATCGCGCCGAAAGACCTTTGCCGATGCCAGGCCAATTGTGCCGAAATCTAAAGAGCTTTCACGGCGATCTCCCCTGACAGCATTCGCCGATCAGCAATCGCCGACCAACTACAGTTTTCGGCGATCAGTAATCGACGCTTTTCAGGAGATGCGCCGACTTCACGACAGTGTTCAAAGGAGCCAGAGCGACGAGGGGGTGGTGAGGGGGGCGGGGAGCATGGAGGGGGGTGGTCACGGTCACCAAACAGTTTTACGCTGATTTTGGAAAGTAACCAAGAAACTGCGAATGGCTCATTAATTCCCGTTATAGCTTAGTCGAGATCACAATGCAAGATATTGCAACAATAAGATTGGTGGTACGCGGTGCCCCAACCCATGCCGTACCGTGTCGCTGTACGACAGGGATGGTCAAAGGAGCTAGAGCAATGAAGAGGTGGTGAGGGGAATAGGGAGTTTGGAGAGGGGTGGTCACGGTCACCAAACAGTTTGACGCTGATTTTGGAAAGTTACCAAGAAACTGCGAATGGCTCATTAACTTAGTTATAGCTTAGTCGACATCACAATGCAAGATATTGCAACAAGAAGATTGGTGGTACGCGGTGCCCGAAGCCATGCCGTACCGTGTCGCTGTACGACAGGGGTGGTCAGAGGAGCCAGAGCGACGAGGGGGTGGTGACGGGAGTGGGGAGCATGGAGGGGGTGGTCACGGTCACCAAACAGTTTGACGCTGATTTTGGAAAGTAACCAATAAACTGCGAATGGCTCATTAATTCAGTTATAGCTTAGTCGAGATCACAATGCAAGATACTGCAACAAGAAGATTGGTGGTACACGGTGCCCGAAGCCATGCCGTACCATGTCGCTGTACGACTGGGGTGGTCAGAGGAGCTAGAGCGACGAGGGGGTGGTGAGGGGAATGGGGAGCACGGAGGGGGATGGGAGGGCGTCTCGAAACCCATGCCGTACTGCGTTGCCGTACACCTCACGGTGATGCAGGGGCGGTCAGAGGTGCAGAGGAGCAATCGCCGATCAACTACAGTTTTCGGCGATCAGTAATCGACGCTTTTCAGGAGATGCGCCGACTTCACGACGGTGTTCAAAGGAGCCAGAGCGACGAGGGGGTGGTGAGGGGGGTGGGGAGCATGGAGGGGGGTGGTCACGGTCACCAAACAGTTTTACGCTGATTTTGGAAAGTAACCAAGAAACTGCGAATGGCTCATTAATTCAGTTATAGCTTAGTCGAGATCACAATGCAAGATATTGCAACAAGAAGATTGGTGGTACACGGTGCCCAAAGCCATGCCGTACCGTGTCGCTGTACGACAGGGGTGATCAGAGGAGCCAGAGCGACGAGGGGGTGGTGAGGGGAGTGGGGAGCATGGAGGGGGGTGGTCACGGTCACCAAACAGTTTGACGCTGATTTTGGAAAGTAACCAAGAAACTGCGAATGGCTCATTAATTCAGTTATAGCTTAGTCGAGATCACAATGCAAGATATTGCAACAAGAAGATTGGTGGTACACGGTACCCGAAGCCATGCCGCACCATGTCGCTGTACGACAGGGGTGATCAGAGGAGCTAGAGCGACGAGGGGGTGGCGAGGGGAATGGGGAGCACGGAGGGGGATGGGAGGGCGTCTCGAAACCCATGCCGTACTGCGTTGCCGTACACCTCACGGTGATGCAGGGGCGGTCAGAGGTGCAGAGGAGCAATCGCCGATCAAGTACAGTTTTCGGCGATCAGTAATCGACGCTTTTCAGGAGATGCGCCGACTTCACGACGGTGTTCAAAGGAGCCAGAGCGACGAGGGGGTGGTGAGGGGAGTGGGGAGCATGGAGGGGGGTGGCCACGGTCACCAAACAGTTTTACGCCGATTTCTGAAAGTAACCAAGAAACTGCGAATGGCTCATTAAATCAGTTATAGCTTAATCGACATTACAATGCAAGACATCACAACAAGGAGACCGGCGACACACGGTGCCCAAACCCATGCCGTACCGTGTCACTGTACGACAGGGATGTTCAGAGTAGCTGGAGCGAGGAAGGGGTGGTGAGGGGAGTGGGGAGTATGGAGGGGGTGGTCACGGTCAACAAACAGTTTTACGCTGATTTTGGATAGTAACCAAGAAACTGCGAATGGCTCATTAACTTAGTTATAGCTTAGTCGACATCACAATGCAAGATATTGCAACAAGAAGACTGGTGATACGTGGTGCCCGAACCCATGCCGTACCGTGTCGCTATCCGACAGGGGTGGTCAGAGGAGCCAGAGCGACGAGGGGGTGGTGAGGGGAGTGGGGAGCATGGAGGGGGGTGGTCACGGTCACCAAACAGTTTGACGCTGATTTAGGAAAGTAACCAAGAAACAGCGAATGGCTCATTAATTCAGTTATAGCTTAGTCGAGATCACAATGCAAGATATTGCAACAAGAAGATTGGTGATACGCGGTGCCTGAAGCCATGCCGTACAAAGTCGCTGTACGACAGGGGTGGTCAGAGGAGCTTGAGCGGCGAGGGGGTGGTGGGGGGAGTGGGGAGCATGAAGGGGGGCGGGCGGGGGCGTGTCGAAACCCATGCCGTACTGCGTTGCCGTACACCTCACGGTGATGCAGGGGCGTTCAGGGGTGCTGGAGGGGCGAGGGGGTGGTGAGGGGAGTGGGGAGCATGGAGGGGGGTGGGAGGGCGAGTCGAAACCCATGCCGTACTGCGTTGCCGTACACCTCACGGTGATGCAGGGGCGTTCAGGGGTGCTAGAGGGGCGAGGGGGAGGTGAGGGAAGTGGTGAGCATGGAGGGGGGTGGGAGGGCGTGTCGAAACCCATGCCGTACTGCGTTGCCGTACACCTCACGGTGATGCAGGGGCGTTCAGGGGTGCTAGAGGGGCGAGGGGGAGGTGAGGGAAGTGGGGAGCATGGAGGGGGGTGGGAGGGCGTGTCGAAACCCATGCCGTGCTGCGTTGCCGTACACCTCACGGTGATGCAGGGGCGTTCAGGGGTGCTAGAGGGGCGAGGGGGAGGTGAGGGAAGTGGGGAGCATGGAGGGGGGTGGGAGGGCGTGTCGAAACCCGTGCCGTACTGCGTTGCCGTACACCTCACGGTGATACAGGGGCGTTCAGAGGTGCTGGAGGGGCGAGGGGGAGGTGAGGGGAGTGGGGAGCATGGAGGGGGGTGGGAGGGCGTGTCGAAACCCGTGCCGTACTGCGTTGCCGTACACCTCACGGTGATGCAGGGGCGTTCAGGGGTGCTAGAGGGGCGAGGGGGAGGTGAGGGAAGTGGGGAGCATGGAGGGGGGTGGGAGGGCGTGTCGAAACCCATGCCGTACTGCGTTGCCGTACACCTCACGGTGATGCAGGGGCGTTCAGGGGTGCTAGAGGGGCGAGGGGGGGGTGAGGGAAGTGGGGAGCATGGAGGGGGGTGGGAGGGCGTGTCGAAACCCGTGCCGTACTGCGTTGCCGTACACCTCACGGTGATGCAGGGGCGTTCAGGGGTGCTAGAGGGGCGAGGGGGAGGTGAGGGAAGTGGGGAGCATGGAGGGGGGTGGGAGGGCGTGTCGAAACCCGTGCCGTACTGCGTTGCCGTACACCTCACGGTGATGCAGGGGCGTTCAGAGGTGCTGGAGGGGCGAGGGGGAGGTGAGGGGAGTGGGGAGGATGGAGGGGGGTGGGAGGGCGTGTCGAAACCCATGCCGTACTGCGTTGCCGTACACCTCACGGTGATGCAGGGGCGTTCAGGGGTGCTAGAGGGGCGAGGGGGAGGTGAGGGGAGTGGGGAGCATGGAGGGGGGTGGGAGGGCGTGTCGAAACCCATGCCGTACTGCGTTGCCGTACACCTCACGGTGATGCAGGGGCGTTCAGGGGTGCTAGAGGGGCGAGGGGGAGGTGAGGGGAGTGGGGAGCATGGAGGGGGGTGGGAGGGCGTGTCGAAACCCATGCCGTACTGCGTTGCCGTACACCTCACGGTGATGCAGGGGCGTTCAGGGGTGCTAGAGGGGCGAGGGGGAGGTGAGGGGAGTGGGGAGCATGGAGGGGGGTGGGAGGGCGTGTCGAAACCCGTGCCGTACTGCGTTGCCGTACACCTCACGGTGATGCAGGGGCGTTCAGAGGTGCTGGAGGGGCGAGGGGGAGGTGAGGGGAGTGGGGAGCATGGAGGGGGGTGGGAGGGCGTGTCGAAACCCGTGCCGTACTGCGTTGCCGTACACCTCACGGTGATGCAGGGGCGTTCAGGGGTGCTAGAGGGGCGAGGGGGAGGTGAGGGGAGTGGGGAGCATGGAGGGGGGTGGGAGGGCGTGTCGAAACCCGTGCCGTACTGCGTTGCCGTACACCTCACGGTGATGCAGGGGCGTTCAGAGGTGCTGGAGGGGCGAGGGGGAGGTGAGGGGAGTGGGGAGCATGGAGGGGGGTGGGAGGGCGTGTCGAAACCCATGCCGTACTGCGTTGCCGTACACCTCACGGTGATGCAGGGGGGTGGGAGGGCGTGTCGAAACCCGTGCCGTACTGCGTTGCCGTACACCTCACGGTGATGCAGGGGCGTTCAGAGGTGCTGGAGGGGCGAGGGGGAGGTGAGGGGAGTGGGGAGCATGGAGGGGGGTGGGAGGGCGTGTCGAAACCCATGCCGTACTGCGTTGCCGTACACCTCACGGTGATGCAGGGGCGTTCAGGGGTGCTAGAGGGGCGAGGGGGAGGTGAGGGGAGTGGGGAGCATGGAGGGGGGTGGGAGGGCGTGTCGAAACCCGTGCCGTACTGCGTTGCCGTACACCTCACGGTGATGCAGGGGCGTTCAGAGGTGCTGGAGGGGCGAGGGGGAGGTGAGGGGAGTGGGGAGCATGGAGGGGGGTGAGAGGGCGTGTCGAAACCCGTGCCGTACTGCGTTGCCGTACACCTCACGGTGATGCAGGGGCGTTCAGGGGTGCTAGAGGGGCGAGGGGGAGGTGAGGGAAGTGGGGAGCATGGAGGGGGGTGGGAGGGCGTGTCGAAACCCGTGCCGTACTGCGTTGCCGTACACCTCACGGTGATGCAGGGGCGTTCAGGGGTGCTAGAGGGGCGAGGGGGAGGTGAGGGGAGTGGGGAGCATGGAGGGGGGTGGGAGGGCGTGTCGAAACCCATGCCGTACTGCGTTGCCGTACTACAGTGTGTTGTCGTACTCGAGATCTCCCAAAACACCATCCCCATAGGCCCAGGCATCATCTCCAAGGGTGCCGAGGAAGTCGCAAAGAGGTCGCCACCCGGCTCGAACTGGAGACCTCTGGCTGGCTGAGGATAGGACTGAACGCTTAGCGCCGGAAGGTCGTTGCCACCACTTTTGTGAACAGACAGACGGACAGATAGCGCCGCGTCGTGGTCGCCGCGGCCGGGGGTACCGTAAATCCTGATTGGTGATGAATCCGCGAACGAACAAGCTTTGCGTGCCGGCATGACTTCAGCATTGCGGACCTAACATTGGCGCGCCGACCAGTGTTGTGAGGTTGCTCATGTGTTGCAGACAAGCATGGTCGGCGGACCTGATGTCAGCGTGCGGCTCATGTTCGAAAGCAATAGTCGGCATGGCGTACATGTACGGCATGGCGTCGAACTGCTTCAAATTCAAATTTTGGGGCGCCTCCGGACGTTTTCCGCTATCGGTGACCTCTTGGGGCTGCCCTACGGCATGTTGGCGTGTCCAAGGCACGAAAAGCCCTTGTTCTGTACCAACATATACAGGTAGAGCCTCGCTACCTACGCACTACATGCACGCACACGTACACACACAAACACATCTGCGCATGAGGGCGACGTCTCATGACCCGAGGGTCAGTGATCACCAAAAAAGCTATCATTTTCGGCGATCAGCAATCGGCGCTTTTCAGGAGATGCGCCGACTTCACGACCGTGCTTCTCGTCGAAACCAGCTTGCAAATCGCGCCGAAAGACCTTTGCCGATGCCAGGCCAATTGTGCCGAAATCTAAAGAGCTTTCACGGCGATCTCCCCTGACAGCATTCGCCGATCAGCAATCGCCGATCAACTACAGTTTTCGGCGATCAGTAATCGACGCTTTTCAGGAGATGCGCCGACTTCACGACAGTGTTCAAAGGAGCCAGAGCGACGAGGGGGTGGTGAGGGGGGCGGGGAGCATGGAGGGGGGTGGTCACGGTCACCAAACAGTTTTACGCTGATTTTGGAAAGTAACCAAGAAACTGCGAATGGCTCATTAATTCCCGTTATAGCTTAGTCGAGATCACAATGCAAGATATTGCAACAATAAGATTGGTGGTACGCGGTGCCCCAACCCATGCCGTACCGTGTCGCTGTACGACAGGGATGGTCAAAGGAGCTAGAGCAATGAAGAGGTGGTGAGGGGAATAGGGAGTTTGGAGAGGGGTGGTCACGGTCACCAAACAGTTTGACGCTGATTTTGGAAATTAACCAAGAAACTGCGAATGGCTCATTAATTCAGTTATAGCTTAGTCGACATCACAATGCAAGATATTGCAACAAGAAGATTGGTGGTACGCGGTGCCCGAAGCCATGCCGTACCGTGTCGCTGTACGACAGGGGTGGTCAGAGGAGCCAGAGCGACGAGGGGGTGGTGAGGGGAGTGGGGAGCATGGAGGGGGTGGTCACGGTCACCAAACAGTTTGACGCTGATTTTGGAAATTAACCAAGAAACTGCGAATGGCTCATTAATTCAGTTATAGCTTAGTCGACATCACAATGCAAGACATCGCTACAAGAAGATTGGGAATGGGGAGCACGGAGGGGGATGGGAGGGCGTCTCGAAACCCATGCCGTACTGCGTTGCCGTACACCTCACAGTGATGCAGGGGCGGTCAGAGGTGCAGAGGAGCAATCGCCGATCAAGTACAGTTTTCGGCGATCAGTAATCGACGCTTTTCAGGAGATGCGCCGACTTCACGACGGTGTTCAAAGGAGCCAGAGCGACGAGGGGGTGGTGAGGGGAGTGGGGAGCATGGAGGGGGGTGGCCACGGTCACCAAACAGTTTGACGCTGATTTTGGAAAGTAACCAAGAAACTGCGAATGGCTCATTAATTCAGTTATAGCTTAGTCGAGATCACAATGCAAGATATTGCAACAAGAAGATTGGTGATACGCGGTGCCCGAAGCCATGCCGTACAAAGTCGCTGTACGACAGGGGTGGTCAGAGGAGCTAGAGCGGCGAGGGGGTGGTGGGGGGAATAGGGAGTTTGGAGAGGGGTGGTCACAGTCACCGAACCGTTTTACGCTGATTTTGGAAAGTAACCAAGAAACTGCGAATGGCTCATTAACTCAGTTATAGCTTAGTCGACATCACAATGCAAGATATTGCAACAAGAAGACTGGTGATACGTGGTGCCCGAACCCATGCCGTACCGTGTCGCTATCCGACAGGGGTGGTCAGAGGAGCCAGAGCGACGAGGGGGTGGTGAGGGGAGTGGGGAGCATGGAGGGGGGTGGTCACGGTCACCAAACAGTTTGACGCTGATTTAGGAAAGTAACCAAGAAACTGCGAATGGCTCATTAATTCAGTTATAGCTTAGTCGAGATCACAATGCAAGATATTGCAACAAGAAGATTGGTGATACGCGGTGCCTGAAGCCATGCCGTACAAAGTCGCTGTACGACAGGGGTGGTCAGAGGAGCTTGAGCGGCGAGGGGGTGGTGGGGGGAGTGGGGAGCATGAAGGGGGGCGGGCGGGGGCGTGTCGAAACCCATGCCGTACTGCGTTGCCGTACACCTCACGGTGATGCAGGGGCGTTCAGAGGTGCTGGAGGGGCGAGGGGGAGGTGAGGGGAGTGGGGAGCATGGAGGGGGGTGGGAGGGCGTGTCGAAACCCATGCCGTACTGCGTTGCCGTACACCTCACGGTGATGCAGGGGCGTTCAGGGGTGCTAGAGGGGCGAGGGGGTGGTGAGGGGAGTGGGGAGCATGGAGGGGGGTGGGAGGGCGTGTCGAAACCCGTGCCGTACTGCGTTGCCGTACACCTCACGGTGATGCAGGGGCGTTCAGAGGTGCTGGAGGGGCGAGGGGGTGGTGAGGGGAGTGGGGAGCATGGAGGGGGGTGGGAGGGCGTGTCGAAACCCGTGCCGTACTGCGTTGCCGTACACCTCACGGTGATGCAGGGGCGTTCAGAGGTGCTGGAGGGGCGAGGGGGAGGTGAGGGGAGTGGGGAGCATGGAGGGGGGTGGGAGGGCATGTCGAAACCCATGCCGTACTGCGTTGCCGTACACCTCACGGTGATGCAGGGGCGTTCAGGGGTGCTGGAGGGGCGAGGGGGAGGTGAGGGGAGTGGGGAGCACGGAGGGGGGTGGGAGGGCGTGTCGAAACCCGTGCCGTACTGCGTTGCCGTACACCTCACGGTGATGCAGGGGCGTTCAGAGGTGCTGGAGGGGCGAGGGGGAGGTGAGGGAAGTGGGGAGCATGGAGGGGGGTGGGAGGGCGTGTCGAAACCCATGCCGTACTGCGTTGCCGTACACCTCACGGTGATGCAGGGGCGTTCAGGGGTGCTGGAGGGGCGAGGGGGAGGTGAGGGAAGTGGGGAGCATGGAGGGGGGTGGGAGGGCGTGTCGAAACCCGTGCCGTACTGCGTTGCCGTACACCTCACGGTGATGCAGGGGCGTTCAGGGGTGCTGGAGGGGCGAGGGGGAGGTGAGGGGAGTGGGGAGCACGGAGGGGGGTGGGAGGGCGTGTCGAAACCCATGCCGTACTGCGTTGCCGTACACCTCACGGTGATGCAGGGGCGTTCAGGGGTGCTAGAGGGGCGAGGGGGAGGTGAGGGGAGTGGGGAGCATGGAGGGGGGTGGGAGGGCGTGTCGAAACCCGTGCCGTACTGCGTTGCCGTACACCTCACGGTGATGCAGGGGCGTTCAGGGGTGCTAGAGGGGCGAGGGGGAGGTGAGGGAAGTGGGGAGCATGGAGGGGGGTGGGAGGGCGTGTCGAAACCCGTGCCGTACTGCGTTGCCGTACACCTCACGGTGATGCAGGGGCGTTCAGAGGTGCTGGAGGGGCGAGGGGGAGGTGAGGGGAGTGGGGAGCATGGAGGGGGGTGGGAGGGCGTGTCGAAACCCATGCCGTACTGCGTTGCCGTACACCTCACGGTGATGCAGGGGCGTTCAGGGGTGCTAGAGGGGCGAGGGGGAGGTGAGGGGAGTGGGGAGCATGGAGGGGGGTGGGAGGGCGTGTCGAAACCCATGCCGTACTGCGTTGCCGTACACCTCACGGTGATGCAGGGGCGTTCAGGGGTGCTGGAGGGGCGAGGGGGAGGTGAGGGGAGTGGGGAGCATGGAGGGGGGTGGGAGGGCGTGTCGAAACCCGTGCCGTACTGCGTTGCCGTACACCTCACGGTGATGCAGGGGCGTTCAGGGGTGCTAGAGGGGCGAGGGGGAGGTGAGGGGAGTGGGGAGCATGGAGGGGGGTGGGAGGGCGTGTCGAAACCCGTGCCGTACTGCGTTGCCGTACACCTCACGGTGATGCAGGGGCGTTCAGGGGTGCTGGAGGGGCGAGGGGGAGGTGAGGGGAGTGGGGAGCATGGAGGGGGGTGGGAGGGCGTGTCGAAACCCGTGCCGTACTGCGTTGCCGTACACCTCACGGTGATGCAGGGGCGTTCAGGGGTGCTGGAGGGGCGAGGGGGAGGTGAGGGGAGTGGGGAGCATGGAGGGGGGTGGGAGGGCGTGTCGAAACCCATGCCGTACTGCGTTGCCGTACACCTCACGGTGATGCAGGGGCGTTCAGGGGTGCTGGAGGGGCGAGGGGGTGGTGAGGGGAGTGGGGAGCATGGAGGGGGGTGGGAGGGCGTGTCGAAACCCATGCCGTACTGCGTTGCCGTACTACAGTGTGTTGTTGTACTCGAGATCTCCCAAAACACCATCCCCATAGGCCCAGGCATCATCTCCAAGGGTGCCGAGGAAGTCGCAAAGAGGTCGCTACCCGGCTCGAACTGGAGACCTCTGGCTGGCCGAGGATAGGACTGAACGCTTAGCGCCGGAAGGTCGTTGCCACCCCTTTTGTGAACAGACGGACAGACAGACAGACGGACAGACAGACGAACTTTAGCGGTGATCTGTCCTCCAATCCTCCCCTCCACTTCGTTACGGGGGGATTTACGGTCACAGACGGACAGACAGACGAACTTTAGCGGTGATCTGTCCTCCAATCCTCCCCTCCACTTCGTTACGGGGGGTGGGAGGGCGTGTCGAAACCCGTGCCGTACTGCGTTGCCGTACACCTCACGGTGATGCAGGGGCGTTCAGGGGTGCTAGAGGGGCGAGGGGGAGGTGAGGGGAGTGGGGAGCATGGAGGGGGGTGGGAGGGCGTGTCGAAACCCATGCCGTACTGCGTTGCCGTACTACAGTGTGTTGTCGTACTCGAGATCTCCCAAAACACCATCCCCATAGGCCCAGGCATCATCTCCAAGGGTGCCGAGGAAGTCGCAAAGAGGTCGCCACCCGGCTCGAACTGGAGACCTCTGGCTGGCTGAGGATAGGACTGAACGCTTAGCGCCGGAAGGTCGTTGCCACCACTTTTGTGAACAGACAGACGGACAGACAGACGGATGGCGGGGCACGCCTGGGGGGGGCCGTCGCAACTTGTGTGGGGCGTGGTGTAGAGTTTGGGTGGGGTTTGGGTTTAGGATGGTGTCGTCCCTTTTTTGCTTTCCTTTGCACATGTCCCGGGCTGTGTGCTCATGCATGACGCGAGGGTGTGTGTAGAGCTTGCACAATTTGCGGGGCAAGTAAAGCGGGGGTGCTTGCATGCGCGCGGGGGCTACAACGGGTGAGGGGGCAAGTAAAGCGGGGTTGCCTGCATGCGTGTGTGGGTTGCATGTGGCGAGTTGGCGAGTGATGTGGGGGCGCTTGTAGGCGTGAGTGTGTGGGTTGCATGGGGTGAGGGGCGCTTGAAGCTGGAGTGAGTGCATGTTTGTGTGGGTTGAAGGTGGCGAGGCGGCGAGTAAAGTGGGGGCGCTTGCATGCGTGCGTGTAGGGCCTACTGTGGACGAGGGGCCGAGTAAAGTGGGGGTACACGTGTGTATGTGTGGGCGGCACGGAACGAGGGGTCGTGTAATGTGCTTCCATGCGTGCGGGTCTGAGTTGGATGGGGCGATGGGGTGAGTAGCACTCCCAGAAGCCGTTTTGATTTAGTTTGCTCACAACCGTTTGATGCAGTTTGAGGTGGATTGAGTGGCCTTGAGGCAGATTGATATTGGCAGCAATGCATTGAGTGAAAAGTCACTAAATTACCGAGTCATGCTGGGTACCTTAGCATCAGAGGGCAAAGTACGCAGCCTTGTTTGAGCCCACATTGATTTGTAACCTAAATCTGGCATCAACCAAACAACATCTGTTAGAGGAAGGCACATTGTGCTAAACATGATTGTTTATCGTGTTTATCTCGCTGTCCACCAATCGTTGTGAGACAGCTACTGGTCGGTTTGAACCGCCTGCTGTACACCAGTCGGCTATTAGACAACGGGCCGGGAGATGCTTGCATGCATCCGTGCGTGCGTTGTTTGCATGGGGCGTGTAAAGCGGGGGTGCTAGCATGCATGTGGAGGCTACACGGGGTGAGGGTACGTGTAAAGTGGGAGTGCTTGCATGCGTGCGGGTCTGTGTTGCATGGGGCGAGGGGGCGAGTACTGTGGGAGTGCGTGCATGCATTCGTGCTTGGGTTACATGGGGTAAAAGGGGCGAGTAAAGCGGGGGTGATTGCATGTGTGTGGGGGCTTGAAGGGGCGATGGGGCGAGTTAAGTGGGAGGGCTGGCATTCGTGCATGTGTGGGTTGCACGGGGCGAGGGAGCGCGTGAAGTGGGAATGCGTGCATGCGTATGCAGGTTGCACGGGGCAAGGGGTCAAGTATTGTGGGAGTGCTTGCATGCGTTCGTGCTTGGTTTGCATGGAGTGAGGGGGCAAGAAAAGCGGGGGTGGTTGCATTCATGTGTGGGTTTCAGGTTGTGAGGCGGCGAGTAAAGTGGCGACTCTTGAAGGTGTGCATGTATGGGTTGCATGGGGCGTGCGTGTGTGGGTTGCATGGGGCGAGGGGGCACGTGAAGCAGGATTGCGTGCGTGCATGGGTGTGCAGGTTGCATGGGGCATGGAGCGAGTAATGTGGGAGTGCTCATGCGTTCGGCTTACATGCTTGCGTGCGTGGGTTGCATGTGGCGAGGGGGCGCTTGAAGCGGGAATGTTGAGCGTGTGTGGGTTGCACCGGACGTGGGGGCGAGTACTGTGGGAGTGCTGGCTTGCATGCGTTCGTGTGTGGTTTGCATGGGGCGAGGGGGCGCGTGAAGTGGGCGTGCGCGCATGCGTGTGCAGGCTACACGGGGCAAGGGGGCGAGTAGTGTGGGAGCGCTTGCATGCGTGCGTGTGTGGGTTGCATGGGCCGAATGGCGGCTTGAAGCGGGAGTGCGTGCATGCGTGTGTGGGCCGCACAGGAAGAGGGGACGTGTACTGTGAGAGTGCTGGCATGCGCGCGTGCGTGGGTTGCATAGGGTGAAGGGGCGCGTAAAGCGGGGGTACTTGCATGCGTGTGGGGGCTACAAGGGGCGAGGGGACGTGTAATGTGGGAGTGCTTGCATGCGTGCGGGTCTGAGTAGCATGGGGCGATGGGTTGAGGAATGAGGGAGTGCTTGCATGCATGCGTGTCTGAGTTGCATGGCGTGATGGAGCGAGTAATGTGGGAGTGCTTGCATGCATGCGTGTCTGAGTTGCATGGGGCGAGGGGGCGCTTCTAGCGGGGGTGTGTGCATGCGTGTGTGGGTTGCACGGGACGAGGGGGCGAGTACTGTGAGAGTGCTGGCATGCGAGCGTGCGTGGGTTGCATGGGGTGAGTAGGCGAGTAAAGTGAGGGTGCTTGCAGGCAGGCGTGTGGGGGCTACAAGGAGCGAGGGGACGTGTAATGTGGGAGTGCTTGCATGCGTGCAGGTCTGAGTAGCATGGGGCGATGGGTTGAGGAATGAGGGAGTGCTTGCATGCATGCGTGTCTGAGTTGCATGGAGCGAGGGGGCGCGTGAAGTGGGAGTGCTTGCATGCATGCGTGTCTGAGTTGCATGGGGCGAGGGGGCGCTTGAAGCGGGGGTGTGTGCATGCGTGTGTGGGTTGCACGGGACGAGGCGGCGATCAAAGTGGGGGCGTTCGCATGCGTGCGTGTGTGGGTTGCTGGTGGCGAGGAGGCGCGTGAAGCACACGCACGTGCATTTGTGTGTGGGTTGCACGGGACGAGGGTGCGAGTATTGTGAGAGTGCTGGCACGCGTGCGTGTGTGAATTGCATGGGGCGAGGGGACGAGTAAAGTGGGGGTACGCGTATGTGTGTGTGGGCTAAATGGGTTGTGGGGACGTGTAATGTGGGAGTGCTTCCATGCGTGAGGGTCTGAGTTGCTTGGGGCGATGGGGCGAGTAATGTGGGAGTGCTTGCATGCATGCGTGTCTGAGTTGCATGGGGCGAGGGGGCGCTTGAAGCAATATTGCATGCGTTCCTGCCTGGATTGCATGGAGTGAGGGGGCAAATACAGCGGGGGTGCTTGCATGCGTGTGTGGGTTGCACGGAACGAGGCGGCGATCAAAGTGGGGGCGCTTGCATGTGTGCGTGTGTGGGTTGCAGGTGGCGAGGGGGCGTGGGAAGCGGGAGTGCGTGCATGTGTGTGGGGGCTACAAGGGGCGATGGGGCCGAGTAAAGCGGGGGTACACATATGTTTGTGTGGGCTAAATGGGACAATTGGACATGAATGTGGTAGTGCTTGCATGCATGCGTGTCTGAGTTGCATGGGTCAATGTGGCGAGTAAAGTTGGGATGCTTGCATGCGTGCGTGTGTGGGTTGCATGGGGCGAGGGGGCGTGAAGTGGGAATGCGTGCATGTGTGGTGAGCAGGCTGCACGGGGCAAGGGGGTGAGTATGGTGGAAGTGCTTGCATGTGCGCGTGCGTGGGTTGCTTGGAGTGAGGGTGCGAGTAGCGGGGGTGCTTGCATGCGTGTGGGGGCTACAAGGGGCGAGGGGACGTGTAATGTGGGAGTGCTTGCATGCGTGCGGGTCTGAGTAGCATGGGGCGATGGGGCGAGTAATGTTGGAGTGCTTGCATGCATGTGTGTCTGAGTTCGAGGGGGCGCTTGAAGCGGGGGTGCGTGCACGTGTGTGTGGGTTGCACGGGACGAGGGGGCGAGTACTGTGAGAGTGCTGGCATGCACGCATGCGTGGGTTGCATGGGGCGAATAGGCGAGTAAAGCGGGGGTGCCTTGCATGCGTGTGGGGGCTACAAGGGGCGAGGGGACGTGTAATGTGGGAGTGCTTGCATGCGTGCGGGTCTGAGTAGCATGGGGCGATGGGTTGAGGAATGAGGGAGTGCTTGCATGCATGCGTGTCTGAGTTGCATGGGGCGACGGAGCGAGTAATGTGGGAGTGCTTGCATGCATGCGTGTCTGAGTTGCTTGGGGCGATGGGGCGACTAATGTGGGAGTGCTTGCATGCATGCGTGTCTGAGTTGCAGGGGGCGATGGGGCGCGTGAAGCAGGATTGCGTGCATGCGTATGCAGGTTGCACGGGGCAAGGGGGTGAGTACTGTTGGAGGGCCGGCATGCGTTCCTGCCTGGGTTGCACGGGGCAAGGGGCCGAGTACAGCGTGGGTACATATATGTGTGTCTTGGTGAAATGGGACGAGGGGATGTGTCATTTGACCCAGCCTGTTTCAAACAGCGCCTCCCACTCGGTCTCGTCCACCTGGCTTCCAACAGGGTATTAATGCTAATGTATTTCCTTAAAGTGGCTGGACGTACTTTTATCCGTGTGCAAGTCGGGCAGGTGACTCCATCCCTGGGAGTGGGGCTGAATCGCACTCGCCTGTGGTGCTCTTTGGCGTGGGCCTCCTATGTTACTTCGGCGCCACATAGCAAGGTATACGACAATTAAAATTCGATAACGTATTCTGGTCTTTTGCGACACGCATGCCAGTCAGTGTAAGACACCGTTGTCATTGCTGGACTGCAAGCAGCCCCTTTAATTCAATATATATACCATTAGACTTTGTAAATCCTATGTAGAACGCCTTGGTTTGTATGTGGGTGTAGTGGTTGTCGAAAGTACCTTTCGCATTGCGGTGTATTAAGTTTTGGTTTGCAGTTCAACTGTCTGTACCCAAGCAATGGCGTGAATGTGAGTACGTACCGTTATCTTCTGTCGGCGACCCAACACTGTCGCTGGAGTATAAGGGCAAGTCGTGTGAATGCCGTACTTGGAAAGTGACGTCAGACGTCGTCTTTTTGAAGGGCATTGTTTGCCGAGTTATGCCAACAGCACAACCAGCTTTGATACTCCTGCGAGTTTAATTTTCTGTTACCTTTCAAAGCTGTGGAAAAGCGAGGCGCGACATCCTTCTCCTACTACCCTTGCACTAGTTAAGCCCGGCATCCCCAGGCACCCGTTGTCATCCGCCGTATTTATATGTGCGGAAGATTTATGCGGTAGTGTGAAGCAGTAACAGCGTCGGCATTGCAGTGTGGTGGTGCACTGTTTGGTCGGCTAACCATTGGGTCGAAGCATAAACATAACGGGCAGCACATAATGTCTTGCTGTTTTGTCAGGTAGATGACGAGCTTTTGTATAAGGACAAGAAGTATAGTGCCGTACTTAAAGACGACGTGTGAAGTCGTCTTTTGGGATCCTAGTAGACAACTAGCCGGAAATCCAAACAGCCTTGCTATCTTTAGGATACTGCATAACCTTACACTGTCTTAGGGGACAATGGATGCTCTTCCTTTAAGCAAACTGGTCGCGGTTACACGATATTGGCTGTCTTGTTACACAGCGACGGCTCTGTGTCTTGTACCAAATGCACAAGACATTACAAAAGCCATTCCACCTGCAAACATACATTTCTTGGTGCTGACCTAGCATTGGCATTCTGGCATCCAGGAGCAGCGACCGTATTAGCAATAGTGACTGTGCATTGCGCGTGGAGCCTTATGGAGAATACTCGGCAGCTAGTTTGCTCTGGCACCTGCACTTGATAAACAAAGCTTAGGCCCTAATGCACCTGTGCGATGACGGCCGGACAATGTATGCACAAGCCCTGGACATGTAGCTTGGGACAGGTGGTGAAGATGTGTCCATTCTTATGACAATGGCGACCTTTTGTGCCCAAGCGACTGATGTCTTCCTTCGCCATCACAGGTAAGCTAGAAGCAAGTAGCAGCTCAGGTGGCAACGAATCAGGCGGTAGCAGCTCTGGGGATAGCAGCTCGTGCGGCAGCTGCTCAGGTGGCAGCGGTGCAGACGTCTGTCTCAGGCGGCAGCGGCTTGGGTGCCTATGTGTTGGGTAGCAGCAGGGTAACTGCCCTGAGCAAGAACCGGGTCTTGTAAGTGTTTCTTTGCTGGCCCTCCTTCTGGACCGCACTGCCCCCCCCCTCCTCCCAATCCACTTTCGTACCTGCAGTGCAGGTGCATATGCCGTCTTTGCCATATGCCTTCCTTATCTCTGCCCGCCACCACCCCATTAGATTGCTCTCCTTCTCCTTTCCTCACCACGATTGCATGCACGCATGCTGTCTCCGCTGTGAGCCTGCCCTCTCCTTGCTTAGCTCGTCCTTCCCTGCCGCCACCCCCGCCGCGGATTGCTCTCCTTCTCGTTCCCCCGCGCTTTTCCCTTCCTCCCTTTGACGCATGCATGCCTCCCCTCGTGCTGTAGGAAGCATCGGAGGGCGGAGACAAGGAGCATTTGGCCGCTAGCCCGCTAGCAGCCCCCGCATGGAGGTAAGACACATATGCGAACAGCTGTTTGTTGTATAGGTCGGCGCTGCATCCCTTCCTGCCAGCCCCAACCCTTCCTGCTTCACCCATGGCCCAATCCTGCTGCACACTTGCCTCCTCCCTAACCCGCCCTCTTACCCGCGGCATTGCATGCGCACGTGCTGACCCCGCTGCAAGTCCGCCCTCTACTTGCTTAGCGCGTCCTTCCCTGCCGCCACCCCCGCCGCGGATTGCTCTCCTTCTCGTTCCCCCGCGCTTTTCCCTTCCTCCCTTTGACGCATGCAGGCCTCCCCTCTTGTTGTAGGAAGCTTCGGAGGGCGGGGACAAGGAGCATTTGGCCACTAGCCCGCTAGCAGCCCCCGCATGGAGGTAAGACAACTTCGCAGACAGCTGTTTGTTGTGTATGTCGGCGCTGCATCCGTTTGTGCCGGCCCCAACCCTTCCTGCTGCCCCCATGGCTCAATCCTGCTGCACACTTGCCTCCTCTCTAGCCCGCCCTCTTACCAGCAGTACTGCATGCGCGCGTGCTGTCCCCGCTGCGAGCCTGCCCTCTCCTTGCTTAGCACGTCCTTCCCTGCCGCCACCCCCGCCGCGGATTGCTCTCCTTCTCCTTCCCCCGCGCCTTTCCCTTACTCCCTTTGACGCATGCAGGCCTCCCCTCGTGCTGTAGGAAGCATCGGAGGGCGGGGACAAGGAGCACTTGGCCACTAGCCCGCTAGCAGCCCTCGCATGGAGGTAAGACAAAATGTGCAGACAGGTCTTCGTTGCGTAGTTCGGCGCTGCATCCGTTCCTGCCAGCCCCAACCCTTCCTGCTTCCCCCATGGCCCAATCCCACTGCACACTTGCATCCTCCCTAGCCCGCCCTCTTACCCGCAGCATTGCATGCGCATGTGCTGTCCCCGCTGCAAGTCTACCCTCTTTTAATTTAGCGCGTCCTTCCCTGCCGCCACCCCCGCCACGGATTGCTCACCTTCTCCTTCCCCCGCGCCTTTCCCTTACTCCCTTTGACGCATGCAGGCCTCCCCTCGTGTTGTAGGAAGCGGAGGGCGGGGACAAGGAGCGTTTGGCCACTAGCCCGCTAGCAGCCCCCGCATGGAGGTAAGACAACATGTGCAGACAGCTGTTCGTTGTTTAGTTCGGCACTGCATCCGTTCCTGCCAGCCCCAACCCTTCCTGCTTCCCCCATGGCCCGCGCTAGCCCGCCCTCTTACCCGCAGCATTGCATGCGCATGTGCTGTCCCCGCTGCAAGTCTACCCTCTCCTTGCTTAGCGCGTCCTTCCCTGCCGCCACCCCCGCTGCAGATTGCTGTCCTTCTCGTTCCCCCGCGCTTTTTCCTTCCTCCCTTTGACGCATGCAGGCCTCCCCTCGTGCTATAGGAAGCATCGGAGGGCGGAGACAAGGAGCATTTGGCCGCTAGCCCACTAGCAGCCCCCGCATGAAGGTAAGACACATATGCGAACAGCTGTTTGTTGTATAGGTCGGCGCTGCATCCCTTCCTGCCAGCCCCAACCCTTCCTGCTTCACCCATGGCCCAATCCTGCTGCACACTTGCCTCCTCCCTAGCCCTCCCTCTTACCCACAACATTGCATGCGCACGTGCTGTCCCCGCTGCAAGTCTACCCTCTCCTTGCTTAGCGCGCCCTTCCCTGCCGCCACCCCCGCTGCAGATTGCTCTCCTTCTCGTTCCCCCGCGCTTTTCCCTTCCTCCCTTTGACGCATGCAGGCCTCCCCTCGTGCTGTAGGAAGCATCGGAGGGCGGGGACAAGGAGCATTTGGCCGCTAGCCCGCCAGCAGCCCCCGCATGAAGGTAAGACACATATGCAGACAGCTGTTTGTTGTATGGGTCGGCACTGCATCCGTTCCTGCCAGCCCCAACACTACCTTCCTGCACACTTGCCTCCTTCCTAGCCCGCCCTCATCAAGATATGCAGACAGTTGCACAACAGCCTACAGTCCTTTCAGCCTCTCCTCGATGCATGTTGTTCCCTAAGCACTCTTTCATGCCACCCCTATCTTGCACCTCGACCAGTACTGCTGCATGCCTTACACCCTGCATCATTTATGCAAGCTACTCTTTGCGGAAGGCCGCTTTCTGAGGTTCAACTCCTCCGTCGAGTACCGCATGCATACCAAACCCTCATAGATTGCCCGATGTCCCACCAGCAAGCACCTGTCTTGCATGAGCCACGTGTTGCCAGCCATGTGGCAAAAACGTTTGCCCCTGCGGCAAGCCCTTCCACCTTGTTACAAGCCCTCCCCAGGTGTACGCAGGTGTTGCAACACAGCCCCGGGTGTTGCAAGCCCTGCCTGCAACCCCCCCCCTCCAGCCGCAAGTTGCAGCCTGGTGTGTGCGCCAAAGTCGTGTCTGAGCATATCAACATTCAATGTTGTTAGAAAGAGTCTCGTTTAATTGCGATTCGTGGTGTACACACCAGGCTGCATCTCGCGGCTGGAGGGGGGGGGGCTTCGCCCCCCCCCCCTAACCCCCCCCCCCTTTTCTCGCGTCCAACTTACACTCGCAGCCCGGCGCCATTCTTGGGTCTCTGCTTGTTACCAAACGTTTCCATATGAGACACCAGCCGCACGCACGCTCAAGCACCAACTTCTCTCTTGCTAATTAGCCGGGCTGCGAGTGTAGCAGCCGCATGGAAGTTGCACTCTAGAAGGGGCTAGCCGAAAGTTGCAGCCTGACTTGCAAGCCCAACTCGGGTCAGATCGTACTGATTCAATGTTGTTATAAACACTCGCATTGGTTTGTGATTTGTGGCGATTAGTCCATAAACACGAAAAAACCAAAAAATGGCATTTTGCCCCTCCAGCCACGAGCTGCAGCTTGGTGTGTGCGCCCTTCTCGGTTTTCTGCTTAACGCCGCTTGAGCATCAACCTTACTTTGCTAATAAGCCAGGCTGCTTGCGTACGTTGCAGTTGCAGCCAGTTGCAGCCTGGTGTGTGCGCCCAAGTCGTGTCTGAGCTCGTCGCCAACCGTTTTGCTATGATGTAGCAGCCGCACGCACGTTCACTCAAGCACCATCTTCTCTCTTGCCAACAACCTGGGCTGCGCACGTAAGGTAGACGCTAGAAGGGGGGGGATTTAGGGGGGGGGGCCGAAGCCCCCCCCCCCTTCAGCCGCAAGTTGCATCCTGGTGTGTGCGCCCAAGTCGTGTCTGAGCATATCAACATTCAATGTTGTTAAAAAGAGTCTCGTTTAATTACGATTCGTGGCGGTTTGACCAAAAGTAAGAAAAACAGAAAATGACATTTTGCACGTATCATTACCAACATAAACTACTAGTGTTTGAAAGGTGTCAGTGTCAGTCCCTAAATCGTTTGGCTGTTATGCTCCGCCAAAGGTTCTTGACTAAAGTGTTACAATATGCATACTGTTCCTGTTTAGTTACAGTAGACACTACACAATTCTAGCGAAATGTGTACGGCAGTTGAGACTTGACAGGACCTGTCAAGTCTCATATCTGACCTGCTCGCTTTCGCCAGTTTGCCAGTCCAATAGTCAATCGTAATATGTTTTCTTTACTATGTTTATAAATGCCGCGTGCTAGCTTTACACATAATGGCCTTAATGGCTCAAATCGACAAAGCTTACAGACTTGGCAAGGATATGCAATGGTGCTGTTGGTTCTTGTTTTAGTCTTGTTGCTAGGTTCAGCTATGACAATGACGGGCGGACAGGGAAAGGTCTTCTGCCTTTGCCAGAATTGCGCTCGCAATGTTACCGGCGGCTTAGAGCCCAACCCTCTTGCTGCCAGCACCAACCGTCACCATATACAGAATGATTTGTTTCTTGTCCAACAGGATAAGAAAGGGACGTTTCCGACATATCTTCCTTCGGACACGCCCATTAGTGTAGTAATGGAAGAAGCAATCGATGCAGCCTGGTGTGTACATCCAACTCGTGTCTGAGCTTGTCGCCAACTAATTAACTATGACCTACAAGCCACACGCACGCACGCTCAAGCACCATCTTCTCTCTTGTCAGTAAGCTGGGCTGTGCACTTAAGTTGGACGCTAAAAGGGGGAGGGGGGGGTTAGGGGGGGGGCGAAGCTCCCCCCCTCCAGCCGCAAGTTGCAGCCTGGTGCGTGCGCCCAAGTCGTATATGAGCTCGTCGCCAACCGTTTCGCTATGACATACCAGCCACACGCACGTACGCTCAAGCACCATATATTCTCTTGCCAATAACCTGGGCTGCGCACGTAAGTTGGACGCTAGAAGGGGGGGGGGGTGCCTGGAGCGTGCGCCCAAGTCGTGTCTTAGCTCGTCGCCAACCGTTTCACTATGACATACCAGCCACACGCACGTACGCTCAAGCACCATCGTCTCTCTTGCCAATAAGCTGGGCTGCGCACGTAAGTTGGACGCTAGAAGGGGGGGGGGGGGGGAGGGGGGGGGGCGAAGCCCCCCCCCCTCCAGCCGCAAGTTGCAGCCTGAAGTGTGCGCCCAAGTCGTGTCTTAGCTCGTCGCCAACCGTTTCGCTATGACATACCAGCCACACGCACGTACGCTCAAGCACCATATTCTCTCTTGCCAATAACCTGGGCTGCGCACGTAAGTTGGACGCTAGAAGGGGGGGGGGGTGCCTGGAGCGTGCGCCCAAGTCGTGTCTTAGCTCGTCGCCAACGGTTTCACTATGACATACCAGCCACACGCACGTACGCTCAAGCACCATCGTCTCTCTTGCCAATAAGCTGGGCTGCGCACGTAAGTTGGACGCTAGAAGGGGGGGGGGGGTAGGGGGGGGGGGGGGGGCGAAGCCCCCCCCCTCCAGCCGCAAGTTGCAGCCTGGTGCGTGCGCCCAAGTCGTGTCTTAGCTCGTCGCCAACGGTTTCGCTATGACATACCAGCCACACGCACGTACGCTCAAGCACCATCTTCTCTCTTGCCAATAAGCTGGGCTGCGCACGTAAGTTGGATGCTAGAATGGGGGGGGGGGTTAGGGGGGGGGCGAAGCCCCCCCCTCCCAGCCGCAAGTTGCAGCCTGGTGTGTGCGCCCAAGTCGTATATGAGCTCGTCGCCAACCGTTTCGCTATGACGTACCAGCCACACGCACGTACGCTCAAGCACCATATTCTCTCTTGCCAATAACCTGGGCTGCGCACGTAAGTTGGACGCTAGAAGGGGGGGGGGGGGGGGTTAGGGGGGGGCGAAGCCCCCCCCTCCAGCCGCAAGTTGCAGCCTGGTGCGTGCGCCCAAGTCGTATATGAGCTCGTCGCCAACCGTTTCGCTATGACGTACCAGCCACACGCACGTACGCGGAAGCACCATATTCTCTCCTGCCAATAACCTGGGCTGCGCACGTAAGTTGGACGCTAGAAGGGGGGGGGGGTTAGGGGGGGGGCGAAGCCCCCCCCCTCCAGCCGCAAGTTGCAACTTGGAGTGTGCACCCAAGTCGTGTCTTAGCTCGTCGCCAACCGTTTCACTATGACATACCAGCCACACGCACGCACGCTCAAGCACCATCTTCTCTCTTGCCAATAAGCTGGGCTGCGCGTGTAAGTCGGACGCTAGAAGAAGGGGGGGGGGGGTAAGGGGGGGGGGCGAAGCCCCCCCCCTCCAGCCGCAAGTTGCAGCCTGAAGTGTGCGCCCAAGTCGTGTCTTAGCTCGTCGCCAACCGTTTCGCTATGACATACCAGCCACACGCACGTACGCTCAAGCACCATATTCTCTCTTGCCAATAACCTGGGCTGCGCACGTAAGTTGGACGCTAGAAGGGGGGGGGGTTAGGGGGGGGGCGAAGCCCCCCCCTCCCAGCCGCAAGTTGCAGCCTGGTGTGTGTGCCCAAGTCGTGTCTTAGCTCGTCGCCAACCGTTTCGCTATGACATACCAGCCACACGCACGCACGCTCAAGCACCATCTTCTCTCTTGCCCATAAGCTGGGCTGCGCACGTAAGTTGGACGCTAGAAGAGGGGGGGGGGGAGGGGGGGGGGCGAAGCCTCCCCCTCCAGCCGCAAGTTGCAGCCTGGTGCGTGCGCCCAAGTCGTGTCTTAGCTCGTCGCCAACCGTTTCGCTATGACGTACCGGCCACACGCACGTACGCTCAAGCACCATATTCTCTCTTGCCAATAACCTGAGCTGCGCACGTAAGTTGGACGCTAGAAGGGGGGGGGGTGCCTGGAGCGTGCGCCCAAGTCATATATGAGCTCGTCGCCAACCGTTTCGCTATGACGTACCAGCCACACGCACGTACGCTCAAGCACCATCTTCTCTCTTGCCAATAAGCTGGGCTGCGCACGTAAGTTGGATGCTAGAATGGGGGGGGGGTTAGGGGGGGGGGTTAGGGGGGGGGCGAAGCCCCCCCCCTCCAGCCGCAAGTTGCAGCCTGGTGCGTGCGCCCAAGTCGTGTCTTAGCTCGTCGCCAACGGTTTCACTATGACATACCAGCCACACGCACGCACGCTCAAGCACCATCTTCTCTCTTGCCAATAAGCTGGGCTGCGCGTGTAAGTCGGACGCTAGAAGAAGGGGGGGGGGGGTAGGGGGGGGGGGGCGAAGCCCCCCCCCCCCTCCAGCCGCAAGTTGCAGCCTGACTTGCAAGCCAAACTCGTGTCTGAGCATTTTAACATTCATTGTTGATATAAAGAGTCGCGTTGAGTTGCGATTCGTGGCGATTTGGCCAAAAACACGAAAAACAAAAAATGACATTTTGCAGTCGATGGGGTTCGAACCCGGGTCGCCCGCGCCAATCGCGATTTTTTGGAGCGCTATCCGCGCTATGGACGTTTCCAAATTTAGGATACACGAACCCCCCCCCTCCCTATTTACCCCTTTCCTACGCTAACTTCGCTAGCTCCGGACTCCGTCTACGACGTCGCCCTACGACGTCGCTACATTGCTCCGGCGACAGATAGCGCCGCGTCGTGGTCGCCGCGGCCGGGGGTACCGTAAATCCTGATTGGTGATGAATCCGCGAACGAACAAGCTTTGCGTGCCGGCATGACTTCAGCATTGCGGACATAACATTGGCGCGCCGACCAGTGTTGTGAGGTTGCTGATGTGTTGCAGACAAGCATGGTCGGCGGACCTGATGTCAGCGTGCGGCTCATGTTCGAAAGCAATAGTCGGCATGGCGTACATGTACGGCATGGCGTCGAACAGCTTCAAATTCAAATTTTGGGGCGCCTCCGGACGTTTTCCGCTATCGGTGACCTCTTGGGGCTGCCCTACGGCATGTTGGCGTGTCCAAGGCACGAAAAGCCCTTGTTCTGTACCAACATATACAGGTAGAGCCTCGCTACCTGCGCACTACATGCACACACACACACACACACACACACACACACACACACACACACACACACACACACACACACACACACACACACACACACACACACACACACACACACACACACACACACACACACACACACACACATCTGCGCATGAGGTCGACGTCTCATGACCCGTGGGTCAGTGATCACCAAAAAAGCGATCATTTTCGGCGATCAGCAATCAGCGCTTTTCAGGAGATGCGCCGACTTCACGACCGTGCTTCTCGCCGAGACCAGCTTGCAAATCGCGCCGAAAGATTTTTGCCGATGCCAGGCCAATTGTGCCGAAATCTAAAGAGCTTTCACGGCGATCTCCCCTGACAGCATTCGCCGATCAGCAATCGCCGATCAACTACAGTTTTCGGCGATCAGTAATCGACGCTTTTCAGGAGATGCGCCGACTTCACGACGGTGTTCAAAGGAGCCAGTGCGACGAGGGGGTGGTGAGGGGGGTGGGGAGCATGGAGGGGGGTGGTCACGGTCACCAAACAGTTTTACGCTGATTTTGGAAAGTAACCAAGAAACTGCGAATGGCTCATTAATTCAGTTATAGCTTAGTCGACATCACAATGCAGGATATTGCAACAAGAAGATTGGTGGTACGCGGTGCCCGAAGCCATGCCGTACCGTGTCGCTGTACGACAGGGGTGATCAAAGGAGCCAGAGCGACGAGGGGGTGGTGAGGGGAGTGGGGAGCATGGAGGGGGGTGGCCACGGTCACCAAACAGTTTTACGCTGATTTTGGAAAGTTACCAAGAAACTGCGAATGGCTCATTAATTCAGGTATAGCTTAGTCGAGATCACAATGCAAGATATTGCAACAAGAAGATTGGTGATACGCGGTGCCGTACAAAGTCGCTGTACGACAGGGGTGGTCAGAGGAGCTAGAGCGGCGAGGGGGTGGTGGGGGGAATAGGGAGTTTGGAGAGGGGTGGTCACAGTCACCGAACCGTTTTACGCTGATTTTGGAAAGTAACCAAGAAACTGCGAATGGCTCATTAACTCAGTTATAGCTTAGTCGACATCACAATGCAAGATATTGCAACAAGAAGACTGGTGATACGTGGTGCCCGAACTCATGCCGTACCGTGTCGCTATCCGACAGGGGTGGTCAGAGGAGCCAGAGCGACGAGGGGGTGGCGAGGGGAGTGGGGAGCATGGAGGGGGGTGGTCACGGTCACCAAACAGTTTGACGCTGATTTAGGAAAGTAACCAAGAAACTGCGAATGGCTCATTAATTCAGTTATAGCTTAGTCGAGATCACAATGCAAGATATTGCAACAAGAAGATTGGTGATACGCGGTGCCTGAAGCCATGCCGTACAAAGTCGCTGTACGACAGGGGTGGTCAGAGGAGCTTGAGCGGCGAGGGGGTGGTGGGGGGAGTGGGGAGCATGAAGGGGGGCGGGCGGGGGCGTGTCGAAACCCATGCCATACTGCGTTGCCGTACACCTCATGGTGATGCAGGAGCGTTCAGAGGTGCTGGAGGGACGAGGGGGTGGTGAGGGGAGTGGGGAGCATGGAGGGGGGTGGGAGAGCGTGTCGAAACCCATGCCGTACTGCGTTGCCGTACACCTCACGGTGATGCAGGAGCGTTCAGAGGTGCTGGAGGGGCGAGGGGGTGGTGAGGGGAGTGGGGAGCATGGAGGGGAGTGGGAGGGTGTGTCGAAACCCATGCCGTACTGTGTTGCCGTACACCTCACGGTGATGCAGGGGCGTTCAGAGGTGCTGGAGGGGCGAGGAGGTGGTGAGGGGAGTGGGGAGCATGGAGGGGGGTGGGAGAGCGTGTCGAAACCCATGCCGTACTGCGTTGCCGTACACCTCACGGTGATGCAGGGGCGTTCAGGGGTGCTGGAGGGGCGAGGGGGTGGTGAGGGGAGTGGGGAGCATGGAGGGGGGTGGGAGGGCGTGTCGAAACCCATGCCGTACTGCGTTGCCGTACACCTCACGGTGATGCAGGGGCGTTCAGGGGTGCTGGAGGGGCGAGGGGGTGGTGAGGGGAGTGGGGAGCATGGAGGGGGGTGGGAGGGCGTGTCGAAACCCATGCCGTACTGCGTTGCCGTACACCTCACGGTGATGCAGGGGCGTTCAGGGGTGCTGGAGGGGCGAGGGGGTGGTGAGGGGAGTGGTGAGCATGGAGGGGGGTGGGAGGGCGTGTCGAAACCCGTGCCGTACTGCGTTGCCGTACACCTCACGGTGATGCAGGGGCGTTCAGAGGTGCTGGAGGGGCGAGGGGGAGGTGAGGGGAGTGGTGAGCATGGAGGGGGGTGGGAGGGCGTGTCGAAACCCATGCCGTACTGCGTTGCCGTACACCTCACGGTGATGCAGGGGCGTTCAGGGGTGCTGGAGGGGCGAGGGGGAGGTAAGGGAAGTGGGGAGCATGGAGGGGGGTGGGAGGGCGTGTCGAAACCCATGCCGTACTGCGTTGTCGTACACCTCACGGTGATGCAGGGGCGTTCAGGGGTGCTAGAGGGGCGAGGGGGTGGTGAGGGGAGTGGGGAGCATGGAGGGGGGTGGGACGGCGTGTCGAAACCCATGCCGTACTGCGTTGCCGAACACCTCACGGTGATGCAGGGGCGTTCAGGGGTGCTAGAGGGGCGAGGGGGAGGTGAGGGGAGTGGGGAGCATGGAGGGGGGTGGGAGGGCGTGTCGAAACCCGTGCCGTACTGCGTTGCCGTACACCTCACGGTGATGCAGGGGCGTTCAGGGGTGCTAGAGGGGCGAGGGGGAGGTGAGGGAAGTGGGGAGCATGGAGGGGGGTGGAAGGGCGTGTCGAAACCCGTGCCGTACTGCGTTGCTGTACACCTCACGGTGATGCAGGGGCGTTCAGGGGTGCTGGAGGGGCGAGGGGGAGGTGAGGGAAGTGGGGAGCATGGAGGGGGTGGGAGGGCGTGTCGAAACCCGTGCCGTACTGCGTTGCCGTACACCTCACGGTGATGCAGGGGCGTTCAGAGGTGCTGGAGGGGCGAGGGGGTGTTGAGGGGAGTGGGGAGCATGGAGGGGGGCGGGAGGGCGTGTCGAAACCCGTGCCGTACTGCGTTGCCGTACACCTCACGGTGATGCAGGGGCGTTCAGGGGTGCTAGAGGGGCGAGGGGGTGGTGAGGGAAGTGGGGAGCATGGAGGGGGGCGGGAGGGCGTGTCGAAACCCGTGCCGTACTGCGTTGCCGTACTACAGTGTGTTGTCGTACTCGAGATATCCCAAAACACCATCCCCATAGGCCCAGGCATCATCTCCAAGGGTGCCGAGGAAGTCGCAAAGAGGTCGCTACCCGGCTCGAACTGGAGACCTCTGGCTGGCTGAGGACAGGACTGAACGCTTAGCGCTCAAAGGAAGTTGCCACCCCTTTTGTGAACGGACGGACAGACAGACGGACGGACAGACAGACGAACTTTAGCGGTGATCTGTCCTCCAATCCTGGGAGGGAGGGCGTGTCGAAACCCGTGCCGTACTGCGTTGCCGTACACCTCACGGTGATGCAGGGGCGTTCAGGGGTGCTAGAGGGGCGAGGGGGTGGTGAGGGAAGTGGGGAGCATGGAGGGGGGCGGGAGGGCGTGTCGAAACCCGTGCCGTACTGCGTTGCCGTACTACAGTGTGTTGTCGTACTCGAGATATCCCAAAACACCATCCCCATAGGCCCAGGCATCATCTCCAAGGGTGCCGAGGAAGTCGCAAAGAGGTCGCTACCCGGCTCGAACTGGAGACCTCTGGCTGGCTGAGGACAGGACTGAACGCTTAGCGCTCAAAGGAAGTTGCCACCCCTTTTGTGAACGGACGGACAGACAGACGGACGGACAGACAGACAGACGAACTTTAGCGGTGATCTGTCCTCCAATCCTCCCCTCCACTTCGTTACGGGGGGATTTACTGTCACAGACGAACTTTAGCGGTGATCTGTCCTCCAATCCTCCCCTCCACTTCGTTACGGGGGGATTTACGGTCATAGTGCCGCGTCGTTGCCGCGGCCGGGGGTACCGTAAATCCCTTGGGGGCCCTGTCTGTAATGCCAGTCTGCCGGGGCCGTGTCGCCAGGACACTCTCTCCTCAGGGGGGGGGTGCCAGGAATCACACGGAGGGCTGGGGTGACGTATAGGCGATGAGGGGAGAAGAGGGGGAGAAGGGGGGTGACAGGCCGTGTCAAAACCCACAGTAAGAATATCACAACTGCGAATGGCTCATTAATTAAGTTATAGTTCAGCTGACAATAGAGTGTGGGCGGGTTTACCTATATAGTAACCATAAAACAGCGAATGGCTCATTAAATCAGTTATAGTTTAGTTGACAATACAGTGTGGGCGAGGGAGGTGAGGAAGGCAGTTGGAGACCGTGCCCTAACCCATGCCGTACAGTACGCCCAGGTGAGATGGTGGTACTGAGATGCCGCTGGAGTGATCAGCGAAGTTGGATTGTCCCACTCTCTCCCCAGGACGGACTCGTTTGCGACGCCGTTCTCCAGCCGCTCCAGCTCAAGCCGTGCCTGGCCGGCTACGCCAAACACTAGGTACCAATACGGCACAACCACTCCGCCGCTCACGCATTGCTTGCGCCTGGCCGTATACGCATTGCAACGATGCATCGTCTACGCACAATACGCAATACGTAACGACATAGCGTGTATCGCAGCCGACATAGCGACCAAAACGGCTCCCCCGTCATATGGCATGTGCGCATTGTCCTTTAGCGTTTACGCATTGTCCTACGGCGTCTACGTATTGTCATATGGCGCTGCGTCTACGCA
The DNA here is from genome assembly GCA_021605115.1 of Astrephomene gubernaculifera. Classification (NCBI taxonomy): domain Eukaryota; kingdom Viridiplantae; phylum Chlorophyta; class Chlorophyceae; order Chlamydomonadales; family Astrephomenaceae; genus Astrephomene; species Astrephomene gubernaculifera. The sequence continues at coordinate 124,442 of BMAR01000063.1, forward strand.
TTGTCCTATGGCGTCTACGCATTGTCCTATGCCCACTCTCTCCCCAGGACGGACTCGTTTGCGACGCCGTTCTCCAGCCGCTCCAGCTCAAGCCGTGCCTGGCCGGCTACACCAAACACTAGGTACCAATACGGCACAACCACTCCGCCGCTCACGCATTGCTTGCGCCTGGCCGTATACGCATTGCAACGATGCATCGTCTACGCACAATACGCAATACGTAACGACATAGCGTGTAGCGCAGCCGACATAGCGACCAAAACGGCTCCCCCGTCATATGGCATGTGCGCATTGTCCTTTAGCGTTTACGCATTGTCCTACGGCGTCTACGTATTGTCATATGGCGCTGCGTCTACGCATTGTCCTATGGCGTCTACGCATTGTCCTATGCCCACTCTCTCCCCAGGACGGACTCGTTTGCGACGCCGTTCTCCAGCCGCTCCAGCTCAAGCCGTGCCTGGCCGGCTACGCCAAACACTAGGTACCAATACGGCACAACCACTCCGCCGCTCACGCATTGCTTGCGCCTGGCCGTATACGCATTGCAACGATGCATCGTCTACGCACAATACGCAATACGTAACGACATAGCGTGTAGCGCAGCCGACATAGCGACCAAAACGGCTCCCCCGTCATATGGCATGTGCGCATTGTCCTTTAGCGTTTACGCATTGTCCTACGGCGTCTACGTATTGTCATATGGCGCTGCGTCTACGCATTGTCCTATGGCGTCTACGCATTGTCCTATGCCCACCCTCTCCCCAGGACGGACTCGTTTGCGACGCCATTCTCCAGCCGCTCCAGCTCAAGCCGTGCCTGGCCGGCTACGCCAAACACTAGGTACCAATACGGCACAACCACTCCGCCGCTCACGCATTGCTTGCGCCTGGCCGTATACGCATTGCAACGATGCATCGTCTACGCACAATACGCAATACGTAACGACATAGCGTGTATCGCAGCCGACATAGCGACCAAAACGGCTCCCCCGTCATATGGCATGTGCGCATTGTCCTTTAGCGTTTACGCATTGTCCTACGGCGTCTACGTATTGTCATATGGCGCTGCGTCTACGCATTGTCCTATGCCCACTCTCTCCCCAGGACGGACTCGTTTGCGACGCCGTTCTCCAGCCGCTCCAGCTCAAGCCGTGCCTGGCCGGCTACGCCAAACACTAGGTACCAATACGGCACAACCACTCTGCCGCTCACGCATTGCTTGCGCCTGGCCGTATACGCATTGCAACGATGCATCGTCTACGCACAATACGCAATACGTAACGACATAGCGTGTATCGCAGCCGACATAGCGACCAAAACGGCTCCCCCGTCATATGGCACGTGCGCATTGTCCTTTAGCGTTTACGCATTGTCCTACGGCGTCTACGTATTGTCATATGGCGCTGCGTCTACGCATTGTCCTATGGCGTCTACGCATTGTCCTATGCCCACTCTCTCCCCAGGACGGACTCGTTTGCGACGCCGTTCTCCAGCCGCTCCAGCTCAAGCCGTGCCTGGCCGGCTACGCCAAACACTAGGTACCAATACGGCACAACCACTCCGCCGCTCACGCATTGCTTGCGCCTGGCCGTATACGCATTGCAACGATGCATCGTCTACGCACAATACGCAATACGTAACGACATAGCGTGTATCGCAGCCGACATAGCGACCAAAACGGCTCCCCCGTCATATGGCATGTGCGCATTGTCCTTTAGCGTTTACGCATTGTCCTACGGCGTCTACGTATTGTCATATGGCGCTGCGTCTACGCATTGTCCTATGGCGTCTACGCATTGTCCTATGCCCACTCTCTCCCCAGGACGGACTCGTTTGCGACGCCGTTCTCCAGCCGCTCCAGCTCAAGCCGTGCCTGGCCGGCTACACCAAACACTAGGTACCAATACGGCACAACCACTCCGCCGCTCACGCATTGCTTGCGCCTGGCCGTATACGCATTGCAACGATGCATCGTCTACGCACAATACGCAATACGTAACGACATAGCGTGTAGCGCAGCCGACATAGCGACCAAAACGGCTCCCCCGTCATATGGCATGTGCGCATTGTCCTTTAGCGTTTACGCATTGTCCTACGGCGTCTACGTATTGTCATATGGCGCTGCGTCTACGCATTGTCCTATGGCGTCTACGCATTGTCCTATGCCCACTCTCTCCCCAGGACGGACTCGTTTGCGACGCCGTTCTCCAGCCGCTCCATGTCAAGCCGTGCCTGGCCGGCTACGCCAAACACTAGGTACCAATACGGCACAACCACTCCGCCGCTCACGCATTGCTTGCGCCTGGCCGTATACGCATTGCAACGATGCATCGTCTACGCACGATACGCAATACGTAACGACATAGCGTGTAGCGCAGCCGACATAGCGACCAAAACGGCTCCCCCGTCATATGGCATGTGCGCATTGTCCTTTAGCGTTTACGCATTGTCCTACGGCGTCTACGTATTGTCATATGGCGCTGCGTCTACGCATTGTCCTATGGCGTCTACGCATTGTCCTATGCCCACTCTCTCCCCAGGACGGACTCGTTTGCGACGCCGTTCTCCAGCCGCTCCAGCTCAAGCCGTGCCTGGCCGGCTACGCCAAACACTAGGTACCAATACGGCACAACCACTCCGCCGCTCACGCATTGCTTGCGCCTGGCCGTATACGCATTGCAACGATGCATCGTCTACGCACAATACGCAATACGTAACGACATAGCGTGTAGCGCAGCCGACATAGCGACCAAAACGGCTCCCCCGTCATATGGCATGTGCGCATTGTCCTTTAGCGTTTACGCATTGTCCTACGGCGTCTACGTATTGTCATATGGCGCTGCGTCTACGCATTGTCCTATGGCGTCTACGCATTGTCCTATGCCCACTCTCTCCCCAGGACGGACTCGTTTGCGACGCCGTTCTCCAGCCGCTCCAGCTCAAGCCGTGCCTGGCCGGCTACGCCAAACACTAGGTACCAATACGGCACAACCACTCCGCCGCTCACGCATTGCTTGCGCCTGGCCGTATACGCATTGCAACGATGCATCGTCTACGCACAATACGCAATACGTAACGACATAGCGTGTAGCGCAGCCGACATAGCGACCAAAACGGCTCCCCCGTCATATGGCACGTGCGCATTGTCCTTTAGCGTTTACGCATTGTCCTACGGCGTCTACGTATTGTCATATGGCGCTGCGTCTACGCATTGTCCTATGGCGTCTACGCATTGTCCTATGCCCACTCTCTCCCCAGGACGGACTCGTTTGCGACGCCGTTCTCCAGCCGCTCCAGCTCAAGCCGTGCCTGGCCGGCTACGCCAAACACTAGGTACCAATACGGCACAACCACTCCGCCGCTCACGCATTGCTTGCGCCTGGCCGTATACGCATTGCAACGATGCATCGTCTACGCACAATACGCAATACGTAACGACATAGCGTGTAGCGCAGCCGACATAGCGACCAAAACGGCTCCCCCGTCATATGGCATGTGCGCATTGTCCTTTAGCGTTTACGCATTGTCCTACGGCGTCTACGTATTGTCATATGGCGCTGCGTCTACGCATTGTCCTATGGCGTCTACGCATTGTCCTATGCCCACTCTCTCCCCAGGACGGACTCGTTTGCGACGCCGTTCTCCAGCCGCTCCAGCTCAAGCCGTGCCTGGCCGGCTACGCCAAACACTAGGTACCAATACGGCACAACCACTCCGCCGCTCACGCATTGCTTGCGCCTGGCCGTATACGCATTGCAACGATGCATCGTCTACGCACAATACGCAATACGTAACGACATAGCGTGTATCGCAGCCGACATAGCGACCAAAACGGCTCCCCCGTCATATGGCACGTGCGCATTGTCCTTTAGCGTTTACGCATTGTCCTACGGCGTCTACGTATTGTCATATGGCGCTGCGTCTACGCATTGTCCTATGGCGTCTACGCATTGTCCTATGCCCACTCTCTCCCCAGGACGGACTCGTTTGCGACGCCGTTCTCCAGCCGCTCCAGCTCAAGCCGTGCCTGGCCGGCTACGCCAAACACTAGGTACCAATACGGCACAACCACTCCGCCGCTCACGCATTGCTTGCGCCTGGCCGTATACGCATTGCAACGATGCATCGTCTACGCACAATACGCAATACGTAACGACATAGCGTGTAGCGCAGCCGACATAGCGACCAAAACGGCTCCCCCGTCATATGGCATGTGCGCATTGTCCTTTAGCGTTTACGCATTGTCCTACGGCGTCTACGTATTGTCATATGGCGCTGCGTCTACGCATTGTCCTATGGCGTCTACGCATTGTCCTATGCCCACTCTCTCCCCAGGACGGACTCGTTTGCGACGCCGTTCTCCAGCCGCTCCAGCTCAAGCCGTGCCTGGCCGGCTACACCAAACACTAGGTACCAATACGGCACAACCACTCCGCCGCTCACGCATTGCTTGCGCCTGGCCGTATACGCATTGCAACGATGCATCGTCTACGCACGATACGCAATACGTAACGACATAGCGTGTAGCGCAGCCGACATAGCGACCAAAACGGCTCCCCCGTCATATGGCATGTGCGCATTGTCCTTTAGCGTTTACGCATTGTCCTACGGCGTCTACGTATTGTCATATGGCGCTGCGTCTACGCATTGTCCTATGGCGTCTACGCATTGTCCTATGCCCACTCTCTCCCCAGGACGGACTCGTTTGCGACGCCGTTCTCCAGCCGCTCCAGCTCAAGCCGTGCCTGGCCGGCTACGCCAAACACTAGGTACCAATACGGCACAACCACTCCGCCGCTCACGCATTGCTTGCGCCTGGCCGTATACGCATTGCAACGATGCATCGTCTACGCACAATACGCAATACGTAACGACATAGCGTGTAGCGCAGCCGACATAGCGACCAAAACGGCTCCCCCGTCATATGGCATGTGCGCATTGTCCTTTAGCGTTTACGCATTGTCCTACGGCGTCTACGTATTGTCATATGGCGCTGCGTCTACGCATTGTCCTATGGCGTCTACGCATTGTCCTATGCCCACTCTCTCCCCAGGACGGACTCGTTTGCGACGCCGTTCTCCAGCCGCTCCAGCTCAAGCCGTGCCTGGCCGGCTACACCAAACACTAGGTACCAATACGGCACAACCACTCCGCCGCTCACGCATTGCTTGCGCCTGGCCGTATACGCATTGCAACGATGCATCGTCTACGCACAATACGCAATACGTAACGACATAGCGTGTAGCGCAGCCGACATAGCGACCAAAACGGCTCCCCCGTCATATGGCATGTGCGCATTGTCCTTTAGCGTTTACGCATTGTCCTACGGCGTCTACGTATTGTCATATGGCGCTGCGTCTACGCATTGTCCTATGGCGTCTACGCATTGTCCTATGCCCACTCTCTCCCCAGGACGGACTCGTTTGCGACGCCGTTCTCCAGCCGCTCCAGCTCAAGCCGTGCCTGGCCGGCTACGCCAAACACTAGGTACCAATACGGCACAACCACTCCGCCGCTCACGCATTGCTTGCGCCTGGCCGTATACGCATTGCAACGATGCATCGTCTACGCACAATACGCAATACGTAACGACATAGCGTGTATCGCAGCCGACATAGCGACCAAAACGGCTCCCCCGTCATATGGCACGTGCGCATTGTCCTTTAGCGTTTACGCATTGTCCTACGGCGTCTACGTATTGTCATATGGCGCTGCGTCTACGCATTGTCCTATGGCGTCTACGCATTGTCCTATGCCCACTCTCTCCCCAGGACGGACTCGTTTGCGACGCCGTTCTCCAGCCGCTCCAGCTCAAGCCGTGCCTGGCCGGCTACGCCAAACACTAGGTACCAATACGGCACAACCACTCCGCCGCTCACGCATTGCTTGCGCCTGGCCGTATACGCATTGCAACGATGCATCGTCTACGCACAATACGCAATACGTAACGACATAGCGTGTAGCGCAGCCGACATAGCGACCAAAACGGCTCCCCCGTCATATGGCATGTGCGCATTGTCCTTTAGCGTTTACGCATTGTCCTACGGCGTCTACGTATTGTCATATGGCGCTGCGTCTACGCATTGTCCTATGGCGTCTACGCATTGTCCTATGCCCACTCTCTCCCCAGGACGGACTCGTTTGCGACGCCGTTCTCCAGCCGCTCCAGCTCAAGCCGTGCCTGGCCGGCTACACCAAACACTAGGTACCAATACGGCACAACCACTCCGCCGCTCACGCATTGCTTGCGCCTGGCCGTATACGCATTGCAACGATGCATCGTCTACGCACAATACGCAATACGTAACGACATAGCGTGTATCGCAGCCGACATAGTGACCAAAACGGCTCCCCCGTCATATGGCATGTGCGCATTGTCCTTTAGCGTTTACGCATTGTCCTACGGCGTCTACGTATTGTCATATGGCGCTGCGTCTACGCATTGTCCTATGGCGTCTACGCATTGTCCTATGCCCACTCTCTCCCCAGGACGGACTCGTTTGCGACGCCGTTCTCCAGCCGCTCCAGCTCAAGCCGTGCCTGGCCGGCTACACCAAACACTAGGTACCAATACGGCACAACCACTCCGCCGCTCACGCATTGCTTGCGCCTGGCCGTATACGCATTGCAACGATGCATCGTCTACGCACAATACGCAATACGTAACGACATAGCGTGTATCGCAGCCGACATAGTGACCAAAACGGCTCCCCCGTCATATGGCATGTGCGCATTGTCCTTTAGCGTTTACGCATTGTCCTACGGCGTCTACGTATTGTCATATGGCGCTGCGTCTACGCATTGTCCTATGGCGTCTACGCATTGTCCTATGCCCACTCTCTCCCCAGGACGGACTCGTTTGCGACGCCATTCTCCAGCCGCTCCAGCTCAAGCCGTGCCTGGCCGGCTACGCCAAACACTAGGTACCAATACGGCACAACCACTCCGCCGCTCACGCATTGCTTGCGCCTGGCCGTATAGGAATCACACGGAGGGTTGGGGTGACGTGTAGGCGATGAGGGGAGAAGAGGGGGAGAAGGGGGGTGGGAGAGCGTGTCGAAACCCAAGCCGTACTGTACTGCCAGTTGTTGTGGCGAGGGGGGGGATGGTGCCAGGAGTCACAAGGAGGGTCGGGGTGACGTATAGGCGACGAGGGGAGAAGAGGGGGAGAAGGGGGGTGGGAGAGCGTGTCGAAACCCAAGCCGTACTGTACTGCCAGTTGTTGTGGAGAGGGGGGGATGGTGCCAGGAGTCACAAGGAGGGTCGGGGTGACGTATAGGCGACGAGGGGAGAAGAGGGGGAGGAGGGGGGTGGGAGGCCGTGTCAAAACACATGCCGTACAGATGCCGTACAAGCGTACGACAGATATCGTACGCTGCCGTACAGTTGTCGTACACTGTCGTACAGTTGCCGTACATGTCGTACACCACATGACATCTTGCCACACAGTACGGCACAATTGCCGTACAGTCTGCTGCCGTACAGTGTGTTGTCGTACTCGAGATCTCCCAGAACACCATCCCCACAGGCCCAGGCATCATCTCCAAGGGTGCCCAGGAAGTCGCCAAGAGGTCGCTACCTGGCTCGAACCGCAGACCTCTGGCTGGCTCAGCACAGGACTGAGCGCTTAGCGCCCTAAGGACCTTGCCACCAACGCTGACGCACAGACAGACGGACGGACGGACAGACGGACACAAATTCGACCGACTGTCCTCCAATCCTCCCCTCCACTTCGTTACGGGGGGATTTACGGTCACAGACGGACAGACAGACAGACAGACAGAGATGATTTAATTGTGATCTGTGACCGTAAATCCCCCCGTAACGAAGTGAAGGGGAGGATTGGAGGACAGATCACAATTAAATCATCTCCGTCTGTCTGTCTGTGACCGTAAATCCCCCCGTAACGAAGTGGAGGGGAGGATTGGAGGACAGTCGGTCGAATTTGTGTCCGTCTGTCCGTCCGTCCGTCTGTCTGTGCGTCAGCGTTGGTGGCAAGGTCCTTAGGGCGCTAAGCGCTCAGTCCTGTGCTGAGCCAGCCAGAGGTCTCCGGTTCGAGCCAGGTGGCGACCTCTTGGCGACTTCCTGGGCACCCTTGGAGATGATGCCTGGGCCTGTGGGGATGGTGTTCTGAGAGATCTCGAGTACGACAACACACTGTACGGCAGCAAACTGTACGGCAATTGTGGCGTACTGTGTGGCAAGATGTCATGTGGTGTACGACATGTACGGCAACTGTACGACAGTGTACGACAACTGTACGGCAGCGTACGATAGCTGTCGTACGCTTGTACGGCATCTGTACGGCATGTGTTTTGACACGGCCTCCCACCCCCCTCCTCCCCCTCTTCTCCCCTCGTCGCCTATACGTCACCCCGACCCTCCTTGTGACTCCTGGCACCATCCCCCCCTCGCCACAACAACTGGCAGTACAGTACGGCTTGGGTTTCGACACGCTCTCCCACCCCCCTTCTCCCCCTCTTCTCCCCTCATCGCCTACACGTCACCCCGACCCTCCGTGTGATTCCTGGCACCATCCCCCCCTCGCCACAACAAATGGCAGTACAGTACGGCTTGGGTTTCGACACGGCCTTCCACCCCCCTCCTCCCCCTCTTCTCCCCTCGTCGCCTACATGTCACCCCGACCCTCCTTGTGACTCCTGGCACCATCTCCCCCCTCACCACGACAACTGGCGGTACAGTACGGGTTGGGTTATGACACGGTCTCCGACCCCCCTCCGTGCTCCCCACCCCCCGCCCCACCCTTTCACCACCCCGTCATCACTCGTGCTCTTCTGACGAGCCGCAGCATCACCCTGTCAACTGCTGTATGGTACGGTGTGGGTTATGACACGCTCTGCCACCCCCCTCCATTCTCCCCACCCCCCTCACCACCCCCTCAGCGTTCCAGCTTTGCTGAGCCGCTCTGGCAGTGTCTCAGTTTCACCATCTCACCTTGTCGTACAGAACGGCATGGTGTGACGCCAAAAGAGCGTCCATGCCATAGTACAATACGTACATATCGTAGGACAATGCGTAAATGTCATAAGACAATGCGTCTAACACAATGCGTCTAACACTGTCTGCGTTATGGAAGAATACGTTGAATAACTATGCGTAGGGCGACGATGCGTGGGAACAATGCGTAAGGAAACAATGCGTAGGGCAACGATGCGTAGGGCAACAATGCGTGGGGCAGCAATGCGTTGAGCGAGAAGGCGTAGGGCGAGAAGGCATAGGACGACAATGCGTTGGGCGACAACGTGTAGGGCGAGGATGCGTAGGGGCAACAACGCGTAAGAACAATGCGTAGGAAAACGATGCGTTTTTGGGTAACCATGCGTTATGGAAGATTACGTTGGATAACGATGCGTACGGCTTCGATGCGTAGGAACGATGTGTAGGAAACAATGCGTAGGGTAGCGATGCGTAGGGCAACAATGCGTACGGCAACGATGCGTAGGGCAACGATGCGTAGGGTAACAATGCGTAGGGCGATAACGCGTAGGGCGACGATGCATTGGGTTCTAATGCGTAGGGCGACAATGCGTACGAGCCAACGATGTGTAAGAACAATGCGTAGGAAAACAATGCGTAAGAACATTATGATGCCTGGATTGGGGATATGGCTGGGCCTGTGGGGATAGTGTTTGGCGTAGTCGGCCAGGCACGGCTTGAGCTGGAGCGGCTGGAGAATGGCATCGCAAACGAGTCCGTCCTGGGGAGAGAGTGGGCATAGGACAATGCGTAGACGCCATAGGACAATGCGTAGACGCAGCGCCATATGACAATACGTAGACGCCGTAGGACAATGCGTAAACGCTAAAGGACAATGCGCACATGCCATATGACGGGGGAGCCGTTTTGGTCACTATGTCGGCTGCGATACACGCTATGTCGTTACGTATTGCGTATTGTGCGTAGACGATGCATCGTTGCAATGCGTATACGGCCAGGCGCAAGCAATGCGTGAGCGGCGGAGTGGTTGTGCCGTATTGGTACCTAGTGTTTGGTGTAGCCGGCCAGGCACGGCTTGAGCTGGAGCGGCTGGAGAATGGCGTCGCAAACGAGTCCGTCCTGGGGAGAGAGTGGGCATAGGACAATGCGTAGACGCCATAGGACAATGCGTAGACGCAGCGCCATATGACAATACGTAGACGCCGTAGGACAATGCGTAAACGCTAAAGGACAATGCGCACATGCCATATGACGGGGGAGCCGTTTTGGTCGCTATGTCGGCTGCGCTACACGCTATGTCGTTACGTATTGCGTATTGTGCGTAGACGATGCATCGTTGCAATGCGTATACGGCCAGGCGCAAGCAATGCGTGAGCGGCGGAGTGGTTGTGCCGTATTGGTACCTAGTGTTTGGTGTAGCCGGCCAGGCACGGCTTGAGCTGGAGCGGCTGGAGAACGGCGTCGCAAACGAGTCCGTCCTGGGGAGAGAGTGGGCATAGGACAATGCGTAGACGCCATAGGACAATGCGTAGACGCAGCGCCATATGACAATACGTAGACGCCGTAGGACAATGCGTAAACGCTAAAGGACAATGCGCACGTGCCATATGACGGGGGAGCCGTTTTGGTCGCTATGTCGGCTGCGCTACACGCTATGTCGTTACGTATTGCGTATTGTGCGTAGACGATGCATCGTTGCAATGCGTATACGGCCAGGCGCAAGCAATGCGTGAGCGGCGGAGTGGTTGTGCCGTATTGGTACCTAGTGTTTGGTGTAGCCGGCCAGGCACGGCTTGAGCTGGAGCGGCTGGAGAACGGCGTCGCAAACGAGTCCGTCCTGGGGAGAGAGTGGGCATAGGACAATGCGTAGACGCCATAGGACAATGCGTAGACGCAGCGCCATATGACAATACGTAGACGCCGTAGGACAATGCGTAAACGCTAAAGGACAATGCGCACATGCCATATGACGGGGGAGCCGTTTTGGTCGCTATGTCGGCTGCGCTACACGCTATGTCGTTACGTATTGCGTATTGTGCGTAGACGATGCATCGTTGCAATGCGTATACGGCCAGGCGCAAGCAATGCGTGAGCGGCGGAGTGGTTGTGCCGTATTGGTACCTAGTGTTTGGTGTAGCCGGCCAGGCACGGCTTGAGCTGGAGCGGCTGGAGAACGGCGTCGCAAACGAGTCCGTCCTGGGGAGAGAGTGGGCATAGGACAATGCGTAGACGCCATAGGACAATGCGTAGACGCAGCGCCATATGACAATACGTAGACGCCGTAGGACAATGCGTAAACGCTAAAGGACAATGCGCACATGCCATATGACGGGGGAGCCGTTTTGGTCGCTATGTCGGCTGCGATACACGCTATGTCGTTACGTATTGCGTATTGTGCGTAGACGATGCATCGTTGCAATGCGTATACGGCCAGGCGCAAGCAATGCGTGAGCGGCGGAGTGGTTGTGCCGTATTGGTACCTAGTGTTTGGCGTAGCCGGCCAGGCACGGCTTGAGCTGGAGCGGCTGGAGAACGGCGTCGCAAACGAGTCCGTCCTGGGGAGAGAGTGGGCATAGGACAATGCGTAGACGCCATAGGACAATGCGTAGACGCAGCGCCATATGACAATACGTAGACGCCGTAGGACAATGCGTAAACGCTAAAGGACAATGCGCACGTGCCATATGACGGGGGAGCCGTTTTGGTCGCTATGTCGGCTGCGATACACGCTATGTCGTTACGTATTGCGTATTGTGCGTAGACGATGCATCGTTGCAATGCGTATACGGCCAGGCGCAAGCAATGCGTGAGCGGCAGAGTGGTTGTGCCGTATTGGTACCTAGTGTTTGGCGTAGCCGGCCAGGCACGGCTTGAGCTGGAGCGGCTGGAGAACGGCGTCGCAAACGAGTCCGTCCTGGGGAGAGAGTGGGCATAGGACAATGCGTAGACGCAGCGCCATATGACAATACGTAGACGCCGTAGGACAATGCGTAAACGCTAAAGGACAATGCGCACATGCCATATGACGGGGGAGCCGTTTTGGTCGCTATGTCGGCTGCGATACACGCTATGTCGTTACGTATTGCGTATTGTGCGTAGACGATGCATCGTTGCAATGCGTATACGGCCAGGCGCAAGCAATGCGTGAGCGGCGGAGTGGTTGTGCCGTATTGGTACCTAGTGTTTGGTGTAGCCGGCCAGGCACGGCTTGAGCTGGAGCGGCTGGAGAACGGCGTCACAAACGAGTCCGTCCTGGGGAGAGAGTGGGCATAGGACAATGCGTAGACGCCATAGGACAATGCGTAGACGCAGCGCCATATGACAATACATAGACGCCGTAGGACAATGCGTAAACGCTAAAGGACAATGCGCACATGCCATATGACGGGGGAGCCGTTTTGGTCGCTATGTCGGCTGCGCTACACGCTATGTCGTTACGTATTGCGTATTGTGCGTAGACGATGCATCGTTGCAATGCGTATACGGCCAGGCGCAAGCAATGCGTGAGCGGCGGAGTGGTTGTGCCGTATTGGTACCTAGTGTTTGGTGTAGCCGGCCAGGCACGGCTTGAGCTGGAGCGGCTGGAGAACGGCGTCGCAAACGAGTCCGTCCTGGGGAGAGAGTGGGCATAGGACAATGCGTAGACGCCATAGGACAATGCGTAGACGCAGCGCCATATGACAATACGTAGACGCCGTAGGACAATGCGTAAACGCTAAAGGACAATGCGCACATGCCATATGACGGGGGAGCCGTTTTGGTCGCTATGTCGGCTGCGCTACACGCTATGTCGTTACGTATTGCGTATTGTGCGTAGACGATGCATCGTTGCAATGCGTATACGGCCAGGCGCAAGCAATGCGTGAGCGGCGGAGTGGTTGTGCCGTATTGGTACCTAGTGTTTGGTGTAGCCGGCCAGGCACGGCTTGAGCTGGAGCGGCTGGAGAACGGCGTCGCAAACGAGTCCGTCCTGGGGAGAGAGTGGGCATAGGACAATGCGTAGACGCCATAGGACAATGCGTAGACGCAGCGCCATATGACAATACGTAGACGCCGTAGGACAATGCGTAAACGCTAAAGGACAATGCGCACATGCCATATGACGGGGGAGCCGTTTTGGTCGCTATGTCGGCTGCGATACACGCTATGTCGTTACGTATTGCGTATTGTGCGTAGACGATGCATCGTTGCAATGCGTATACGGCCAGGCGCAAGCAATGCGTGAGCGGCGGAGTGGTTGTGCCGTATTGGTACCTAGTGTTTGGTGTAGCCGGCCAGGCACGGCTTGAGCTGGAGCGGCTGGAGAACGGCGTCGCAAACGAGTCCGTCCTGGGGAGAGAGTGGGCATAGGACAATGCGTAGACGCCATAGGACAATGCGTAGACGCAGCGCCATATGACAATACGTAGACGCCGTAGGACAATGCGTAAACGCTAAAGGACAATGCGCACATGCCATATGACGGGGGAGCCGTTTTGGTCGCTATGTCGGCTGCGCTACACGCTATGTCGTTACGTATTGCGTATTGTGCGTAGACGATGCATCGTTGCAATGCGTATACGGCCAGGCGCAAGCAATGCGTGAGCGGCGGAGTGGTTGTGCCGTATTGGTACCTAGTGTTTGGTGTAGCCGGCCAGGCACGGCTTGAGCTGGAGCGGCTGGAGAACGGCGTCGCAAACGAGTCCGTCCTGGGGAGAGAGTGGGCATAGGACAATGCGTAGACGCCATAGGACAATGCGTAGACGCAGCGCCATATGACAATACGTAGACGCCGTAGGACAATGCGTAAACGCTAAAGGACAATGCGCACATGCCATATGACGGGGGAGCCGTTTTGGTCGCTATGTCGGCTGCGATACACGCTATGTCGTTACGTATTGCGTATTGTGCGTAGACGATGCATCGTTGCAATGCGTATACGGCCAGGCGCAAGCAATGCGTGAGCGGCGGAGTGGTTGTGCCGTATTGGTACCTAGTGTTTGGCGTAGCCGGCCAGGCACGGCTTGAGCTGGAGCGGCTGGAGAACGGCGTCGCAAACGAGTCCGTCCTGGGGAGAGAGTGGGCATAGGACAATGCGTAGACGCCATAGGACAATGCGTAGACGCAGCGCCATATGACAATACGTAGACGCCGTAGGACAATGCGTAAACGCTAAAGGACAATGCGCACGTGCCATATGACGGGGGAGCCGTTTTGGTCGCTATGTCGGCTGCGATACACGCTATGTCGTTACGTATTGCGTATTGTGCGTAGACGATGCATCGTTGCAATGCGTATACGGCCAGGCGCAAGCAATGCGTGAGCGGCAGAGTGGTTGTGCCGTATTGGTACCTAGTGTTTGGCGTAGCCGGCCAGGCACGGCTTGAGCTGGAGCGGCTGGAGAACGGCGTCGCAAACGAGTCCGTCCTGGGGAGAGAGTGGGCATAGGACAATGCGTAGACGCAGCGCCATATGACAATACGTAGACGCCGTAGGACAATGCGTAAACGCTAAAGGACAATGCGCACATGCCATATGACGGGGGAGCCGTTTTGGTCACTATGTCGGCTGCGATACACGCTATGTCGTTACGTATTGCGTATTGTGCGTAGACGATGCATCGTTGCAATGCGTATACGGCCAGGCGCAAGCAATGCGTGAGCGGCGGAGTGGTTGTTCCGTATTGGTACCTAGTGTTTGGTGTAGCCGGCCAGGCACGGCTTGAGCTGGAGCGGCTGGAGAACGGCGTCGCAAACGAGTCCGTCCTGGGGAGAGAGTGGGCATAGGACAATGCGTAGACGCCATAGGACAATGCGTAGACGCAGCGCCATATGACAATACGTAGACGCCGTAGGACAATGCGTAAACGCTAAAGGACAATGCGCACATGCCATATGACGGGGGAGCCGTTTTGGTCGCTATGTCGGCTGCGCTACACGCTATGTCGTTACGTATTGCGTATTGTGCGTAGACGATGCATCGTTGCAATGCGTATACGGCCAGGCGCAAGCAATGCGTGAGCGGCGGAGTGGTTGTGCCGTATTGGTACCTAGTGTTTGGTGTAGCCGGCCAGGCACGGCTTGAGCTGGAGCGGCTGGAGAACGGCGTCGCAAACGAGTCCGTCCTGGGGAGAGAGTGGGCATAGGACAATGCGTAGACGCCATAGGACAATGCGTAGACGCAGCGCCATATGACAATACGTAGACGCCGTAGGACAATGCGTAAACGCTAAAGGACAATGCGCACATGCCATATGACGGGGGAGCCGTTTTGGTCGCTATGTCGGCTGCGATACACGCTATGTCGTTACGTATTGCGTATTGTGCGTAGACGATGCATCGTTGCAATGCGTATACGGCCAGGCGCAAGCAATGCGTGAGCGGCGGAGTGGTTGTGCCGTATTGGTACCTAGTGTTTGGCGTAGCCGGCCAGGCACGGCTTGAGCTGGAGCGGCTGGAGAACGGCGTCGCAAACGAGTCCGTCCTGGGGAGAGAGTGGGCATAGGACAATGCGTAGACGCCATAGGACAATGCGTAGACGCAGCGCCATATGACAATACGTAGACGCCGTAGGACAATGCGTAAACGCTAAAGGACAATGCGCACATGCCATATGACGGGGGAGCCGTTTTGGTCGCTATGTCGGCTGCGATACACGCTATGTCGTTACGTATTGCGTATTGTGCGTAGACGATGCACCGTTGCAATGCGTATACGGCCAGGCGCAGGCAATGCATGAGCGGCGAAGTGGTTGTGCCGTATTGGTACCTAGTGTTTGGCGTAGCCGGCCAGGCACGGCTTGAGCTGGAGCGGCTGGAGAACGGCGTCGCAAACGAGTCCGTCCTGGGGAGAGAGTGGGCGCAGAACGCAAAACCTTATCGCTCACGTTTCATGTCGTAAACAGTTGATTTCACTTGTTGCCGACGAACAACGCTAGAATGTCCACAGTTGCTGGAGCTAGGACGGTTGCCATAGACGTCCACCGATAACACGGTCGTATCCACACGGTCGTAGGTCGAGGCATGTGTATGGCACGGTACGGCCAGCATGGCTTCGAGCACCGTGTATCGCATTCTTTCCCTACGCATTGTTCACCTACGCATTCTCGCCTAACGCATTGTCCCTACGCATTGTCGCCTAACACATCGTCCCCACGCTTTCTTAACCTACACATTGTCGCCCTACGCATTGTACATACGCCAATTGGAACCATAACGACAACCAGCCCTACGCTTTGTCGCCCTACGCATTGTCCCTCTGCATTTTGTTGCCCTACGCAATGTCGCCCTACGCATTCTCTCCCTACGCATTGTCGCCCTACGCATTCTCTCCCTACGCATTGTTCACCTACGCATTGTCGCCCTACGCATTGTCCCTACGCATTGTTGCCCTACGCATTGTCACCCTACGCATTGTTGCCCTACGCATTGTCTCCCTGCGCATTGTTGCCATACGCATTGTTGCCTTACTCATTGTCGCCCTACGCATTCTTTCCCTACCCATTGTTGCCCTACGCATTGTCACCCTACGCATCGTCCCTACGTACGCATTGTTGCCCTACGCATTGTCGCCCTACGCGTTGTACATACGCCAACTGGAACCATAACGACAACGGGGCACCAAGGGATTTACGGTACCCCCGGCCGCGGCAACGACGCGGCACTATCTGTCTGTTAACAAAAGTGGTGGCAACGACCTTCAGGCGCTAAGCGTTCAGTCCTGTCCTCAGCCAGCCAGAGGTCTCCAGTTCGAGCCGGGTAGCGACCTCTTGGCGACTTCCTCAGCACCCTTGGAGATGATGCGTGGGCCTATGGGGATGGTGTTCTGGGAGATCTCGAGTACGACAACACACTGTACGGCAGCAAACTGTACGGCACAGTTGCCATGCTGTGTGGTGACACATCATGTGGTGTACGACATGTACGACTATGTACGACAGCTGTACGGCAGTGTACGACAGCGTACGACAACTGTCGTACGCTTGTACGGCATCTGTACGGCATGGGTTTTGACACGCCCTCCCACCCCCCTCCGTGCTCCCCACTCCCCTCATCACCCCCTCATCACTCATCATGCCTGGCATCATCAGGATGGTGTCCTGAGATGTGGTGTCGTACGGCAACACAGTACGGCATGGGTTTCGACACGCCCTCCCACCCCCCTTCATGCTCCCCACTCCCCTCACCACCCCCTCGTCCCTCCAGCACCTCTGAACGCCCCTGCATCACCATGAGTCCTGTCCTCAGCCAGCCAGAGGTCTCCAGTTCGAGCCGGGTAGCGACCTCTTGGCGACTTCCTCAGCACCCTTGGAGATGATGCGTGGGCCTATGGGGATGGTGTTCTGGGAGATCTCGAGTACGACAACACACTGTACGGCAGCAAACTGTACGGCACAGTTGCCATGCTGTGTGGTGACACATCATGTGGTGTACGACATGTACGACTATGTACGACAGCTGTACGGCAGCTGTACGACAACTGTCGTACGCTTGTACGGCATCTGTACGGCATGGGTTTTGACACGCCCTCCCACCCCCCTCCGTGCTCCCCACTCCCCTCATCACCCCCTCATCACTCATCATGCCTGGCATCATCAGGATGGTGTCCTGAGATGTGGTGTCGTACGGCAACACAGTACGGCATGGGTTTCGACACGCCCTCCCACCCCCCTTCATGCTCCCCACTCCCCTCACCACCCCCTCGTCCCTCCAGCACCTCTGAACGCCCCTGCATCACCATGAGGTGTATGGCAACGCAGTACGGTATGGGTTTCGACACGCCCTCCCACCCCCCTCCATGCTCCCCACTCCCCTCACCACCCCCTCGCCGCTCTAGCTCCTCTGACCACCCCTGTCGTACAGCGACATGGTACGGCATGGCTTCGGGCACCGCGTACCACCAATCTTCTTGTTGCAATATCTTGCATTGTGATCTCGACTAAGCTATAACTGAATTAATGAGCCATTCGCAGTTTCTTGGTTACTTTCCAAAATCAGCATAAAACTGTTTGGTGACCGTAAATCCCCCCGTAACGAAGTGAAGGGGAGGATTGGAGGACAGATCACAATTAAATCATCTCCGTCTGTCTGTCTGTCTGTGACCGTAAATCCCCCCGTAACGAAGTGAAGGGGAGGATTGGAGGACAGATCACCGCTAAAGTTCGTCTGTGACCGTAAATCCCCCCGTAACGAAGTGAAGGGGAGGATTGGAGGACAGATCACCGCTAAAGTTCGTCTGTCTGTCTGTCCGTCCGTCTGTCTGTTCACAAAAGGGGTGGCAACGACCTTCCGGCGCTAAGCGTTCAGTCCTATCCTCGGCCAGCCAGAGGTCTCCAGTTCGAGCCGGGTAGCGACCTCTTTGCGACTTCCTCGGCACCCTTGGAGATGATGCCTGGGCCTATGGGGATGGTGTTTTGGGAGATCTCGAGTACGACAACACACTGTAGTACGGCAACGCAGTACGGCATGGGTTTCGACACGCCCTCCCACCCCTCTCCATGCTCCCCACTTCCCTCACCTCCCCCTCGCCCCTCCGGCACCCCTGAACGCCCCTGCATCACCGTGAGGTGTACGGCAACGCAGTACGGCATGGGTTTCGACACGCCCTCCCACCCCCCTCCATGCTCCCCACTCCCCTCACCTCCCCCTCGCCCCTCCAGCACCCCTGAACGCCCCTGCATCACCGTGAGGTGTACGGCAACGCAGTACGGCATGGGTTTCGACACTCCCTCCCACCCCCCTCCATGCTCCCCACTCCCCTCACCTCCCCCTCGCCCCTCCAGCACCCCTGAACGCCCCTGCATCACCGTGAGGTGTACGGCAACGCAGTACGGCATGGGTTTCGACACGCCCTCCCACCCCCCTCCATGCTCCCCACTCCCCTCACCTCCCCCTCGCCCCTCCAGCACCTCTGAACGCCCATGCATTACCGTGAGGTGTACGGCAACGCAGTACGGCACGGGTTTCGACACGCCCTCCCACCCCCCTCCATGCTCACCACTCCCCTCACCACCCCCTCGCCCCTCCGGCACCCCTGAACGCCCCTGCATCACCGTGAGGTGTACGGCAACGCAGTACGGCACGGGTTTCGACACGCCCTTCCACCCCCCTCCATGCTCCCCACTCCCCTCACCTCCCCCTCGCCCCTCCGGCACCCCTGAACGCCCCTGCATCACCGTGAGGTGTACGGCAACGCAGTACGGCATGGGTTTCGACACGCCCTCCCACCCCCCTCCATGCTCCCCACTCCCCTCACCTCCCCCTCGCCCCTCCAGCACCCCTGAACGCCCCTGCATCACCGTGAGGTGTACGGCAACGCAGTACGGCATGGGTTTCGACACGCCCTCCCACCCCCCTCCATGCTCCCCACTCCCCTCACCTCCCCCTCGCCCCTCCAGCACCTCTGAACGCCCATGCATTACCGTGAGGTGTACGGCAACGCAGTACGGCACGGGTTTCGACACGCCCTCCCACCCCCCTCCATGCTCACCACTCCCCTCACCACCCCCTCGCCCCTCCGGCACCCCTGAACGCCCCTGCATCACCGTGAGGTGTACGGCAACGCAGTACGGCACGGGTTTCGACACGCCCTTCCACCCCCCTCCATGCTCCCCACTCCCCTCACCTCCCCCTCGCCCCTCCAGCACCCCTGAACGCCCCTGCATCACCGTGGGGTGTACGGCAACGCAGTACGGCATGGGTTTCGACACGGTCTCTCATGGAAAGTATTGCGACCGCCGCGTGAGGCCGCCATGTTCACCCCCACGGCCGCGGTGCAGTACAACTCTCAATATCTCCTCCTACACCGATCCATTTTACATGCCGACACTTCCTCCATGCCCACAATACATACTACTATTCAGCCGTGCTGTTCAAAGTGCAAAGCGCTCACATTCGTGGTCCGCGCAAATTTCGCATTTCAATGGACATCGGCAGGACCAACAAACAGACCTTTCCGATTTGACCCGCCACCTTCAAGCCACCCGTTGTACAGACTCCTTCTATCCAGCGCCGTCGCGCAACACGCCCTTCTCCAAGACCTCGCCATTTACGTCGCCCGAGGCAGCTCAACCGGCTGGCCAACTACCGCCTAAAACTCGATTGTAACTATATATATCGATATCTGAAACCTTGCGCTGCCAACAAGGCCAACAGAAGGAGTGCGATAACTTGACTGACTGTGAACTTTCTCGCCTGCTCTCAAACGCGCCTAATATTTAGCGATTTAAATAAAGCCGACTTTTCAAAGTATAACTATGGAAAGTATTGCGACCGCCGCGTGAGGCCGCCATGTCCACACCCACGGCCGCGGTGCAGTACAACTCTCAATATCTCCTCCTACACCGATCCATTTTACATGCCGACACTTCCTCCATGCCCACAATACATACTACTATTCGGCCGTGCTGTTCAGAGTGCGAAGCGCTCACATTCGTGGTCCGCGCAAATTTCGCATTTCAATGGACATCGGCAGGACCGACAAACCGACCTTCCCGATTTGACCGGCCACCTTCAAGCCACCCGTTGTACAGACTCTTTCTATCCAGCGGTTTCTTGGTTACTTTCTAAAATCAGCGCAAAACTGTCCGGTGACTGTGACCACCCCTCTCCATACTCCCCAATCCCCTTACCACCCCTTCCTCGCCGCTGGTTTCAGCGATTATTTATCGCCGAAATTTGCCTGGCATCGCCGAAAGTCTTTCGACGCAATTTGCCTGGCGTCGGCGAAAGTCTTTCGGCGCAATTTGCAAGCTGGTTTCGACGAGAAGCACGGTCCTGGAGTCGGCGCTTCTCCTGAAAAGCGCCGATTAATGATCACCGAAACCTATGGTTGATCGGCGATCACCGAGCCATGGGTCAGATGAGCGACCCACGGGTCCATCACGTCATGACTCGGCGCGAACGGTTTCCTTCCCTGAAACGTATGGACCGGTCGCCGGGGCTGCTCGGACATGTACGGCCAGGCCTGCCCGGTGATCGAATTCAGATTTTCAGAATTCTTTATCTGTGCGATATGCGATAAGAGTGTATAACACAGCACAAATTATCATCTTGGCTATTGCTTCGGTTTATGATCACAGTGAGACTTGCGCTACGGGCGGGCTATCTTTGCCAGCATAGTACATTGGAGTATCGAAACATTAGATCATGAGTATCGTGTAGGTTAGGATGAAAAGAGGAGATGATAACACTTCCGGTGCGCAGCCTGCTGCGAGGCGGCGAGTGGAAGGTTAGCACTCCTTTCTTGAAAGCATTTCACGTTCTCTCTTCTTCTGTCCTTCGGAACGCTAACGATTGCCACTGTGCCGTCTTGTTTGCAGTTGGTAGTAACCCCGGGGTAGGACAAGCAAGCGGTGCGCAGCCTGCTGCGAGGCGGCGAGTGGAAGGTTAGGGCTCAATTTCTTGGAAGCACTGCACGTTCTCTATTCTTCTGTCCTTCGGGACGCTAACGATTGCCTCCGTGCTGTGATGTTTGCAGTTGATGGCAATCCCGGGGTTGGACAAGCAAGCGAATCTATTGGTGCGAGGACTTCGCGTATAGGAGGTATTGGAGGCGGATTGGATTGCTGATCGGCGAATGCTGTCAGGGGAGATCGCCGTGAAAGCTCTTTAGATTTCGGCACAATTGGCCTGGCATCGGCAAAAATCTTTCGGCGCGATTTGCAAGCTGGTCTCGGCGAGAAGCACGGTCGTGAAGTCGGCGCATATCCTGAAAAGCGCTGATTGCTGATCGCCGAAAATGATCGCTTTTTTTGGTGATCACTGACCCACGGGTCATGAGACGTCGCCCTCATGCGCAGATGTGTGTGTGTGTGTGTGTGCATGTAGTGCGTAGGTAGCGAGGCTCTACCTGTATATGTTGGTACAGAACAAGGGCTTTTCATGCCTTGGACACGCCCACATGCCGTAGGGCAGCCCCAAGAGGTCACCGATAGCGGAAAACGTCCGGAGGCGCCCCAAAATTTGAATTTGAAGCAGTTCGACGCCATGCCGTACACGTACGCCATGCCGATTATTGCTTTCGAACATGAGCCGCACGCTGACATCAGGTCCGCCGACCATGTCTGTCTGCAACACATGAGCAACCTCACAACACTGGTCGGCACGCCAAGCATAGGTCCGCAATGCTGAAGTCATGCCGGCACGCAAAGCTTGTTCGCTCGCGGATTCATCACCAATCAGGATTTACGGTACCCCCGGCCGCGGCGACCACGACGCGGCGCTATCTGTCCGTCTGTCTGTCCGTCTGTCTGTTCACAAAAGTGGTGGCAACGACCTTCCGGCGCTAAGCGTTCAGTCCTATCCTCAGCCAGCCAGAGGTCTCCAGTTCGAGCCGGGTAGCGACCTCTTTGCGACTTCCTCGGCACCCTTGGAGATGATGCCTGGGCCTATGGGGATGGTGTTTTGGGAGATCTCGAGTACGACAACACACTGTAGTACGGCAACGCAGTACGGCATGGGTTTCGACACGCCCTCCCACCCCCCTCCATGCTCCCCACTTCCCTCACCTCCCCCTCGCCCCTCTAGCACCCCTGAACGCCCCTGCATCACCGTGAGGTGTACGGCAACGCAGTACGGCATGGGTTTCGACACGCCCTCCCACCCCCCTCCATGCTCCCCACTCCCCTCACCTCCCCCTCGCCCCTCCAGCACCTCTGAACGCCCCTGCATCACCGTGAGGTGTACGGCAACGCAGTACGGCACGGGTTTCGACACGCCCTCCCACCCCCCTCCATGCTCCCCACTTCCCTCACCTCCCCCTCGCCCCTCTAGCACCCCTGAACGCCCCTGCATCACCGTGAGGTGTACGGCAACGCAGTACGGCACGGGTTTCGACACGCCCTCCCACCCCCCTCCATGCTCACCACTCCCCTCACCTCCCCCTCGCCCCTCTAGCACCCCTGAACGCCCCTGCATCACCGTGAGGTGTTCGGCAACGCAGTACGGCATGGGTTTCGACACGCCCTCCCACCCCCCTCCATGCTCCCCACTCCCCTCACCACCCCCTCGCCCCTCTAGCACCCCTGAACGCCCCTGCATCACCGTGAGGTGTACGGCAACGCAGTACGGCATGGGTTTCGACACGCCCTCCCACCCCCCTCCATGCTCCCCACTTCCCTCACCTCCCCCTCGCCCCTCCAGCACCCCTGAACGCCCCTGCATCACCGTGAGGTGTACGGCAACGCAGTACGGCATGGGTTTCGACACGCCCTCCCACCCCCCTCCATGCTCCCCACTCCCCTCACCTCCCCCTAGCCCCTCCAGCACCTCTGAACGCCCCTGCATCACCGTGAGGTGTACGGCAACGCAGTACGGCACGGGTTTCGACACGCCCTCCCACCCCCCTCCATGCTCCCCACTTCCCTCACCTCCCCCTCGCCCCTCTAGCACCCCTGAACGCCCCTGCATCACCGTGAGGTGTACGGCAACGCAGTACGGCACGGGTTTCGACACGCCCTCCCACCCCCCTCCATGCTCACCACTCCCCTCACCTCCCCCTCGCCCCTCTAGCACCCCTGAACGCCCCTGCATCACCGTGAGGTGTTCGGCAACGCAGTACGGCATGGGTTTCGACACGCCCTCCCACCCCCCTCCATGCTCCCCACTCCCCTCACCACCCCCTCGCCCCTCTAGCACCCCTGAACGCCCCTGCATCACCGTGAGGTGTACGGCAACGCAGTACGGCATGGGTTTCGACACGCCCTCCCACCCCCCTCCATGCTCCCCACTCCCCTCACCTCCCCCTAGCCCCTCCAGCACCTCTGAACGCCCCTGCATCACCGTGAGGTGTACGGCAACGCAGTACGGCACGGGTTTCGACACGCCCTCCCACCCCCCTCCATGCTCCCCACTTCCCTCACCTCCCCCTCGCCCCTCTAGCACCCCTGAACGCCCCTGCATCACCGTGAGGTGTACGGCAACGCAGTACGGCACGGGTTTCGACACGCCCTCCCACCCCCCTCCATGCTCACCACTCCCCTCACCTCCCCCTCGCCCCTCTAGCACCCCTGAACGCCCCTGCATCACCGTGAGGTGTTCGGCAACGCAGTACGGCATGGGTTTCGACACGCCCTCCCACCCCCCTCCATGCTCCCCACTCCCCTCACCACCCCCTCGCCCCTCTAGCACCCCTGAACGCCCCTGCATCACCGTGAGGTGTACGACAACGCAGTACGGCATGGGTTTCGACACGCCCTCCCACCCCCCTCCATGCTCCCCACTCCCCTCACCACCCCCTCGCCCCTCCAGCACCCCTGAACGCCCCTGCATCACCGTGAGGTGTACGGCAACGCAGTACGGCATGGGTTTCGACACGCTCTCCCACTCCCCTCCATGCTCCCCACTCCCCTCACCACCCCCTCGCCCCTCCAGCACCCCTGAACGCCCCTGCATCACCGTGAGGTGTACGGCAACGCAGTACGGCATGGGTTTCGACACGCCCTCCCACCCCCCTCCATGTAGCCTTTATACTCCACTTCTTCGCCTGCTTCCTTGAGTGACATCCAAGTCGCCAACATGTAGCAGGCCTTATTCGCTTCTCTACCCAGATGACTCGCAACCGCTTTTACTGCTGCGCTCTCCCTCGCCAAGTTGATGGCTAAGCTAATAACGTCCTCGCCATTCAACCTGCCGATGTCCACCTCTTCTTCCGTCACCGGCACGCTTGCGCCGCTAGGTATAGCCATTCCTTGCTAAGCTATGTCCGGTTGGCAACTTAGGCTGCTGAAACGTCGGGCCGGCCCTTCCAAGACCTCGCCATTTAGGTCGCCCGAGGCGGCTCAACCGGCTGGCCAACTACCGCCTAAAACTCGCTTGTAACTATATATATCGATATCTGTAAACTTGCGCTGCCAACAAGGCCAACAGAAGGAGTGCGATAACTTGACTGACTGTGAACTTTCTCGCCTGCTCTCAAACGCGCCTAATATTTGGCGATTTAAATAAAGCCAACTTTTCAAAGTATAACTATGGAAAGTATTGCGACCGCCGCGTGAGGCCGCCATGTCCACACCCACGGCCGCGGTGCAGTACAACTCTCAATATCTCCTCCTACACCGATCCATTTTACATGCCGACACTTCCTCCATGCCCACAATACATACTACTATTCGGCCGTGCTGTTCAGAGTGCAAAGCGCTCACATTCGTGGTCCGCGCAAATTTCGCATTTCAATGGACATCGGCAGGACCGACAAACCGACCTTCCCGATTTGACCCGCCACCTTCAAGCCACGGCAACGCAGTACGGCATGGGTTTCGACACGCCCTCCCACCCCCCTCCATGCTCCCCACTCCCCTCACCACCCCCTCGCCCCTCCAGCACCTCTGAACGCCCCTGCATCACCGTGAAGTGTACGGCAACACAGTACGGCATGGGTTTCGACACACCCTCCCACTCCCCTCCATGCTCCCCACTCCCCTCACCACCCCCTCGCCCCTCTAGCACCTCTGAACGCTCCTGCATCACCGTGAGGTGTACGGCAACTGAGTTAATGAGCCATTCGCAGTTTCTTGGTTACTTTCCAAAATCAGCGTAAAACTGTTTGGTGACCGTGACCACCCCCCTCCATGCTCCCCACCCCCCTCACCACCCCCTCGTCGCACTGGCTCCTTTGATCACCCCTGTCGTACAGCGACACGGTACGGCATGGCTTCGGGCACCGCGTACCACCAATCTTCTTGTTGCAATATCCTGCATTGTGATGTCGACTAAGCTATAACTGAATTAATGAGCCATTCGCAGTTTCTTGGTTACTTTCCAAAATCAGCGTAAAACTGTTTGGTGACCGTGACCACCCCCCTCCATGCTCCCCACCCCCCTCACCACCCCCTCGTCGCACTGGCTCCTTTGAACACCGTCGTGAAGTCGGCGCATCTCCTGAAAAGCGTCGATTACTGATCGCCGAAAACTGTAGTTGATCGGCGATTGCTGATCGGCGAATGCTGTCAGGGGAGATCGCCGTGAAAGCTCTTTAGATTTCGGCACAATTGGCCTGGCATCGGCAAAAATCTTTCGGCGCGATTTGCAAGCTGGTCTCGGCGAGAAGCACGGTCGTGAAGTCGGCGCATCTCCTGAAAAGCGCTGATTGCTGATCGCCGAAAATGATCGCTTTTTTGGTGATCACTGACCCACGGGTCATGAGACGTCGCCCTCATGCGCAGATGTGTGTGTGTGTGTGTGCATGTAGTGCGTAGGTAGCGAGGCTCTACCTGTATATGTTGGTACAGAACAAGGGCTTTTCATGCCTTGGACACGCCCACATGCCGTAGGGCAGCCCCAAGAGGTCACCGATAGCGGAAAACGTCCGGAGGCGCCCCAAAATTTGAATTTGAAGCAGTTCGACGCCATGCCGTACACGTACGCCATGCCGATTATTGCTTTCGAACATGAGCCGCACGCTGACATCAGGTCCGCCGACCATGTCTGTCTGCAACACATGAGCAACCTCACAACACTGGTCGGCACGCCAAGCATAGGTCCGCAATGCTGAAGTCATGCCGGCACGCAAAGCTTGTTCGCTCGCGGATTCATCACCAATCAGGATTTACGGTACCCCCGGCCGCGGCGACCACGACGCGGCGCTATCTGTTAACAAAAGTGGTGGCAACGACCTTCAGGCGCTAAGCGTTCAGTCCTGTCCTCAGCCAGCCAGAGGTCTCCAGTTCGAGCCGGGTAGCGACCTCTTGGCGACTTCCTCAGCACCCTTGGAGATGATGCGTGGGCCTATGGGGATGGTGTTCTGGGAGATCTCGAGTACGACAACACACTGTACGGCAGCAAACTGTACGGCACAGTTGCCATGCTGTGTGGTGACACATCATGTGGTGTACGACATGTACGACTATGTACGACAGCTGTACGGCAGTGTACGACAGCGTACGACAACTGTCGTACGCTTGTACGGCATCTGTACGGCATGGGTTTTGACACGCCCTCCCACCCCCCTCCGTGCTCCCCACTCCCCTCATCACCCCCTCATCACTCATCATGCCTGGCATCATCAGGATGGTGTCCTGAGATGTGGTGTCGTACGGCAACACAGTACGGCATGGGTTTCGACACGCCCTCCCACCCCCCTTCATGCTCCCCACTCCCCTCACCACCCCCTCGTCCCTCCAGCACCTCTGAACGCCCCTGCATCACCATGAGGTGTATGGCAACGCAGTACGGTATGGGTTTCGACACGCCCTCCCACCCCCCTCCATGCTCCCCACTCCCCTCACCACCCCCTCGCCGCTCTAGCTCCTCTGACCACCCCTGTCGTACAGCGACATGGTACGGCATGGCTTCGGGCACCGCGTACCACCAATCTTCTTGTTGCAATATCTTGCATTGTGATCTCGACTAAGCTATAACTGAATTAATGAGCCATTCGCAGTTTCTTGGTTACTTTCCAAAATCAGCATAAAACTGTTTGGTGACCGTGACCACCCCCCTCCATGCTCCCCACTCCCCTCACCACCCCCTCGTCGCTCTGGCTCCTTTGATCACCCCTGTCGTACAGCGACACGGTACAGCATGGCTTCGGGCACCACGTATCACCAATCTTCTTGTTGCAATATCTTGCATTGTGATGTCGACTAAGCTATAACTAAGTTAATGAGCCATTCGCAGTTTCTTGGTTACTTTCCAAAATCAGCGTAAAACTGTTTGGTGACCGTGACCACCCCCCTCCATACTCCCCACTCCCCTCACCACCCCTTCCTCGCTCCAGCTCCTCTGACCGTAAATCCCCCCGTAACCAGTGAAGGGGAGGATTGGAGGACAGATCACAATTAAATCATCTCCGTGACCGTAAATCCCCCCGTAACGAAGTGGAGGGGAGGATTGGAGGACAGATCACCGCTAAAGTTCGTCTGTCTGTCTGTCCGTCCGTCTGTCTGTTCACAAAAGGGGTGGCAACGACCTTCCGGCGCTAAGCGTTCAGTCCTATCCTCGGCCAGCCAGAGGTCTCCAGTTCGAGCCGGGTAGCGACCTCTTTGCGACTTCCTCGGCACCCTTGGAGATGATGCCTGGGCCTATGGGGATGGTGTTTTGGGAGATCTCGAGTACGACAACACACTGTAGTACGGCAACGCAGTACGGCATGGGTTTCGACACGCCCTCCCACCCCCCTCCATGCTCCCCACTCCCCTCACCTCCCCCTCGCCCCTCTAGCACCCCTGAACGCCCCTGCATCACCGTGAGGTGTACGGCAACGCAGTACGGCATGGGTTTCGACACGCCCTCCCACCCCCCTCCATGCTCCCCACTCCCCTCACCTCCCCCTCGCCCCTCCAGCACCTCTGAACGCCCCTGCATCACCGTGAGGTGTACGGCAACGCAGTACGGCACGGGTTTCGACACGCTCTCCCACCCCCCTCCATGCTCCCCACTCCCCTTACCGCCCCCTCGTCCCTCCACCACCTCTGACCACCCCTGCATCACCAGGAGGTGTACGGCAACGCAGTACGGCATGGGTTTCGACACGCTCTCCCAACCCCCTCCATGCTCCTCACCCCCCTCACCACCCCCTCATCCCTCCACCACCTCTGACCGCCCCTGCATCACCAGAAGGTGTACGGCAACGCAGTACGGCATGGGTTTCGACACGCTCACCCACCCCTCTCCATGCTCCTCACCCCCCTAAGTACTTATATGGTAAAAAAGGCAACCACGGCGCTCGTCCGCTGCCGCCTTCAGCACTTCACTGAAGTGCCGTACACCTGGTGAGGTGCCGTACACCGTACGTGGCAACGACCTTCCGGCGCTAAGCGTTCAGTCCTATCCTCGGCCAGCCAGAGGTCTCCAGTTCGAGCCGGGTAGCGACCTCTTTGCGACTTCCTCGGCACCCTTGGAGATGATGCCTGGGCCTATGGGGATGGTGTTTTGGGAGATCTCGAGTACGACAACACACTGTAGTACGGCAACGCAGTACGGCATGGGTTTCGACACGCCCTCCCACCCCCCTCCATGCTCCCCACTCCCCTCACCTCCCCCTCGCCCCTCTAGCACCCCTGAACGCCCCTGCATCACCGTGAGGTGTACGGCAACGCAGTACGGCATGGGTTTCGACACGCCCTCCCACCCCCCTCCATGCTCCCCACTCCCCTCACCTCCCCCTCGCCCCTCCAGCACCTCTGAACGCCCCTGCATCACCGTGAGGTGTACGGCAACGCAGTACGGCACGGGTTTCGACACGCTCTCCCACCCCCCTCCATGCTCCCCACTCCCCTTACCGCCCCCTCGTCCCTCCACCACCTCTGACCACCCCTGCATCACCAGGAGGTGTACGGCAACGCAGTACGGCATGGGTTTCGACACGCTCTCCCAACCCCCTCCATGCTCCTCACCCCCCTCACCACCCCCTCATCCCTCCACCACCTCTGACCGCCCCTGCATCACCAGAAGGTGTACGGCAACGCAGTACGGCATGGGTTTCGACACGCTCACCCACCCCTCTCCATGCTCCTCACCCCCCTAAGTACTTATATGGTAAAAAAGGCAACCACGGCGCTCGTCCGCTGCCGCCTTCAGCACTTCACTGAAGTGCCGTACACCTGGTGAGGTGCCGTACACCGTACATCTCACCACCCCCTCGTCCCTCCACCACCTCTGACCGCCCCTGCATCACCAGAAGGTGTACGGCAACGCGGTACGGCATGGGTTTTGACACGCTCTCCCACCCCCCTCTATGCTCCCCACTCCCTTCACCGCCCCCTCGTCCCTCCACCACCTCTGACCACCCCTGCATCACCAGGAGGTGTACGGCAACGCAGTACGGCCTGGGTTTCGACACGCTCTCCCACCCCCCTCCATGCTCCCCACTCCCCTTACCGCCCCCTCGTCCCTCCACCACCTCTGACCACCCCTGCATCACCAGGAGGTGTACGGCAACGCAGTACGGCATGGGTTTCGACACGCTCTCCCAACCCCCTCCATGCTCCTCACCCCCCTCACCACCCCCTCATCCCTCCACCACCTCTGACCGCCCCTGCATCACCAGAAGGTGTACGGCAACGCAGTACGGCATGGGTTTCGACACGCTCACCCACCCCTCTCCATGCTCCTCACCCCCCTAAGTACTTATATGGTAAAAAAGGCAACCACGGCGCTCGTCCGCTGCCGCCTTCAGCACTTCACTGAAGTGCCGTACACCTGGTGAGGTGCCGTACACCGTACACCTCACCACCCCCTCGTCCCTCCACCACCTCTGACCGCCCCTGCATCACCAGAAGGTGTACGGCAACGCGGTACGGCATGGGTTTTGACACGCTCTCCCACCCCCCTCTATGCTCCCCACTCCCCTCACCGCCCCCTCGTCCCTCCACCACCTCTGACCACCCATGCATCACCAGGAGGTGTACGGCAACGCAGTACGGCCTGGGTTTCGACACGCTCTCCCACCCCCCTCCATGCTCCCCACCCCCTCCCCACCCCCTCGTCCCTCCACCACCTCTGACCACCCCTGCGTCACCAGAAGGTGTACGGCAACGCAGTACGGCATGGGTTTCGACACGCTCTCCCACTCCCCTCCATGCTCCCCACCCCCCTCACCACCCGCTCGTCCCTCCACCACCTCTGACCACCCCTGCATCACCAGGAGGTGTACGGCAACGCAGTACGGCATGGGTTTCGACACGCTCTCCCACCCCCCTCCATGCTCCCCACCCCCCTCACCACCCGCTCGTCCCTCCACCACCTCTGACCACCCCTGCATCACCAGGAGGTGTACGGCAACGCAGTACGGCATGGGTTTCGACACGCTCACCTACCCCCCTCCATGCTCCTCACCCCCCTAAGTACTTATATCGTAAATAAGGCTACCACGGCGCTCGGCCGCTGCCGCCTTCAGTACTTCACTGAAGTGCCGTACACCTGGTGAGGTGCCGTACACCATACACCGTTTGAATTTGAAGCAGTTCGACGCCATGCCGTACATGTACGCCATGCCGACTATTGCTTTCGAACATGAGCCGCACGCTGACATCAGGTCCGCCGACCATGCTTGTCTGCAACACATGAGCAACCTCACAACACTGGTCGGCGCGCCAATGTTAGGTCCGCAATGCTGAAGTCATGCCGGCACGCAAAGCTTGTTCGTTCGCGGATTCATCACCAATCAGGATTTACGGTACCCCCGGCCGCGGCGACCACGACGCGGCGCTATCTGTGACCGTAAATCCCCCCGTAACGAAGTGAAGGGGAGGATTGGAGGACAGATCACCGCTAAAGTTCGTCTGTCTGTCCGTCTGTCTGTCTGTCCGTCTGTTCACAAAAGGGGTGGCAACGACCTTCCGGCGCTAAGCGTTCAGTCCTATCCTCAGCCAGCCAGAGGTCTCCAGTTCGAGCCGGGTAGCGACCTCTTTGCGACTTCCTCGGCACCCTTGGAGATGATGCCTGGGCCTATGGGGATGGTGTTTTGGGAGATCTCGAGTACAACAACACACTGTAGTACGGCAACGCAGTACGGCATGGGTTTCGACACGCCCTCCCACCCCCCTCCATGCTCCCCACTTCCCTCACCTCCCCCTCGCCCCTCCAGCACCCCTGAACGCCCCTGCATCACCGTGAGGTGTACGGCGACGCAGTACGGCATGGGTTTCGACACGCCCTCCCACCCCCCTCCATGCTCCCCACTCCCCTCACCTCCCCCTCGCCCCTCTAGCACCCCTGAACGCCCCTGCATCACCGTGAGGTGTACGGCAACGCAGTACGGCACGGGTTTCGACACGCCCTCCCACCCCCCTCCATGCTCCCCACTCCCCTCACCTCCCCCTCGCCCCTCTAGCACCCCTGAACGCCCCTGCATCACCGTGAGGTGTACGGCAACGCAGTACGGCACGGGTTTCGACACGCCCTCCCACCCCCCTCCATGCTCCCCACTCCCCTCACCTCCCCCTCGCCCCTCCAGCACCTCTGAACGCCCCTGTATCACCGTGAGGTGTACGGCAACGCAGTACGGCACGGGTTTCGACACGCCCTCCCACCCCCCTCCATGCTCCCCACTCCCCTCACCTCCCCCTCGCCCCTCTAGCACCCCTGAACGCCCCTGCATCACCGTGAGGTGTACGGCAACGCAGTACGGCATGGGTTTCGACACGCCCTCCCACCCCCCTCCATGCTCCCCACTCCCCTCACCTCCCCCTCGCCCCTCCAGCACCTCTGAACGCCCCTGCATCACCGTGAGGTGTACGGCAACGCAGTACGGCACGGGTTTCGACACGCCCTCCCACCCCCCTCCATGCTCACCACTCCCCTCACCACCCCCTCGCCCCTCTAGCACCCCTGAACGCCCCTGCATCGCCGTGAGGTGTACGGCAACGCAGTACGGCACGGGTTTCGACACGCCCTCCCACCCCCCTCCATGCTCCCCACTCCCCTCACCTCCCCCTCGCCCCTCCAGCACCCCTGAACGCCCCTGCATCACCGTGAGGTGTACGGCAACGCAGTACGGCATGGGTTTCGACACGGTCTCTCATGGAAAGTATTGCGACCGCCGCGTGAGGCCGCCATGTTCACACCCACGGCCGCGGTGCAGTACAACTCTCAATATCTCCTCCTACACCGATCCATTTTACATGCCGACACTTCCTCCATGCCCACAATACATACTACTATTCGGCCGTGCTGTTCAAAGTGCAAAGCGCTCACATTCGTGGTCCGCGCAAATTTCGCATTTCAATGGACATCGGCAGGACCAACAAACAGACCTTTCCGATTTGACCCGCCACCTTCAAGCCACCCGTTGTACAGACTCCTTCTATCCAGCGCCGTCGCGCAACACGCCCTTCTCCAAGACCTCGCCATTTACGTCGCCCGAGGCAGCTCAACCGGCTGGCCAACTACCGCCTAAAACTCGCTTGTAACTATATATATCGATATCTGAAACCTTGCGCTGCCAACAAGGCCAACAGAAGGAGTGCGATAACTTGACTGACTGTGAACTTTCTCGCCTGCTCTCAAACGCGCCTAATATTTAGCGATTTAAATAAAGCCGACTTTTCAAAGTATAACTATGGAAAGTATTGCGACCGCCGCGTGAGGCCGCCATGTCCACACCCACGGCCGCGGTGCAGTACAACTCTCAATATCTCCTCCTACACCGATCCATTTTACATGCCGACACTTCCTCCATGCCCACAATACATACTACTATTCGGCCGTGCTGTTCAGAGTGCAAAGCGCTCACATTCGTGGTCCGCGCAAATTTCGCATTTCAATGGACATCGGCAGGACCGACAAACCGACCTTCCCGATTTGACCCGCCACCTTCAAGCCACCCGTTGTACAGACTCTTTCTATCCAGCGCCGTCGCGCAACACGCCCTTCTCCAACTCGGAACCCACCCAGTAACCGCCCGCTGCACTCCAACCTCTTCCTTTCGCCCCTCGTCCTGTATGGTTCAAACCCGCCTTCAAGCACAACGTCAGCGCGCTCGCAACGCCCATCGAAACGCACTAGCAATCCTTCGCTACGTCCGCGCCTCTGACCCTGCTCTTCACACCTTATTCCAACACTCCATCATCACTTCCGTGGGGAACTATGACGCCCACTACCTCAGCGCCACGTTTCATATCCGCCTCGACCACAGCACCGTCGCCCACGGCCAACAAGGCGTCTTCGCCACTGCACCCATCCAAAACGGCGCCGCGTTCGGCTGCACACCCCTCGCTTGCGTTGCGGCCTCCGATGCACCTCACCACGAGCGGTACCAGTGGGAAGTATATGGCGACCTCTACAACGGAGTCGCTATCGACCTGTCACAGCCCGAAAGGTACACATCCACCCAATCGTTCTCCTACCTATCACACGCCATGCATCTAAAAGCCGACCGCCCGGCCACTCGCACAGCCAACGCATATCACCCAAACTATACCTGCTTTTATGACACCTTCGTAGTTTCACAATACCCCGTTCCTCTCGCACCCCATCGCATCCCATTCCGTCCATCGTTCCACAGATCCAACTGGACCCGGTATATAAACAGCTCGAGAGGCACTCAACGCCCGCCCAACATCGTGGGTGCCTGGCGCGGACCGCTCTTGGTCCTATCGGCTTGCAGGGACATCGCTGAAAACGAAGAACTTCTGCTGGACTATAACTACTAGATGCATCACCTGCTATCAATAACATGGCAAACGCCATACTATTCTGGGTGTGGTGTACAACTGAACCCCAACAACCCACTACCCACACCCAACGCACCACCCCCAGCGGTTTCTTGGTTACTTTCTAAAATCAGCGCAAAACTGTTCGGTGACCGTGACCACCCCTCACAGGCGTGCTTGGTCGCAGCACTGGTCGGTACGCCGACTTCAGGTCTGCTGACCATACTCGTACGACCAATTGTTAATGAACATGACTGGCATGCCAACGTTAGGTTCGCCCGCGGTGTGCTCGTCAGCGACATGAGCAAGCTTGCAACACTCGATAGCTCACCAATGTCAAGTTCGCAATGTGTGTGCCAAAATCATGCCGGTGCGCATCACCAATCAGGATTTACGGTACCCCCGGCCGCGGCGACCACGACGCGGCGCTATCTGTCTGTCTGTGACCGTAAATCCCCCCGTAACGAAGTGAAGGGGAGGATTGGAGGACAGATCACCGCTAAGAAATCTCTGTCCGTCCGTCCGTCTGTCTGTCTGTCCGTCCGTTCACAAAAGTGGTGGCAACGACCTTCCGGCGCTAAGCGTTCAGTCCTATCCTCAGCCAGCCAGAGGTCTCCAGTTCGAGCCGGGTAGCGACCTCTTTGCGACTTCCTCGGCACCCTTGGAGATGATGCCTGGGCCTATGGGGATGGTGTTTTGGGAGATCTCGAGTACGAAAACACACTGTAGTACGGCAACGCAGTACGGCACGGGTTTCGACACGCCCTCCCGCCCCCCTCCATGCTCCCCACTCCCCTCACCACCCCCTCGCCCCTCTAGCACCCCTGAACGCCCCTGCATCACCGTGAGGTGTACGGCAACGCAGTACGGCACGGGTTTCGACACGCCCTCCCGCCCCCCTCCATGCTCCCCACTCCCCTCACCACCCCCTCGCCCCTCTAGCACCCCTGAGCGCCCCTGCATCACCGTGAGGTGTACGGCAACGCAGTACGGCACGGGTTTCGACACGCCCTCCCGCCCCCCTCCATGCTCCCCACTCCCCTCACCACCCCCTCGCCCCTATAGCACCCCTGAACGCCCCTGCATCACCGTGAGGTGTTCGGCAACGCAGTACGGCACGGGTTTCGACACGCCCTCCCGCCCCCCTCCATGCTCCCCACTCCCCTCACCACCCCCTCGCCCCTCTAGCACCCCTGAACGCCCCTGCATCACCGTGAGGTGTTCGGCAACGCAGTACGGCACGGGTTTCGACACGCCCTCCCACCCCCCTCCATGCTCCCCACTCCCCTCACCTCCCCCTCGCCCCTCTAGCACCCCTGAACGCCCCTGCATCACCGTGAGGTGTACGGCAACGCAGTACGGCATGGGTTTCGACACGCCCTCCCACCCCCCTCCATGCTCACCACTCCCCTCACCTCCCCCTCGCCCCTCTAGCACCCCTGAACGCCCTTGCATCACCGTGAGGTGTTCGGCAACGCAGTACAGCATGGGTTTCGACACGCCCTCCCACCCCCCTCCATGCTCCCCACTCCCCTCACCACCCCCTCGCCCCTCTAGCACCCCTGAACGCCCCTGCATCACCGTGAGGTGTACGACAACGCAGTACGGCATGGGTTTCGACACGCCCTCCCACCCCCCTCCATGCTCACCACTCCCCTCACCTCCCCCTCGCCCCTCCAGCACCTCTGAACGCCCCTGCATCACCGTGAGGTGTACGGCAACGCAGTACGGCACGGGTTTCGACACGCCCTCCCACCCCCCTCCATGCTCCCCACTCCCCTCACCACCCCCTCGCCCCTCCAGCACCCCTGAACGCCCCTGCATCACCGTGAGGTGTACGGCAACGCAGTACGGCACGGGTTTCGACACGCCCTCCCACCCCCCTCCATGCTCCCCACTCCCCTCACCACCCCCTCGCCCCTCTAGCACCCCTGAACGCCCCTGCATCACCGTGAGGTGTACGGCAACGCAGTACGGCACGGGTTTCGACACGCCCTCCCACCCCCCTCCATGCTCCCCACTCCCCTCACCACCCCCTCGCCCCTTCAGCACCCCTGAACGCCCCTGCATCACCGTGAGGTGTACGGCAACGCAGTACGGCATGGGTTTCGACACGCCCTCCCACCCCCCTCCATGCTCCCCACTCCCCTCACCACCCCCTCGCCCCTCCAGCACCCCTGAACGCCCCTGCATCACCGTGAGGTGTACGGCAACGCAGTACGGCATGGGTTTCGACACGCCCTCCCACCCCCCTCCATGCTCCCCACTCCCCTCACCACCCCCTCGCCCCTCCAGCACCCCTGAACGCCCCTGCATCACCGTGAGGTGTACGGCAACGCAGTACGGCATGGGTTTCGACACGCCCTCCCACCCCCCTCCATGCTCCCCACTCCCCTCACCGCCCCCTCGCCCCTCCAGCACCCCTGAACGCCCCTGCATCACCGTGAGATGTACGGCAACGCAGTACGGCATGGGTTTCGACACACCCTCCCACCCCCCTCCATGCTCCCCACTCCCCTCACCACCCCCTCGTCCCTCCAGCACCTCTGAACGCCCCTGCATCACCGTGAGGTGTACGGCAACGCAGTACGGCATGGGTTTCGACACGCTCTCCCACCCCCCTCCATGCTCCCCACTCCCCTCACCACCCCCTCGTCCCTCCAGCACCTCTGAACGCTCCTGCATCACCATGAGGTGTACGGCAACGCAGTATGGCATGGGTTTCGACACGCCCCCGCCCGCCCCCCTTCATGCTCCCCACTCCCCCCACCACCCCCTCGCCGCTCAAGCTCCTCTGACCACCCCTGTCGTACAGCGACTTTGTACGGCATGGCTTCAGGCACCGCGTATCACCAATCTTCTTGTTGCAATATCTTGCATTGTGATCTCGACTAAGCTATAACTGAATTAATGAGCCATTCGCAGTTTCTTGGTTACTTTCCAAAATCAGCGTCAAACTGTTTGGTGACCGTGACCACCCCCCTCCATGCTCCCCACTCCCCTCACCACCCCCTCGTCGCTCTGGCTCCTCTGACCACCCCTGTCGGATAGCGACACGGTACGGCATGGGTTCGGGCACCACGTATCACCAGTCTTCTTGTTGCAATATCTTGCATTGTGATGTCGACTAAGCTATAACTGAGTTAATGAGCCATTCGCGGTTTCTTGGTTACTTTCCAAAATCAGCGTAAAACGGTTCGGTGACTGTGACCACCCCTCTCCAAACTCCCTATTCCCCCCCACCACCCCCTCGCCGCTCTAGCTCCTCTGACCACCCCTGTCGTACAGCGACTTTGTACGGCATGGCTTCGGGCACCGCGTATCACCAATCTTCTTGTTGCAATATCTTGCATTGTGATCTCGACTAAGCTATAACTGAATTAATGAGCCATTCGCAGTTTCTTGGTTACTTTCCAAAATCAGCGTCAAACTGTTTGGTGACCGTGACCGCCCCCCTCCATGCTCCCCACTCCCCTCACCACCCCCTCGTCGCTCTTGCTCCTCTGACCACCCCTGTCGTACAGCGACACGGTACGGCATGGCTTCGGGCACCGAGTACCACCAATCTTCTTATTGCAATATCTTGCATTGTGATGTCGACTCAGCTATAACTAAGTTAATGAGCCATTCGCAGTTTCTTGGTAACTTTCCAAAATCAGCGTCAAACTGTTTGGTGACCGTGACCACCCCTCTCCAAACTCCCTATTCCCTTCACCACCTCTTCATTGCTCTAGCTCCTCTGACCACCCCTGTAGTACAGCGACATGGTACGGCATGGGTTGGGGCACCGTGTGCCGCCCGTCTCCTTGTTGCGATGTCTTGCATTGTGATCTCGACTATGCTATAACTGAGTTAATGGCGCCATTCGCAGTTTCTTGGTTACTTTCCAAAATCAGCGTCAAACTGTTTGGTGACCGTGACCACCCCCCTCCATGCTCCCCACTCCCCTCACCACCCCTCGTCGCTCTGGCTCCTTTGATCACCCCTGTCGTACAGCCACACGGTACAGCATGGCTTCGGGCACCGCGTACCACCAATCTTCTTGTTGCAATATCTTGCATTGTGATCTCGACTAAGCTATAACTGAGTTAATGAGCCATTCGCAGTTTCTTGGTTACTTTCCAAAATCAGCGTCAAACTGTTTGGTGACCGTGACCACCCCTCTCCAAACTCCCTATTCCCCTCACCACCTCTTCATTGCTCTAGCTCCTCTGACCACCCCTGTCGTACAGCGACATGGTACGGCATGGGTTGGGGCACCGTGTGCCGCCCGTCTCATTGTTGCGATGTCTTGCATTGTGATCTCGACTATGCTATAACAGAGTTAATGAGCCATTCGCAGTTTCTTGGTTACTTTCCAAAATCAGCGTCAAACTGTTTGGTGACCGTGACCACCCCCCTCCATGCTCCCCACTCCCCTCACCACCCCCTCGTCGCTCTGGCTCCTCTGACCACCCCTGTCGTACAGCGACACGGTACGGCATGGCTTCGGGCACCGCGTACCACCAATCTTCTTGTTGCAATATCTTGCATTGTGATGTCGACTAAGCTATAACTAAGTTAATGAGCCATTCGCAGTTTCTTGGTAACTTTCCAAAATCAGCGTCAAACTGCTTGGTGACCGTGACCACCCCTCTCCAAACTCCCTATTCCCTTCACCACCTCTTCATTGCTCTAGCTCCTCTGACCACCCCTGTCGTACAGCGACACGGTACAGCATGGCTTCGGGCACCGCGTACCACCAATCTTCTTGTTGCGATGTCTTGCATTGTGATCTCGACTAAGCTATAACTGAATTAATGAGCCATTCGCAGTTTCTTGGTTACTTTCCAAAATCAACGTCAAACTGTTTGGTGACCGTGGCCACCCCCCTCCATGCTCCCCACTCCCCTCACCGCCCCCTCGTCGCTCTGGCTCCTTTGATCACCCCTGTCGTACAGCGACACGGTACGGCATGGCTTCGGGCACCGCGTACCACCAATCTTCTTGTTGCAATATCCTGCATTGTGATGTCGACTAAGCTATAACTGAATTAATTAGCCATTCGCAGTTTCTTGGTTACTTTCCAAAATCAGCGTCAAACTGTTTGGTGACCGTGACCACCCCCCTCCATGCTCCCCACTTCCCTCACCACCCCCTCGTCGCTCTGGCTCCTTTGAACACCGTCGTGAAGTCGGCGCATCT
The DNA here is from genome assembly GCA_021605115.1 of Astrephomene gubernaculifera. NCBI lineage: Eukaryota > Viridiplantae > Chlorophyta > Chlorophyceae > Chlamydomonadales > Astrephomenaceae > Astrephomene > Astrephomene gubernaculifera. Next base: position 163,651 of record BMAR01000063.1, read on the forward strand.
CCTGAAAAGCGTCGATTACTGATCGCCGAAAACTGTAGTTGATCGGCGATTGCTGATCGGCGAATGCTGTCAGGGGAGATCGCCGTGAAAGCTCTTTAGATTTCGGCACAATTGGCCTGGCATTGGCAAAAATCTTTCGGCGCGATTTGCAAGCTGGTCTCGGCGAGAAGCACGGTCGTGAAGTCGGCGCATCTCCTGAAAAGCGCTGATTGCTGATCGCCGAAAATGATAGCTTTTTTGGTGATCACTGACCCACGGGTCATGAGACATCGCCCTCATGCGCAGATGTGTTTGTGTGTGTGTGTGTGCATGTAGTGCGTAGGTAGCGAGGCTCTACCTGTATATGTTGGTACAGAACAAGGGCTTTTCATGCCTTGGACACGCCCACATGCCGTAGGGCAGCCCCAAGAGGTCACCGATAGCGGAAAACATCCGGAGGCGCCTCAAAATTTGAATTTGAAGCTGTTCGACGCCATGCCGTACACGTACGCCATGCCGATTATTGCTTTCGAACATGAGCCGCACGCTGACATCAGGTCCGCCGACCATGCTTGTCTGCAACATGAACAACCTCACAACACTGGTCGGCGCGCCAACATTAGGTCCGCAATGCTGAAGTCATGCCGGCGCGCAAAGCTTGTTCGTTCGCGAATTCATCACCAATCAGGATTTGACCGTAAATCCCCCCGTAACGAAGTGGAGGGGAGGATTGGAGGACAGATCACCGCTAAAGTTCGTCTGTCTGTCCGTCTGTCTGTCCGTCTGTCTGTTCACAAAAGTGGTGGCAACGACCTTCCGGCGCTAAGCGTTCAGTCCTATCCTCAGCCAGCCAGAGGTCTCCAGTTCGAGCCGGGTAGCGACCTCTTTGCGACTTCCTCGGCACCCTTGGAGATGATGCCTGGGCCTATGGGGATGGTGTTTTGGGAGATCTCGAGTACGACAACACACTGTAGTACGGCAACGCAGTACGGCACGGGTTTCGACACGCCCTCCCACCCCCCTCCATGCTCCCCACTCCCCTCACCACCCCCTCGCTCCTCCAGCACCCCTGAACGCCCCTGCATCACCGTGAGGTGTACGGCAACGCAGTACGGCATGGGTTTCGACACGCCCTCCCACCCCCCTCCATGCTCCCCACTCCCCTCACCACCCCCTCGCCCCTCCAGCACCTCTGAACGCCCCTGCATCACCGTGAGGTGTACGGCAACGCAGTACGGCATGGGTTTCGACACGCCCTCCCACCCCCCTCCATGCTCCCCACTCCCCTCAACACCCCCTCGCCCCTCCAGCACCTCTGAACGCCCCTGCATCACCGTGAGGTGTACGGCAACGCAGTACGGCATGGGTTTCGACACGCCCTCCCACCCCCTCCATGCTCCCCACTTCCCTCACCTCCCCCTCGCCCCTCCAGCACCCCTGAACGCCCCTGCATCACCGTGAGGTGTACGGCAACGCAGTACGGCATGGGTTTCGACACGCCCTCCCACCCCCCTCCATGCTCCCCACTCCCCTCACCTCCCCCTCGCCCCTCCAGCACCTCTGAACGCCCCTGCATCACCGTGAGGTGTACGGCAACGCAGTACGGCACGGGTTTCGACACGCCCTCCCACCCCCCTCCATGCTCCCCACTTCCCTCACCTCCCCCTCGCCCCTCTAGCACCCCTGAACGCCCCTGCATCACCGTGAGGTGTACGGCAACGCAGTACGGCACGGGTTTCGACACGCCCTCCCACCCCCCTCCATGCTCACCACTCCCCTCACCTCCCCCTCGCCCCTCTAGCACCCCTGAACGCCCCTGCATCACCGTGAGGTGTTCGGCAACGCAGTACGGCATGGGTTTCGACACGCCCTCCCACCCCCCTCCATGCTCCCCACTCCCCTCACCACCCCCTCGCCCCTCTAGCACCCCTGAACGCCCCTGCATCACCGTGAGGTGTACGACAACGCAGTACGGCATGGGTTTCGACACGCCCTCCCACCCCCCTCCATGCTCCCCACTTCCCTCACCTCCCCCTCGCCCCTCCAGCACCCCTGAACGCCCCTGCATCACCGTGAGGTGTACGGCAACGCAGTACGGCACGGGTTTCGACACGCCATCCCACCCCCCTCCATGCTCCCCACTCCCCTCACCACCCCCTCGCCCCTTCAGCACCCCTGAACGCCCCTGCATCACCGTGAGGTGTACGGCAACGCAGTACGGCATGGGTTTCGACACGCCCTCCCACCCCCCTCCATGCTCCCCACTCCCCTCACCACCCCCTCGCCCCTCCAGCACCCCTGAACGCCCCTGCATCACCGTGAGGTGTACGGCAACGCAGTACGGCACGGGTTTCGACACGCCCTCCCACCCCCCTCCATGCTCCCCACTCCCCTCACCACCCCCTCGCTCCTCCAGCACCCCTGAACGCCCCTGCATCACCGTGAGATGTACGGCAACGCAGTACGGCATGGGTTTCGACACGCCCTCCCACCCCCCTCCATGCTCCCCACTCCCCTCACCACCCCCTCGCCCCTCCAGCACCTCTGAACGCCCCTGCATCACCGTGAGGTGTACGGCAACGCAGTACGGCATGGGTTTCGACACGCCCTCCCACCCCCCTCCATGCTCCCCACTCCCCTCAACACCCCCTCGCCCCTCCAGCACCTCTGAACGCCCCTGCATCACCGTGAGGTGTACGGCAACGCAGTACGGCATGGGTTTCGACACGCCCTCCCACCCCCTCCATGCTCCCCACTTCCCTCACCTCCCCCTCGCCCCTCCAGCACCCCTGAACGCCCCTGCATCACCGTGAGGTGTACGGCAACGCAGTACGGCATGGGTTTCGACACGCCCTCCCACCCCCCTCCATGCTCCCCACTCCCCTCACCACCCCCTCGCCCCTCCAGCACCTCTGAACGCCCCTGCATCACCGTGAGGTGTACGGCAACGCAGTACGGCACGGGTTTCGACACGCCCTCCCACCCCCCTCCATGCTCCCCACTTCCCTCACCTCCCCCTCGCCCCTCTAGCACCCCTGAACGCCCCTGCATCACCGTGAGGTGTACGGCAACGCAGTACGGCACGGGTTTCGACACGCCCTCCCACCCCCCTCCATGCTCACCACTCCCCTCACCTCCCCCTCGCCCCTCTAGCACCCCTGAACGCCCCTGCATCACCGTGAGGTGTTCGGCAACGCAGTACGGCATGGGTTTCGACACGCCCTCCCACCCCCCTCCATGCTCCCCACTCCCCTCACCACCCCCTCGCCCCTCTAGCACCCCTGAACGCCCCTGCATCACCGTGAGGTGTACGACAACGCAGTACGGCATGGGTTTCGACACGCCCTCCCACCCCCCTCCATGCTCCCCACTTCCCTCACCTCCCCCTCGCCCCTCCAGCACCCCTGAACGCCCCTGCATCACCGTGAGGTGTACGGCAACGCAGTACGGCATGGGTTTCGACACGCCATCCCACCCCCCTCCATGCTCCCCACTCCCCTCACCACCCCCTCGCCCCTCCAGCACCCCTGAACGCCCCTGCATCACCGTGAGGTGTACGGCAACGCAGTACGGCATGGGTTTCGACACGCCCTCCCACCCCCCTCCATGCTCCCCACTCCCCTCACCACCCCCTCGTCCCTCCAGCACCCCTGAACGCCCCTGCATCACCGTGAGATGTACGGCAACGCAGTACGGCACGGGTTTCGACACGCCCTCCCACCCCCCTCCATGCTCACCACTCCCCTCACCACCCCCTCGCCCCTCTAGCACCCCTGAACGCCCCTGCATCACCGTGAGGTGTACGGCAACGCAGTACGGCATGGGTTTCGACACGCCCTCCCACCCCCCTCCATGCTCCCCACTTCCCTCACCTCCCCCTCGCCCCTCCAGCACCCCTGAACGCCCCTGCATCACCGTGAGGTGTACGGCAACGCAGTACGGCACGGGTTTCGACACGCCATCCCACCCCCCTCCATGCTCCCCACTCCCCTCACCACCCCCTCGCCCCTCCAGCACCCCTGAACGCCCCTGCATCACCGTGAGGTGTACGGCAACGCAGTACGGCATGGGTTTCGACACGCCCTCCCACCCCCCTCCATGCTCCCCACTCCCCTCACCACCCCCTCGCCCCTCCAGCACCTCTGAACGCCCCTGCATCACCGTGAGGTGTACGGCAACGCAGTACGGCATGGGTTTCGACACACCCTCCCACTCCCCTCCATGCTCCCCACTTCCCTCACCACCCCCTCGTCCCTCCAGCACCTCTGAACGCTCCTGCATCACCGTGAGGTGTACGGCAACGCAGTACGGCATGGGTTTCGACACTCTCTCCCACCCCCCTCCATGCTCCCCACTCCCCTCACCACCCCCTCGTCCCTCCAGCACCTCTGAACGCTCCTGCATCACCATGAGGTGTACGGCAACGCAGTATGGCATGGGTTTCGACACGCCCCCGCCCGCCCCCCTTCATGCTCCCCACTCCCCCCACCACCCCCTCGCCGCTCAAGCTCCTCTGACCACCCCTGTCGTACAGCGACTTTGTACGGCATGGCTTCAGGCACCGCGTATCACCAATCTTCTTGTTGCAATATCTTGCATTGTGATCTCGACTAAGCTATAACTGAATTAATGAGCCATTCGCAGTTTCTTGGTTACTTTCCTAGATCAGCGTCAAACTGTTTGGTGACCGTGACCACCCCCCTCCATGCTCCCCACTCCCCTCACCACCCCCTCGTCGCTCTGGCTCCTCTGACCACCCCTGTCGGATAGCGACACGGTACGGCATGGGTTCGGGCACCACGTATCACCAGTCTTCTTGTTGCAATATCTTGCATTGTGATGTCGACTAAGCTATAACTGAGTTAATGAGCCATTCGCAGTTTCTTGGTTACTTTCCAAAATCAGCGTAAAACGGTTCGGTGACTGTGACCACCCCTCTCCAAACTCCCTATTCCCCCCACCACCCCCTCGCCGCTCTAGCTCCTCTGACCACCCCTGTCGTACAGCGACTTTGTACGGCATGGCTTCGGGCACCGCGTATCACCAATCTTCTTGTTGCAATATCTTGCATTGTGATCTCGACTAAGCTATAACTGAATTAATGAGCCATTCGCAGTTTCTTGGTTACTTTCCAAAATCAGCGTCAAACTGTTTGGTGACCGTGGCCACCCCCCTCCATGCTCCCCACTCCCCTCACCACCCCCTCGTCGCTCTGGCTCCTTTGATCACCCCTGTCGTACAGCGACACGGTACGGCATGGCTTCGGGCACCGCGTACCACCAATCTTCTTGTTGCAATATCCTGCATTGTGATGTCGACTAAGCTATAACTGAATTAATGAGCCATTCGCAGTTTCTTGGTTACTTTCCAAAATCAGCGTAAAACTGTTTGGTGACCGTGACCACCCCCCTCCATGCTCCCCACCCCCCTCACCACCCCCTCGTCGCACTGGCTCCTTTGAACACCGTCGTGAAGTCGGCGCATCTCCTGAAAAGCGTCGATTACTGATCGCCGAAAACTGTAGTTGATCGGCGATTGCTGATCGGCGAATGCTGTCAGGGGAGATCGCCGTGAAAGCTCTTTAGATTTCGGCACAATTGGCCTGGCATCGGCAAAAATCTTTCGGCGCGATTTGCAAGCTGGTCTCGGCGAGAAGCACGGTCGTGAAGTCGGCGCATCTCCTGAAAAGCGCTGATTGCTGATCGCCGAAAATGATCGCTTTTTTGGTGATCACTGACCCACGGGTCATGAGACGTCGCCCTCATGCGCACATGTGTGTGTGTGTGTGTGTGTGTGTGTGTGTGTGTGTGTGTGTGTGTGTGTGTGTGTGTGTGTGTGTGTGTGTGTGTGTGTGTGTGTGTGTGTGTGTGTGTGTGTGTGTGTGTGTGTGTGTGTGTGTGTGTGTGTGTGTGTGTGTGTGTGTGTGTGTGTGTGTGTGTGTGTGTGTGTGTGTGTGTGTGTGTGTGTGTGTGTGTGTGTGCATGTAGTGCGCAGGTAGCGAGGCTCTACCTGTATATGTTGGTACAGAACAAGGGCTTTTCGTGCCTTGGACACGCCACCATGCCGTAGGGCAGCCCCAAGAGGTCACCGATAGCGGAAAACGTCCGGAGGCGCCCCAAAATTTGAGTTTGAAGCAGTTCGACGCCATGCCGTACATGTACGCCATGCCGACTATTGCTTTCGAACATGAGCCGCACGCTGACATCAGGTCCACCGACCATGCTTGTCTGCAACACATGAGCAACCTCACAACACTGGTCAGCGCGCCAATGTTAGGTCCGCAATGCTGAAGTCATGCCGGCACGCAAAGCTTGTTCGTTCGCGGATTCATCACCAATCAGGATTTACGGTACCCCCGGCCACGGCGACCACGACGCGGCGCTATCTGTCCACAAAAGTGGTGGCAACGACCTTAAGGCGCTTAGCGTTCAGTCCTATCCTCAGCCAGCCAGAGGTCTCCAGTTCGAGCCGGGTAGCGACCTCTTGGCGACTTCCTCAGCACCCTTCGAGATGATGCCTGGGCCTATGGGGATGGTGTTCTGGGAGATCTCGAGTACGACAACACACTGTACGGCAGCAAACTGTACGGCACAGTTGCCATGCTGTGTGACGACACATCATGTGGTGTACGACGTGTACGACAGCTGTACGGCAGTGTACGACAGCTGTACGGTAGTGTACGACAGCGTACGACAACTGCCGTATGGTTGTACGGCATCAGTACGGCATGGGTTTCGACACGCTCTCCCACCCCCCTCCATGCTCCCCACTCCCCTCACCACCCCCTCATCACTCATCATGCCTGGCATCATCAGGATGGTGTCCTGAGGTGTGGTGCCGTACAGCAACGCAGTACTGCATGGGTTTCAACACGCCCTCCCACCCCCCTCCATGCTCCCCGCCCCCCTCACCACCCCCTCGTCCCTCCAGCACCTCTGAACGCCCCTGCATCACCACGAGGTGTACGGCAATGCAGTACGGCATGGGTTTCGACACGCCCTCCCACCCCCCTCAACGCTCCCCACTCCCCCCACCACCCCCTCGCCGCTCTAGCTCCTCTGACCACCCCTGTCGTACAGCGACATGGTACGGCATGGCTTCGGGCACCGCGTATCACCAATCTTCTTGTTGCAATATCTTGCATTGTGATCTCGACTAAGCTATAACTGAATTAATGAGCCATTCGCAGTTTCTTGGTTACTTTCCAAAATCAGCGTCAAACCGTTTGGTGACCGTGACCACCCCCTCCATGCTCCCCACTCCCCTCACCACCCCCTCGTCGCTCTGGCTCCTCTGGGCCTATGGGGATGGTGTTCTGGGAGATCTCGAGTACGACAACACACTGTACGGCAGCAAACTGTACGGCACAGTTGCCATGCTGTGTGACGACACATCATGTGGTGTACGACGTGTACGACAGCTGTACGGCAGTGTACGACAGCTGTACGGTAGTGTACGACAGCGTACGACAACTGCCGTATGGTTGTACGGCATCAGTACGGCATGGGTTTCGACACGCTCTCCCACCCCCCTCCATGCTCCCCACTCCCCTCACCACCCCCTCATCACTCATCATGCCTGGCATCATCAGGATGGTGTCCTGAGGTGTGGTGCCGTACAGCAACGCAGTACTGCATGGGTTTCAACACGCCCTCCCACCCCCCTCCATGCTCCCCGCCCCCCTCACCACCCCCTCGTCCCTCCAGCACCTCTGAACGCCCCTGCATCACCACGAGGTGTACGGCAATGCAGTACGGCATGGGTTTCGACACGCCCTCCCACCCCCCTCCACGCTCCCCACTCCCCCCACCACCCCCTCGCCGCTCTAGCTCCTCTGACCACCCCTGTCGTACAGCGACATGGTACGGCATGGCTTCGGGCACCGCGTATCACCAATCTTCTTGTTGCAATATCTTGCATTGTGATCTCGACTAAGCTATAACTGAATTAATGAGCCATTCGCAGTTTCTTGGTTACTTTCCAAAATCAGCGTCAAACCGTTTGGTGACCGTGACCACCCCCTCCATGCTCCCCACTCCCCTCACCACCCCCTCGTCGCTCTGGCTCCTCTGACCACCCCTGTCGTACAGTAACACGGTACGGCATGGCTTCGGGCACCACGTATCACCAATCTGCTTGTTGCAATATCTTGCATTGTGATGTCGACTAAGCTATAACTGAATTAATGAGCCATTCGCAGTTTCTTGGTTACTTTCCAAAATCAGCGTCAAACCGTTTGGTGACCAGGACCACCCCCCTCCATGCTCCCCACTCCCCTCACCACCCCCTCGTCGCTCTGGCTCCTCTGACCACCCCTGTCGTACAGTGACACGGTACGGCATGGCTTCGGGCACCACGTATCACCAATCTGCTTGTTGCAATATCTTGCATTGTGATGTCGACTAAGCTGTAACTAAGTTAATGAGCCATTCGCAGTTTCTTGGTTACTTTCCAAAATCAGCGTAAAACGGTTCGGTGACCGTGACCACCCCCCTCCATACTCCCCACTCCCCTCACCACCCCTTCCTCGCTCCAGCTCCTCTGAACACCCCTGTCGTACAGTGACACGGTACGGCATGGGTTCGGGCACCATGTGCCGCCGGTCTCCTTGTTGTGATGTCTTGCGTTGTAATGTCGATTAAGCTATAACTGATTTAATGAGCCATTCGCAGTTTCTTGGTTACTTTTAGAAATCGGCGTAAAACTGTTTCGGCGACAGATATGGCTTCAGCAAAAGTAAATCGGCGCAAGTTGCAAGCTTGTCTCGGCAAGAAGCGTGGTTGTGAAGTCCGCGCGTCTCCTGAAAAGCGCCGATTTCTGATCGCCGAAAACTATGGTTGGTCGGCGATCGCTGATCGGCGAATGCTGTCAGGGGTGGTCGCCGTGAAGGCTTCTTAGATTTCGGGGCAATTAGCCTGGCATCGGCAAAAGTCTTTCGGCGCAATTTGCAAGCTGGTTTCGGCGACAAGCATGTTCGTGAAGTCGGCGCATTTCCTGAAAAGCGCCGATTACTGATCGCCGAAAACTATGGTTGATTCGGCGATCACTGACCTGTGGGTCAGGTAAGCGACCCGCGGGTCTATCATGTCATGACTTGGCGTGAACGTTCTCCTTTCTGAAACGTATGGACCGGTCGCCTGGGACTGCTCGGACATGTACGGCCAAGCCTGCCCGGCGAGCGAATTCAGCTTTTCAGATCTCTTTAACTGTGCAATATGCGATAAAAGTGTAGAATACAGCATGAACAATCATCATGGCTATTGCTTTGGTTGATAATCCCAGCGAGACTTGTGCTTCGGGCGGTCGTTTCTTGGTCTGTAGGCTGTCTTTGGCAGCATAGTACATTGGAGTATCAAAACATTAGATCATCAGTATCATTTCGGAAGAAGCAATTCATTGGCGATCACTGATTGGCGAATGCTGTCAGGGGTGGTCGCCGTGAAAGCTTCTTAGGTTTCGGCGATGGACACGGCATCGACAAAAGTCTTTCGGTGCAAGTTGCAAGCTGGTTTCGGCGAGAAGCACGGTCGTGAAGTCGGCGTGTCTCCTGAAAAGCGCCGATTACTGATCGCCGAAAACAATGGTTCATCGGCGATTACTGATCGGCAAATGCTGTCAGGGGTGGTCGCCGTGAAAGCTTCTTAGGTTTTGGCGACGGACACGGCATCGGCAAAAGCCTTTCGGCGCAATTTGCAATGCTGTCTTCTTAGGTTTCATCCCCCGTAACGAAGTGGAGTCACATCCCACCGACTTCCTCGAGTTAATGAGCCATTCGCAGTTTCTTGGTTACTTTACGTAAGAAAGTAATCCTGCCCGTCAGCGAGAGGCGACCTATGCCTCACGACACATGCCTTACAACCAATGCTTACAAACAAAACGGGCATGCCAATGTTAGTTGGGTCCGCCGACCCCGCCTGTCAACAAGTGTAGCAAGCTCGCAACATTGGTCACTGCACAGATGGTCAGGTCCACCGACCCTGATCGTCGGCGAGAGGCGACCTATGCCTTAGGACAAATGGCTTACGACTAATGTTTTCGAACATGAGCCGCACGCTGACATCAGGTCCGCCGACCATGCTTGTCTGCGACATGAGCAACCTCACAACACTGGTCAGCGCGCCAACGTTAGGTCCGCCCACCATGCTCGTCGGCAAGAGGAGCAAGCTCGCAGCACTGGTCCGCAATGTGCCAAAATTGCCCAAATCATGCCGGCGCGCATCACCAATCAGGATTTACGGTACCCCCGGCCGCGGCGACCACGACGCGGCGCTATACGGTACCCCCGGCCGCGGCGACCACGACGCGGCGCTATTAACAAAAGTGGTGGCAACGACCTTCAGGCGCTAAGCGTTCAGTCCTGTCCTCAGCCAGCCAGAGGTCTCCAGTTCGAGCCGGGTAGCGACCTCTTGGCGACTTCCTCAGCACCCTTGGAGATGATGCGTGGGCCTATGGGGATGGTGTTCTGGGAGATCTCGAGTACGACAACACACTGTACGGCAGCAAACTGTACGGCACAGTTGCCATGCTGTGTGGTGACACATCATGTGGTGTACGACATGTACGACTATGTACGACAGCTGTACGGCAGTGTACGACAGCGTACGACAACTGTCGTACGCTTGTACGGCATCTGTACGGCATGGGTTTTGACACGCCCTCCCACCCCCCTCCGTGCTCCCCACTCCCCTCATCACCCCCTCATCACTCATCATGCCTGGCATCATCAGGATGGTGTCCTGAGATGTGGTGTCGTACGGCAACACAGTACGGCATGGGTTTCGACACGCCCTCCCACCCCCCTTCATGCTCCCCACTCCCCTCACCACCCCCTCGTCCCTCCAGCACCTCTGAACGCCCCTGCATCACCATGAGGTGTATGGCAACGCAGTACGGTATGGGTTTCGACACGCCCTCCCACCCCCCTCCATGCTCCCCACTCCCCTCACCACCCCCTCGCCGCTCTAGCTCCTCTGACCACCCCTGTCGTACAGCGACATGGTACGGCATGGCTTCGGGCACCGCGTACCACCAATCTTCTTGTTGCAATATCTTGCATTGTGATCTCGACTAAGCTATAACTGAATTAATGAGCCATTCGCAGTTTCTTGGTTACTTTCCAAAATCAGCGTAAAACTGTTTGGTGACCGTGACCACCCCCTCCATACTCCCCACTCCCCTCACCACCCCTTCCTCGCTCCAGCTCCTCTGAACACCCCTGTCGTACAGTGACACGGTACGGCATGGGTTCGAACACTGTGTGTCGCCGGTCTCCTTGTTGTGATGTCTTGCATTGTAATGTCGATTAAGCTATAACTGATTTAATGAGCCATTCGCAGTTTCTTGGTTACTTTCAGAAATCGGCGTAAAACTGTTTTGGCGACGGATATGGCTTCGGCAAAAGTAAATCGGCGCAAGTTGCAAGCTGGTTTCGGCAAGAAGCGTGGTTGTGAAGTCGGCGCGTCTCCTGAAAAGCGCCGATTACTGATCGCCGAAAACTATGGTTGATCGGCGATCGCTGATCGGCGAATGCTGTCAGGGGTGGTCGCCGTGAAAGCTTCTTAGATTTCGGCGCAATTATGGCTAGCCTGGCATCGGCAAAAGTCTTTCGGCGCAATTTGCAAGCTGGTTTCGGCGACAAGCACGTTCGTTAAGTCGGCGCATTTCCTGAAAAGCGCCGATTACTGATCGCCGAAAACTATGGTTGATTCGGCGATCACTGACCTGCGGGTCAGGTAAGCGACCTGCGGGTCTATCATGTCATGACTTGGCGTGAACGTTCTCCTTTCTGAAACGTATGGACCGGTCGCCTGGGACTGCTCGGACATGTACGGCCAAGCCTGCCCGGCGAGCGAATTCAGCTTTTCAGATCTCTTTAACTGTGTAATATGCGATAAAAGTGTAGAATACAGCATGAACAATCATCATGGCTATTGCTTTGGTTGATAATCCCAGTGAGACTTGCGCTTCGGGCGGTCGTTTCTTGGTCTGTAGGCTGTCTTTGGCAGCATAGTATATTGGAGTATCAAAACATTAGATCATCAGTATCATTTCGTAAGAAGCAATTCATTGGCGATCACTGATCGGCGAATGCTGTCAGGGGTGGTGGCCGTGAAAGCTTCTTAGGTTTCGGAGACGGACACGGCATCAGCAAAAGTCTTTCGGCGCAATTTGCAAGCTGGTTTCAGCGAGAAGCGTAGTCGTGAAGTCGGTGCGTCTGCTGAAAAGCGCCGATTACTGATCGCCGAAAACAATGGTTCATCAGCGATCACTGATCGGCGAATGCTGTCAGGGGTGGTGGCCGTGAAAGCTTCTTAGGTTTCGGCGACGGACACGGCATCGGCAAAAGCCTCTCGGCGCAATTTGCAATGCTGTCTTTTTAGGTTTCGTCCCCCGTAACGAACTGGAGTCACATCCCACCGACTTCCTCTCGCTGCTCGTCTGCACTGTGATGTCGACTAAACTATAACTGAGTTAACGAGCCATTCGCAGTTTCTCGGTTACTTTACGTAAGAAAGTAATCCTGCCCTTCAGCGAGAGGCGACCTATGCCTCGCGACAGATGCCTTACAACCAATGCTTACAAACAAAACTGGCATGCCAATGTTGGGTCCGCCGAACCCGCCTGTCAGCGAGTGTAGCAAGCTCACAACATTTGTCACTGCACCGACATCAGGTCCACCGACCCTGATCGTCGGCGAGAGGCGACCTATGTGCCTTACGACAAATGGCTTACGACTAATGCTTTCGAATATGAGCCGCACGCTGACATCAGGTCCGCCGACCATGCTTGTCTGCGACATGAGGAAGCTCATAACACTGGTCGGCGCGCCAGCGTTAGGTCCGCCCACCATGCTCGTCGGCAAGAGGAGCAAGCTCGCAGCACTAGTCGGTATGCCGACTTCAGGTCTGCTGACCATACTCGTACGGCCAATGTTAATTGTTAATGAACATGACTGGCATGCCAACGTTAGGTTCGCCCGCGGTGTGCTCGTCAGCGACATGAGCAAGCTTGCAACACTCGACAGCTCACCGACGTCAGGTCCGCAATCTGCCGAAATCATGCCGGCGCGCATCACCAATCAGGTCAGTCAGGATTTACGGTACCCCCGGCCGCGGCGACCACGACGCGGCGCTATCCTCCAATCCTCCCCTCCACTTCGTTACGGGGGATTTACGGTCACAGCCCACCGCAAGGTCGACGGTTCGAACCCGTCCGGGAGCGTGTCTCTTATGCACCTGTGGCCGAGTGGTTAAGGCGCGGCCCTGGGTTTCCGGCCGTAGGGTTTCCCTGCGTGCGTTCGAATCGCATCGGGTGCGCTTTTTGACATTCACTAGGAGCAAAAATGCCGGTGAAGGGGGGTACTGTCGTTTGGGGCCAACTGAAACCCCTAGGCTACCAGTAACCCGAGCTTGAATCCAATGCTTGTGCAGCACAGGCGCATGCGCATAAGCTATGTTAGCCTTGTAGCCTAGTGGCGAGCCATGTGAAAGTGGCGAGCCAACATTTGCCCACCATCGGAAAGCCTATCGGTGAAAATTGAACCGAACTCTGCACCAAGACCCCTACTGCGCCATTCCGCGTTTCCTGGCATTTCACTTGGGCCTTTCCTGACATATATACGCCTTATGCTTGTGCGCTTAAGGAAGCGTACGCGCATGGGCCGCCGATGCCCAGTTCAATTTCTGGCCAGTAAGTCCGGACGTCCAAAGCCAAATGTCACCATTCTACTCATGTACAGATCCAGCTTGTTAGGCACATTTCCATTGTTACCTTCTGGCCAAGGCCCCATCCCGGTCCGAAAGTCAGCGCCCCAGACACTTTGTGAATTTGCCCCAATAAGTAGACAAGAGATATAGAAGAATTCCTTGTAGGCTTTCCAGGACGCGCCTGTGTAAACAGGCCCAGTCAAAACGTTCACCGGCTTCGTACGGCATTCCACCAACTGCCGAAGGCCGGCCCAAGCGCTCAGATTTCGCAGAGCTTAGAGTAATTGCAACCCATTACTCCTTGTCAATATACCTACTTATAGGCAAAAGTCGGATTCCATTCGCTGCGCTTTAGGCACTTTTCCATCTTGGTCAATCGGGGCAAGGCCAAAAGTCAGGGCGCCATTTCTGCTCCTAGTGTTCGCAAATCTCAGTTCGCCCCCATGCGGCCCGAACTGAATTGAATACGTACCAGGGTGTGAGAGCACTTGGAGGCACAAATTAAATTATGCAGAGAACAGGTGCATGCAGCCCGGGTTTTGCCAAGTAAGGGAATATGACCCGTGGACCATAAAATGCCCACAGCAAGGTACAACATGCAACCCACACCTCACGCTCGGTTTAGAGACTGTGTTGTGGTAGCACAATGCACATGGGACAAGCTACCGTTGCTGCTTGATAGCATCCTCAAATGGCCTTCAGCTGGGGAACGGCAACTTGCAGTGGGAGGGGTACGTAAAATTGACCCCTCGTACACGGTGCTGCCTCTTTGCTTGAAGAATTGCGAACTGTGGAGCGACATGATGGTGTTAAATGCCTAACTACACTTGCGTTCTTTACGCAAAAGGCCAACCAAGACAGGGTTAAGTAAGGGCTCCGGACCCTGGTGGGAGTGCATGAGTACTGGGGTGGTAGCCAGCCACTCAGCTGTTCTCACTCGCCGAGTCCGCCAGGCACCCCTCTTCCTAAGTTGTTTGCATGGCGGCCTTAAACCCAACAGCCGGCTACCCCGAGCGGGGTACAGGGAGAGCGTTACATGCTCTTTTACTTGACTGCAATAGAAGTGGCTTTGGCTTTGTGGTCACAAAGAACCCCGTTTCAGAACAACCGGTGCAGATTTTGACCCATCTCAACACACACCCGGCGGGGTGGTCGCCACAAAGCACAGTCGTACACGTGCACGGCCTTTGCTGTTGTTCACACCCTGCCGTACACTGAAGCGCTAGGCTCCCTCTGTGGCACTACAGGCCAAACCGGAAATAAAGACCTTTCCTATCAAGCCCAGGAGCGGCCGAGATCCGGGTCGAACCTTTTGCGGGGTGTGGAACACTAGGAGCAAAAATGCCGGTGAAGGGGGGTACTGTCGTTTGGGGCCAACTGAAACCCCTAGGCTACCAGTAACCCGAGCTTGAATCCAATGCTTGTGCAGCACAGGCGCATGCGCATAAGCTATGTTAGCCTTGTAGCCTAGTGGCGAGCCATGTGAAAGTGGCGAGCCAACATTTGCCCACCATCGGAAAGCCTATCGGTGAAAATTGAACCGAACTCTGCACCAAGACCCCTACTGCGCCATTCCGCGTTTCCTGGCATTTCACTTGGGCCTTTCCTGACATATATACGCCTTATGCTTGTGCGCTTAAGGAAGCGTACGCGCATGGGCCGCCGATGCCCAGTTCAATTTCTGGCCAGTAAGTCCGGACGTCCAAAGCCAAATGTCACCATTCTACTCATGTACAGATCCAGCTTGTTAGGCACATTTCCATTGTTACCTTCTGGCCAAGGCCCCATCCCGGTCCGAAAGTCAGCGCCCCAGACACTTTGTGAATTTGCCCCAATAAGTAGACAAGAGATATAGAAGAATTCCTTGTAGGCTTTCCAGGACGCGCCTGTGTAAACAGGCCCAGTCAAAACGTTCACCGGCTTCGTACGGCATTCCACCAACTGCCGAAGGCCGGCCCAAGCGCTCAGATTTCGCAGAGCTTAGAGTAATTGCAACCCATTACTCCTTGTCAATATACCTACTTATAGGCAAAAGTCGGATTCCATTCGCTGCGCTTTAGGCACTTTTCCATCTTGGTCAATCGGGGCAAGGCCAAAAGTCAGGGCGCCATTTCTGCTCCTAGTGATTGTTATTGAAACGCTTTTCCCAATTCCAATCCTAAGGCTCTTGCTCTGCATGCACAAAAGTCACCATCTGCCTTTTATCCTTTGTAGGAGGGCCACGCTAGATGGGGGCGGAAAAACTGGCAGTCTGCAGATGGGTGTGATGTACCGTGTTGGAGGGTGTATGCAAACTAACCAGGACACACAGTGGCCACCTCTTACACAGCGCCAGGCACCTCTCCGCCCCACATCTCACAACAGCCTCTGGTACCACCCAACCATATATATAAACCACTTCAGGTGCTATGGTCCTGTCCGGCTTTAACGAGCTGATAGCCTCATGCTTCCCTTGCATCACTGTTTTGGAGCTCACGTGTTTTCAAGTGATCATGTTCACCTACAGTGAGAAGTGCTGCTGCTGCCGCCAGCGGTCACAATAGGCCTTCTAAGGACTCTAATTACTGGTCAGCCAAACTTTACAACATGTGCTTGTCAGTATGTTTTAGTCTGAGGGTATGCAGGAATAGAATACATATATGTAACACACCCATGCCCTACATGGCAGGGGCCACTGATAACTAACCTAGTGTTGGCTACACTTTAGCAGCGGGCTGTAACCAGTCATAAAATGACGAAGCAGCCAAGGTGAAAGGCAAGCACAACGCAACAAGAAGGGAGAGAGCACTCCAAATGCAAGCTCACGCCTAAATAAGTGCCACTGTATATGATACTTAAGGCTCGTGCTTGTGCATAAAGGTTTTACAACTACTAGTGCAGGTTTTGCCTGCTGGGATCTTTCCTTAGCACTCCGATTTCTGGTGTTGCCTGGATCAACTGACATGGGCACATGCCAATATGACAGCGTAGTGGATGAAGCCCTGCCTTTGCCTATCCATGGGTAGGCATAAGGCAAGCTATGATAATGGGTTGCAACTTGGCCAGTGTCCAGCCATACGTTGGTGGCTGGAATGCAACATGAAGCTGGTGAAAGGTTTGACTGGGCATGTTCACACAGGCGCCCCCTGGAAAGCCTATATATAGCGAGTTCTTGATTATCACGTAACTAAGCTTTTGGCAAAATTCACGAAGTGTCTGGGTGCTGACTTTCAGATCAGCATGGGGCCTTGCTTGCTTGGCCAGGAAATAACAATGGAACGAAATGCGCATAGTAACTAAGCAGGTTCTGTATATGAGGAAATTTATGACATTTGGCTTTGGGCGACCGGACTTGCTTCCCAGAAACTAAACTGTGTGTTTGTGGCTCATGTGCCTACGCTTTCTTAAACACACAAGCATGGCTCAGAATATGCCAAGGAAAGCCCATTGAAAACACCAGGAAGTGGAATGGCACAATAGAGTTTTGGTTCAGAGTTTGATGGAATGCTTCACCAAAAGGCTTCCTGATGGTGGGCAAAGGTTGGCTCGCCACTCCCACATGGCTAGACATCAGGCTACATGGCTACCCCAGCTTATGCGCACACACATGTGCTGCAGAAGCATTGGATTCAACTCATGGCCTTTGGTAGCCTGGAGGTAGGTTCCAGTTCGTCAAATCTGACTCTACACCCCTGTACTCGGGGATAGTGTTTTGTTTTGTTCCTTGTGTTAGTTAAATTGCACACTGTACGTCAGCTGTGTACCACTCTATGTATACGCCCAGCTACACATACATACAGTGGTACTTAGGTAGCATGCAGCGGGCTGTTTACGGCTCTAAGCGTGCTGCCTGTAGGATGTCCAATGTGTTAGATCACCCCAGTCAGCAGCAGTTTGCTTTGCCTACGGAGCATTTCAATGAGTGTTCAACTATACACTAGTGACATACATCAGCCCTATGCGCGGAATAATCCATGTCCTGTAACCACGCCTTATTACTGTGCATTTCCTGTCCATGGTTACTCATTCTGGTTTGACCCATTCTTTGCACTCTGTCCAATCCATCTGGTGCCCTGTCTGTCCTGGCTCGCACCCCCATTTTGACCTCCCTACGTACTTTGCTTGCCACACATACAGCTCTGTGGTGGTTGTGCCTGGCAGCCGTTTTATATGTAGGTGCATGTATGTAGATATATCAGCGAAGCCGCCAATCCGCTAGCGGGGTGAGAGGAACTAACGTTACTTTCATTGGCTGTATCTTGTATACGTTGGGAGCCTATTCTTGTCCGCCCCTTCCTCCTGGAGGATACTAGTGTGCTAGTGTTGCTAAGCTTTCCTCCAACGTCTGGACAGCATGCTGACAGTGCGCATATCCGCAAACTCCCCCCAAGGCCTTAAGCGGTACGAATCCCGCTAGAAGAGGGGGGTTCGCGATTGTACGGCAGGCTTATGCATTTAATATAGAGATTGACTTACTCAATGGACATCAGCAAAGGTCCTATGGCTTAATGCTGACACCCTCAGCCCTCGGCTGAGGGGGGCTGACGTCGACAGCTGACGTAGTTGTCACACCCCTGTTCGATTCCTGCCGGGAGCAGATTCCTTCTTCCTGCCCGCATTCGCCCGCCTTTTGCCGCTTTCCTGCCGCTTGCCGCCTTCTAGCACCTGCGCCTGGAGGGCTATCGGACGCAACCGCCCGCCCCCCAAGCCTTGCAGCCGGCGCCAAACGGGAACAAGGCTAGGGGGGAAGGCCCTAGCGAGGAAGCCCCTAGGGTTGGCGTCGTTTCGCTTGGGAAAAGGCTGGGCTGCCGCCATAAAGGTATTAATAACCTACATACAGCCTGCGTTAAGAAGCCGCAATCGGCACCTGAAATTGCTGCGGCGCCAGGAAGATATAGCCTCCTGATGACAAGCCAAATTTTCAAACTTCTTCCCCAATCTTGCGCACCAGGCCGCGCTTTGCACAACTATTCACACCTGGGTTCATGCCGTTCAGCACGGTACCGTAAAACAACATTACCTCACAAACGAAAAATGGCACCTCCCCCTAGCACCTTCCGAGCCGTGCAAGCCCCTAGCCCCTACCCCCCTAGCCCCCTTCCGAGCCGTGCAAGCCCCTAGCCCCTACCCCCCTACCCCCCTTCCTAGCCGTGCAAGCCCCTAGCCCCTACCCCCCTAGCCCCGGCTTCCGAGCCGTGCAAGCCCCTAGCCCCATCCCCGCTAACCCCCTTCCTAGCCATGCATGCAAGTCCCTACCTCGTACACCCCGGGTAGCCTCAAGCCTGAAGCGCCGCTGCCGCTGCGCTGCTGCCTGCAAACCCATGCCTCAAACAAGGCCGGCCCAGCCGGCAATCCCGCCGCACTTCGGGCCTTCCCGCAACTCGCCAAACCCTTGCACCGCCCGACGCAACGCCCCCCTCACATGCAGCGGCAGCATGCCAGCAGCGCCCAAGTTGCCCTTTCACATCGCAAGCCCCTAGCCCCTGGGGTGGAGCCGCTGTGCAGCTGGCCCGCCAGCCCCCTAGCCCCCTTCCGAGCCGTGCAAGCCCCTAGCCCCTACCCCCCTACCCCCCTTCCGAGCCGTGCTAGCCCCTAGCCCCTTTCCCGCTAACCCCCTTCCTAGCCATGCATGCAAGTCCCTACCTCGTACACCCCGGGTCTCCCTGAAGCCTGAAGCGCCGCTGCCGCTGCGCTGCTGCCTGCGAACCCATGCCTCAAACAAGGCCGGCCCAGCATGCAATCCCGCCGCACTTCGGGCCTTCCCGCAACTCGCCAAGCCCTCCCACTGCCCGACGCAGCGCCCCCCTCACATGCAGCAGCAGCATGCCAGCAGCGCCCAAGTTGCCCTTTCACATCGCAAGCCCCTAGCCCCTGGGGTGGGGCCGCTGTGCTGCTGGCGGGCCAGCCGCCCGGCCGTGTTGTCCCTAGGCCTGCCGTCCATTCCAATAAGAGAAGCCTCAAGTGCCACTGCCGCTGCGAGAAGCCTCAAGTGCCACTGCCGCTGCGCTGCTGCCTGCGGACCCGTGGGTCACCCTGCCCGTAACTCAAACAAGGCCGGCCCAGCCTCGATTTCGCGTGCCCTCCCGCCGCACTTCGGTGCTTCCCGCAACTCGCCGCCCTCACATGCAGCGCCAGCATGCCAGCAGCGCCCGCGGCCGCCTGGGAGGCCCCCGACGGGGTGGGCCGAGACAAGGTGGTCGCCGGCTGGTGGGCTCTGCCGCCGGGTGGCCAGGGGCCCCTGGGGTGGGGCCGCTGTGCTGCTGGCGGGCCAGCCGCCGGGCCGTGTTGTCCCTAGGGTTGCCGTCCATTCCAATAGGAGAAGCCTCAAGTGCCACTGCCGCTGCGCTGCTGCCTGCGGACCCGTGGGTCATCCTGCCCGTAACTCATTACTGCACCCTCCTATTTACTTTCCGGCGGGCGGGGCAACACCACAACGGCAGCACCGCTGCCTTCCATAACACCTTCCCACCGGGCACCGCTGAGTCCGCCCTGCCCCCTAGCCCCAAACCGCGCTACTCCCTTCCCCCTACCCCCTACCCCCGCCTTACCCCCTACCCCCTGGCCCCACCCTACCCCCTAGCCCTTGGCCCCCCCCTTCCCAGCCGTGCAAGCCCTTAGCCCCTTAGACGTAGCATAGATTCTCACCAGCCAACACCAAGCACCGCTGGCCAGGCTGCCTCCTGACCCGTGGGCCACCCCGACCGTAACTCAAACACCAAGCAAGACCACCTCCCCCTTACCTCGACTCACCATGCAAACTGCCGTACAGCATCCTTGCCCTTCCGCCCTGCCCTCCACCATACCAGCTTCCGCCAGCACCAAGGCTATACTTCATAGCCCCACTGTAGCACCACGGTCAGCACCTCAAACCATGCCACAGCGGTCATCCCACCCCACATCACCGTAGTCACCAACAGTAACACCCGCAAACCACAGCGACCCCTACCCGCAACGCCCTCATTCCTAGCCGCTGAGTCGGCCACTCGCCATGCAAACTGCCGTACAGCATCCTTGCCCTTCCGCCCTACCCTCCACCATACCAGCTTCCGCCAGCAGCAAGGCTCTACTTCATAGCCCCACTGTAGCACCACCGTCAGCACCTCAAACCATGCCAGAGCGGTCATCCCACCCCACATCACAGTAGTCACCAACAATAACACCCGCAAACCACAGCGACCCCTACCCGCAACGCCCTCATTCCTAGCCGCTGAGTCGGCCAAATGACGTCGCGCGCTTCTCAATTTGGTGAACGTGT
Source organism: Astrephomene gubernaculifera (assembly GCA_021605115.1). Taxonomy (NCBI): domain Eukaryota; kingdom Viridiplantae; phylum Chlorophyta; class Chlorophyceae; order Chlamydomonadales; family Astrephomenaceae; genus Astrephomene; species Astrephomene gubernaculifera. Next base: position 184,570 of record BMAR01000063.1, read on the forward strand.
TTCACACACCTGACGACTGCGACCTACGGCCACACGTCATGCAGGCTACTTACTCGCCAGCAGGCAAGACAACAACACAAGGAAAGCACCGCTGCCTCCCGCCTAACCCCTTCCAAACTCCTGTGTAAGTTCTAACCCCTTCTCCTACATGCAGCGCCAGCATCTGAGCAGAACCCAAACCGGCCTCCAACAACAACGCCACCCCCCTCCCGTAACTGGACACCGCCACCATTTACCCTAACTTTAGTTAGCAGTTGCCGCCTGCAACTGCCGGCTGCAACTGCCGGCTGCAACTGCCGGCTGCAACTGCCGGCTGCAACTGCCCGCTGCAACCTCCACCTGCAACTCCCGGCGTCAACTGCCGCGTGTCACGTCTTATCCTTCGGCGCCGCGGGCGCTGCGCTGCTGCCTGCGGACCCGTGGGTCACCCTGCCCGTAACTCAAACAAGGCCGGCCCAGCCTCGAATTCGCGTGCCCTCCCGCCGCACTTCGGGGCTTCCCGCAACTCGCCGCCCTGACATGCAGCGCCAGCATGCCAGCAGCACCCGCGGCTGCCTGCGAGGCCCCCGACGGGGTGGGCCGAGACAAGGAGGTCGCCGGCTGGTGGGCTCTGCCGCCGTGTGGCCAGGCCGTGTGGCCGCTGCTGCCTGCAAACCCATGCCTCAAACAAGGCCGGCCCAGCATGCAATCCCGCCGCACTTCGGGCCTTCCCGCAACTCGCCAAGCCCTCCCACCGCCCGACGCAGCGCCCCCCTCACATGCAGCGGCAGCATGCCAGCAGCGCCCAAGTTGCCCTTTCACATCGCAAGCCCCTAGCCCCTGGGGTGGGGCCGCTATGCTGCTGGCGGGCCAGCCGCCCGGCCGTGTTGTCCCTAGGCCTGCCGTCCATTCCAATAAGAGAAGCCTCAAGTGCCACCGCCGCTGCGCTGCTGCCTGCGGACCCGTGGGTCACCCTGCCCGTAACTCAAACAAGGCCGGCCCAGCCTCGACTTCGCGTGCCCTCCCGCCGCACTTCGGCGCTTCCCGCAACTCGCCGCCCTCACATGCAGCGCCAGCATGCCAGCAGCGCCCGCGGCCGCGGGTGGGCCGAGACAAGGTGGTCGCCGGCTAGTGGGCTCTGCCGCCGGGTGGCCAGGGGCCCCTGGGGTGGGGCCGCTGTGCTGCTGGCGGGCCAGCCGCCGGGCCGTGTTGTCCCTAGGCTTGCCGTCCATTCCAATAGGAGAAGCCTCAAGTGCCACTGCCGCTGCGCTGCTGCCTGCGGACCCGTGGGTCACCCTGCCCGTAACTCAAACAAGGCCGGCCCAGCCTCGAATTCGCGTGCCCTCCCGCCGCACTTCGGGGCTTCCCGCAACTCGCCGCCCTGACATGCAGCGCCAGCATGCCAGCAGCACCCGCGGCTGCCTGCGAGGCCCCCGACGGGGTGGGCCGAGACAAGGAGGTCGCCGGCTGGTGGGCTCTGCCGCCGTGTGATTAGGGGCCCCCTGGGGTGGGGCCGCTGTGCTGCTGGCGGGCCAGCCGCCGGGACGACGAGGCTGATGACCCCCTGGTCGCCCTGTCAGCGGAGGAGGGCTGGGGGCGGGCCTTCGCGGCCTGGGGCAAGGCGCCCGCGGGCAACTGGCACTGGGCCCTGGGCCTGAGGCGCCTGCGCCTGGCGGTGGCCAGCGCCGCCGGCAGCCCCAAGGGGAGCAACCTCGCGGCCGCCTGCTGCATGCCCCCGTGGTACGACCGCGCCACGTTCCAGCCCAGGAGGAGGCCCGGGCCGCCGCCACCCCCCACTGCCCTCGCCCGAGCCCGGAGCCCCAGGGGGCCGGCGCGGCGCTGTGGGCGCTGTGCGCGCATCGCGGCCGCCCGCTGCACGCACCCGTGGTACGACAGCAACATGTTCGAGCCCACCGAGCCACGGCAGGCGCGCCACTGCCTCGGAGTGCCAATGCTCTACGCCGGGGCTGGGGTGCAGGTGGCCGACGTGCACGCCCGACTGGCCGCCGCCGTGCTGACGTGCCAGGGGGCGGCGGCGGCTGGGAGCGCGGCGTGACCTGCCTGTCCGGCCACTGCAGCACCACCGTCAGCAACCCCAGCAACACTGGCAGCACCAGGGCAGCCTTCCCACCCTGCGCCACCCGAGCCAGCATCAATAACACCCACAAACCACAGTGACCCCTACCCGCAACACCCTCAATCCTCCCTTCCCCCTCGGCACCCTTTACTGCCTCCACGGATTGTACAACACCGACTGGACGCTCCACGCCATGCAAGCCTGGCGTGCGTGTCTGCCAGATGACCTCGCTCGCTCCTCAACTAGGTGGACGGGTTGCGTCCGTGCGTCATACAGGCTGCCGTACAACATCCCTGCCCCTGCCCCCTACACTACTTACACCTGCATTACTTCACCCTCCTATTTACTTTCCAGCGGGCGGGGCAACACCACAATGGCAGCACCGCTGCCTTCCATAACACCTTCCCCCCTACCCCCTAGCCCTGGCCCCCCCCTACCCCCTGGCCCCTACCCCCCCCCCCCCACCCCCTACCCCCTACCCTACCCCCCCCCACCACCACAGGGTGTCAGCGCCCTTCGGGCCGAAGGCCCAGCTTGTGGATAAAGCGCCGGTCTACGAAACCGGAGATTCCAGGTTCGATCCCTGGTAGGATCGATGCACTCAATGCTCCTGTAGCTCAGTCGGTAGAGCGTGCGGCTGTTATCTCTCCATAACAGCCCACCGCAAGGTCGACGGTTCGAGCCCGTCCGGGAGCGTGTCTCTTATGCACCTGTGGCCGAGTGGTTAAGGCGCGGCCCTGCTAAGGCCGTAGGGTTTCCCTGCGTGCGTTCGAATCGCATCGGGTGCGCTTTTGACATTGTTATTGAAACGCTTTTCCCAATTCCAATCCTAAGGCTCTTGCTCTGCATGCACAAAAGTCACCATCTGCCTTTTATCCTTTGTAGGAGGGCCACGCTAGATGGGGGCGGAAAAACTGGCAGTCTGCAGATGGGTGTGATGTACTGTGTTGGAGGGTGTATGCAAACTAACCAGGACACACAGTGGCCACCTCTTACACAGCGCCAGGCACCTCTCCGCCCCACATCTCACAACAGCCTCTGGTACCACCCAACCATATATATAACCCACTTCAGGTGCTATGGTCCTGTCCGGCTTTAACGAGCTGATAGCCTCATGCTTCCCTTGCATCACTGTTTTGGAGCTCACGTGTTTTCAAGTGTTCATGTTCACCTACAGTGAGAAGTGCTGCTGCTGCCGCCAGCGGTCACAATAGGCCTTCTAAGGACTCTAATTACTGGTCAGCCAAACTTTACAACATGTGCTTGTCAGTATGTTTTAGTCTGAGGGTATGCAGGAATAGAATACATATATGTAACACACCCATGCCCTACATGGCAGGGGCCACTGATAACTAACCTAGTGTTGGCTACACTTTAGCAGCGGGCGGTAACCAGTCATAAAATGACGAAGCAGCCAAGGTGAAAGGCAAGCACAACGCAACAAGAAGGGAGAGAGCACTCCAAATGCAAGCTCACGCCTAAATAAGTGCCACTGTATATGATACTTAAGGCTCGTGCTTGTGCATAAAGGTTTTACAACTACATGTTTGGATTTTATTTCAGCACCAAAAGACGTATTTCCCAGCTCCTTACAGCCTGTTGCCAACATACAGTCCAGTAACTTGCAGGCCCAGTAGTGAGCGGGTTGGGCTTTAATTGGACTATGTGCACCTAGTGCAGGTTTTGCCTGCTGGGATCTTTCCTTAGCACTCCGATTTCTGGTGTTGCCTGGATCAACTGACATGGGCACATGCCAATATGACAGCGTAGTGGGTGAAGCCCTGCCTTTGCCTATCCATGGGTAGGCATAAGGCAAGCTATGATAATGGGTTGCAACTTGGCCAGTGTCCAGCCATACGTTGGTGGCTGGAATGCAACATGAAGCTGTTGAAAGGTTTGACTGGGCATGTTCACACAGGCGCCCCCTGGAAAGCCTATATATAGCGAGTTCTTGATTATCACGTAACTAAGCTTTTGGCAAAATCCACAAAGTGTCTGGGTGCTGACTTTCAGATCAGCATGGGGCCTTGCTTGCTTGGCCAGGAAATAACAATGGAACGAAATGCGCATAGTAACTAAGCAGGTTCTGTATATGAGGAAATTTATGACATTTGGCTTTGGGCGACCGGACTTGCTTCCCAGAAACTAAACTGTGTGTTTGTGGCTCATGTGCCTACGCTTTCTTAAACACGCAAGCATGGCTCAGAATATGCCAAGGAAAGCCCATTGAAAACACCAGGAAGTGGAATGGCACAATAGAGTTTTGGTTCAGAGTTTGATGGAATGCTTCACCAAAAGGCTTCCTGATGGTGGGCAAAGGTTGGCTCGCCACTCCCACATGGCTAGACATCAGGCTACATGGCTACCCCAGCTTATGCGCACACACATGTGCTGCAGAAGCATTGGATTCAACTCATGGCCTTTGGTAGCCTGGAGGTAGGTTCCAGTTCGTCCAATCTGACTCTACACCCCTGTACTCGGGGATAGTGTTTTGTTTTGTTCCTTGTGTTAGTTAAATTGCACACTGTACGCCAGCTGTGTACCACTCTATGTATACGCCCAGCTACACATACATACAGTGGTACTTAGGTAGCATGCAGCGGGCTGTTTACGGCTCTAAGCGTGCTGCCTGTAGGATGTCCAATGTGTTAGATCACCCCAGTCAGCAGCAGTTTGCTTTGCCTACGGAGCATTTCAATGAGTGTTCAACTATACACTAGTGACATACATCAGCCCTATGCGCGGAATAATCCATGTCCTGTAACCACGCCTTATTACTGTGCATTTCCTGTCCATGGTTACTCATTCTGGTTTGACCCATTCTTTGCACTCTGTCCAATCCATCTGGTGCCCTGTCTGTCCTGGCTCGCACCCCCATTTTGACCTCCCTACGTACTTTGCTTGCCACACATACAGCTCTGTGGTGGTTGTGCCTGGCAGCCGTTTTATATGTAGGTGCATGTATGTAGATATATCGCCAATCCGCTAGCGGGGTGAGAGGAAATAACGTTACTTTCATTGGCTGTATCTTGTATACGTTGGGAGCCTATTCTTGTCCCCCCCTTCCTCCTGGAGGATACTAGTGTGCTAGTGTTGCTAAGCTTTCCTCCAACGTCTGGACAGCATGCTGACAGTGCGCATATCCGCAAACTCCCCCCAAGGCCTTAAGCGGTACGAATCCCGCTAGAAGAGGGGGGTTCGCGATTGTACGGCAGGCTTATGCATTTAATATAGAGATTGACTTACTCAACGGACATCAGCAAAGGTCCTATGGCTTAATGGATAAAGCGCCGGTCTACGGAACCGGAGATTCCAGGTTCGATCCCTGGTAGGATCGATGCACTCAATGCTCCTGTAGCTCAGTCGGTAGAGCGTGCGGCTGTTATCTCTGCTGACACCCTCAGCCCCCGGCAGAGGGTGCTGACACCTTCAGCCCTCGGCTGAGGGGGGCTGACGTGCTGACACCCTCAGCCCTCGGCTGAGGGGGGCTGACGTCGACAGCCGGTTTAGTTGTCACACCCCTGCTCGATTCCTGCCGGGAGCAGATTCCTGCATCCTGCCCGCATTCGCCCGCCTTTTGCCGCGTTGCTGCCGCTTGCCGCTTTCTAGCACCTGCGCCTAGAGGGCTATCAGACGCAACCGCCCGCCCCCCAAGCCTTGCAGCCGCCGCCAAACGGGAACAGGGGTAGGGGGGAAGGGCCTAGGGAGGAAGGCCCTAGGCTCGGCGTCGTTTCGCATAGGATGAGCCTGAGCTGCCGCCATAAAGTTATTCATAAGCTACATAGAGCCTGCGTTAATAAGCAGCAATCGGCGCCTGAAAATGCTGCGGCGCCAAGAAGATATTGGCTCCCGATGGCAAGCCAGATTTCCAAACTTCTTCCCCAAACTTCCTCACCACGCCGCGCTTTGCAAAACTAATCATGCCTGGGTTCATGCCTTTCAGCACGGTGCCGTAAAACAACATTACCTCACAAACGAAAAATGGCACCTCCCCCTAGCACCTTCCGAGCCGTGCAAGCCCCTAGCCCCTACCCCCCTAGCCCCCATCCCAGCCGTACAAGCTCCTAGCCCCTTCCCTGCGAACCCTTTTCCGAGCCGTGTATGCAAGCCCCTAGCTCGTACACCCCGGGCCTCCTTTCCAAGCTTCCTCCGAGCGGCGGAGGCCTGTTGTTGGACCACAGACCCTAGGCTTGACGCCCATTCCAATAAGAGAAGCCTGAAGTGCCGCTGCTGCTGCGGTGCTGCCTCCGGACCCGTGGGTCACCCTACCCATAACTCAAACAAGGCCGGCCCAGCCGGCAATTCGCGTGCCCTCCCGCCGCACTTCGGGCCTTCCCGCAACTCGCCAAGCCCTCCCTTCGACAGCGACGGCATGCGCCGCAACACACCACCGCCGCCACCACCATCTGCCCAGCCGGCCGGCCGCCAATAACCCCCACAAACGGCCGCGTACCCTACCCACAACACCCTGCACCCTCCTATTCACTTTCCACCAGCCGCACACTCCACCAGAGCAACACTACAGCGACAGCACTGCTGCCTTCCAGGCCCCCCCCATGCCCCTGCCCCCTACCCCCTAACCCCGCCCTACCCCCTTACCAACCGCACACCCATCTACCCTCTAAGCCCACTGTTGCGCCACCGTCAGCAATCTGAACACCCCACCCCCTGGCGCTCGTTCCAACGTTGGGATGCGCTTCGGCGACGTGGCCGTGGCCAACATGGGGCCGGCGGCCTCTGCCGCCAGGTGGCCTCTGTGCTGCTGGCAGGCCAGCCGCCGCGCCGACGAGGTCGATGACGCCCTGGTCGCCCTGTCGGCGGAGGAGGGCTGGGGGCTCGTGACCGCCTCGGACCCCTGGGGGGAGGCCCCCGGGGGGGTGGGCCGAGACGGCCCCGCCCAGGCCCGGAGGCCCGGGGGGCCGCCGCGGCGCTGTGGGCGTCGGTGCGTCGCCCCCGAACGCCACCCCGCCGGGGCACTGCCGGCCAAGCCCCGCACCGCCCCGGCCCAGCAGCTGGAGCGCGACCGCTGGAAGCAGGGGGCCGGCGAGGCGCCCAGAGTGGCCAGGCTTCGGGATCTGTTCGTCCGCGAGCGGTCCGGGCGGGGGGGCCGGCGCGGGCCTCCCTTAGCTCGGGGAGCGCTTCGGCGACGTGGCCGTGGCCGAGATGCGGTCCGGGCGGGGGGGCCGGCGCGGGCCTCGCTTAGCTCGGTGAGCGCTTCGGTGACGTGGCCGTGGCCGAGATGGGGCTAGCGGCCTCTGCTTCCGGGTTGCGACAGGCCCCTGGGGTGGGGCCGCTGTGCTGCTGGCGGGCCAGCCGCCGGGCCGACGAGGCCGATGACACCCTGGTAGCCCTGTCGGCGGAGGAGGGCGGAGGACTCCTGGGGGCGGGCCTTCGTGGCCTGGGGCAAGACGCCCGTGGGCAACTGGCACTGGGCCCTGGGCCTCAGCCGCCTGCGCCTGGCGGTGGCCGCCGCCGCTGACAGCCCCGAGGGGAGCGACCTCGCGGCCGCCTGCACGGCCCGCGCTGTGCCGATGCTCTACGCCAGGGCTGGGGTGGAGGTGGCCGACGTGCACGCCCGGCTGGCCGCAGCCGTGCTGACGTGGCACGGGGCGGCGCTGGGAGCGCAGCGTCACCTGCCTGTCCGGCCACTGTGGCACTACCGTCAGCAACCCCATCAACACTGGCAGCACCAGGGCAGCCATTCCACCCTGCACCATCCGAGCCAGCATCAATAACACCCACAAACCACAGTGACCCCTACCCGCAACACCCTCAATCCTCCCTCCCCCGGGGGCACCTTCCCACCGGGCACCTCTCAGTCCGCCCTGCCCCCTAGCCCCCTGCTGGTGGGCTCTGCCGCCGTGTGGCCAGGGGCCCCCTGGGGTGGGGCCGCTGTGCTGCTGGCGGGCCAGCCGCCGGGCCGATGCCGATGACCCCCTGGTCGCGCTGTGAGCGGAGGAGGGCTGGGGGCGGGCCTTCGCGGCCTGGGGCAAGGCGCCCGCGGGCAACTGGCACTGGGCCCTGGGCCTGAGGCGCCTGCGCCTGGCGGTGGCCAGCGCCGCCGGCAGCCCCGAGGGGAGCAACCTCGCGGCCGCCTGCTGCATGCCCCCGTGGTACGACCGCGCCACGTTCCAGCCCAGGAGGACGCCCGGGCCGCTGCCACCCCCCACTGCCCTCGCCCGAGCCCGGAGCCCCAGGGGGCCGCCGCGGCGCTGTGGGCGCCGGGCCTGCGGGCAGCGGCGGCGCCTCGCGGCCGCCTGCTGCATGCACCCGTGGTACGACAGCGACATGTTCGAGCCCACCGAGCCACGGCAGGCGCGCCACTGCCTCGGAGTGCCGGCCGCCCGTGCCTGCATGCTCTACGCCGGGGCTGGGGTGCAGGTGGCCGACGTGCATGCCTGGCTGGCCGCCGCCGCGCTGACGTGCCAGGGGGCGGCGGCGGCTGGGAGCGCGGCGTGACCTGCCTGTCCGGCCACTGTAGCACCACCGCCAGCAACCCCAGCAACACTGGCAGCACCAGGGCAGCCTTCCCACCCCGCGCCACCCGAGCCAGCATCAATAACACCCACAAACCACAGCGACCCCTACCCGCAACACCCTCAATCCTCCCTTCCCCCTCGGCACCCTTTACTGCCTCCACGGATTGTACAACACCGACTGGACGCTCCACGCCATGCAAGCCTGGCGTGCGTGTCTGCCGAATCACCTCGCTCGCTCCTCAACTAGGTGGACGTGTTGCGTCCATGCGTCATACAGGCTGCAGTACAACATCCCTGCACCTGCCCCCTACACTACTTACAGCTGCATTACTGCACCCTCCTATTTACTTTCCGGCGGGCGGGGCAACACCGCAACGGCAGCACCGCTGCCTTCCACCTTCCCACCGGGCACCGCTGAGTCCGCCCTGCCCCCTAGCCCCAAACCGCGCTACTCCCTTCCCCCTACCCCCTACCCCCGCCTTACCCCCTACCCCCGCCTTACCCCCTACCCCCTGGCCCCCCCTACCCCCTGGCCCCTGCCCCCCCCCCCCCCCCCCCACACACCCCCTACCCCCTACCCTACCCCCCCCACCACCACAGGGTGTCAGCGCCCTTCGGGCCGAAGGCCCAGCTTGTGCTGACACCCTCAGCCCTCGGCTGAGGGGGGCTGACGTCGACAGCCGGTTTAGTTGTCACACCCCTGTTCGAATCCTGTCGGGAGCAGATTCCTTCTTCCTGCCCGCATTCGCCCGCCTTTTGCCGCTTTCCTGCCGCTTGCCGCCTTCTAGCACCTGCGCCTACAGAGCTATCAGACGCAACCGCCCGCCCCCCAAGCCTTGCAGCCGGCGCCAAACGGGAACAGGGCTAGGGGGGAAGGGCCTAGGGGGGAAGGCCCTAGGGTTGGCGTCGTTTCGCTTAGGAAAAGGCTGGGCTGCCGCCATAAACATATTAATAGCGTACATACAGCCTGCATGAATAAGCCACAACCGGCGCCTGAAAATGCTGCGGCGCCAGGAAGATATTGCCTCCTGATGGCAAGCCAAATTTCCGAACTTCTTCCCCAAACTTCCTCACCAGGCCGCGCTTTGCAAACCTAATCATACCTGGGTTCATGCCTTTCAGCATGGTACCGTAAAACAACATTACCTCACAGCCGGGGGCTGAGGGTGGCGACACCCTCAGCCCTCGGCTGAGGGGGGCTGACGTGCTGACACCCTCAGCCCTCGGCTGAGGGGGGCTGACGTCGACAGCTGACGTAGTTGTCACACCCCTGTTCGATTCCCGCCGGGAGCAGATTTCTTCTTCCTGCCCGCATTCGCCCGCCTTTTGCCGCTTTCCTGCCGCTTGCCGCCTTCTAGCACCTGCGCCTGGAGGGCTATCGGACGCAACCGCCCGCCCCCCAAGCCTTGCAGCCGGCGCCAAACGGGAACAAGGCTAGGGGGGAAGGCCCTAGGGAGGAAGCCCCTAGGGTTGGCGTCGTTTCGGTTGGGAAAAGGCTGGGCTGCCGCCATAAAGGTATTAATAACCTACATACAGCCTGCGTTAAGAAGCCGCAATCGGCACCTGAAATTGCTGCGGCGCCAGGAAGATATGGGCTCCTGATGACAAGCCAAATTTTCAAACTTCTTCCCCAATCTTGCGCACCAGGCCGCGCTTTGCAAACCTATTTATACCTGGGTTCATGCCTTTCAGCGCGGTACCGAAAAACAACATAACCTCACAAACGAAAAATGGCACCTCCCCCTAGCACCTTCCGAGCCGTGCAAGCCCCTAGCCCCTACCCCCCTAGCCCCCTTCCGAGCCGTGCAAGCCCCTAGCCCCTACCCCCCTAGCCCCCTTCCGAGCCGTGCAAGCCCCTAGCCCCTACCTCCCTTACCCCCATCCCAGCCGTACAAGCCCCTAGCCCCTTCCCCGCGAACCCCCCCCCCCCCCGAGCCGTGTATGCAAGCCCCTACCTCGTACATCCCGGGTCTCCCTTCCAAACTTCCTCTGGGCGCCGGAGGTCTGTGGTTGGACCACAGGCCCTAGGCTTGGCATCCATTCCAATAAGAGAAACCTGAAGCGCCGCTGCCGCTGCGCTGCTGCCTGCGAACCCATGCCTCAAACAAGGCCGGCCCAGCCTGCAATCACGCCGCACTTCGGGCCTTCCCGCAACTCGCCAAGCCCTCCCACCGCCCGACGCAGCGCCCCCCTCACATGCAGCGGCAGCATGCCAGCAGCACCCAAGTTGCCCTTTCACATCGCAAGCCCCTAGCCCCTGGGGTGGGGCCGCTGTGCTGCTGGCGGGCCAGCCGCCCGGCCGTGTTGTCCCTAGGCCTGCCCTCCATTCCAATAAGAGAAGCCTCAAGTGCCACTGCCGCTGCGAGAAGCCTCAAGTGCCACTGCCGCTGCGCTGCTGCCTGCGGACCCGTGGGTCACCCTGCCCGTAACTCAAACAAGGCCGGCCCAGCCTCGAATTCGCGTGCCCTCCCGCCGCACTTCGGGGCTTCCCGCAACTCGCCGCCCTGACATGCAGCGCCAGCATGCCAGCAGCACCCGCGGCCGCCTGCGAGGCCCCCGACGGGGTGGGCCGAGACAAGGAGGTCGCCGGCTGGTGGGCTCTGCCGCCGTGTGGCCAGGGGCCCCCTGGGGTGGGGCCGCTGTGCTGCTGGCGGGCCAGCCGCCGGGCCGACGAGGCTGATCACCCCCTGGTCGCCCTGTCAGCGGAGGAGGGCTGGGGGCGGGCCTTCGCGGCCTGGGGCAAGGCGCCCGCGGGCAACTGGCCCTGGGCCCTGGGCCTGAGGCGCCTGCGCCTGGCGGTGGCCAGCGCCGCCGGCAGCCCCAAGGGGAGCAACCTCGCGGCCGCCTGCTGCATGCCCCCGTGGTACGACCGCGCCACGTTCCAGCCCAGGAGGAGGCCCGGGCCGCCGCCACCCCCCACTGCCCTCGCCCGAGCCCGGAGCCCCAGGGGGCCGGCGCGGCGCTGTGGGCGCCGGGCCTGCGGGCAGCGGCGGCGCATCACGGCCGCCTGCTGCATGCACCCGTGGTACGACAGCGACATGTTCGAGCCCACCGAGCCACGCCAGGCGCGCCACTGCCTCGGAGTGCCAATGCTCTACGCCGGGGCTGGGGTGCAGGTGGCCGACGTGCACGCCCGACTGGCCGCCGCCGTGCTGACGTGCCAGGGGGCGGCGGCGGCTGGGAGCGCGGCGTGACCTGCCTGTTCGGCCACTGTAGCACCACCGTCAGCAACCCCAGCAACACTGGCAGCACCAGGGCAGCCTTCCCACCCTGCGCCACCCGAGCCAGCATCAATAACACCCACAAACCACAGCGACCCCTACCCGCAACACCCTCAATCCTCCCTTCCCCCTCGGCACCCTTTACTGCCTCCACGGATTGTACAACACCGACCGGACGCCCCACGCCATGCAAGCCTGGCGTGCGCGTCTGCCAAATGACCTCGCTCGCTCCTCAACTAGGTTCACGTGTTGCGTCCATGCGTCATACAGGCTGCCGTACAACATCCCTGCTCCTGCCTCCTACACTACTTACAGCTGCATTACTGCACCCTCCTATTTACTTTCCAGCGGGCGGGGCAACACCACAACCGGAGCACCGCACTCAACACCAGAACCGAGCCTGAAACGCCCTTCTAGCTCCCAACATAGCCCAGCTTTTCCCACCCTCTACGACGCGAGCGCCTGCGCCCCACTCTACCACCAATGTCAGCAGCCCCAGCAACACTTGCAGCACCAGGGTACGTAGCCATCCCACCGTGCCCTCCTTTTCATCAATAACACCCACAAACCACAGCGACCCCTACCCGCCACGCCCGCGAAAGCACCGCTGCCTTCCATCACACCTCCTCACCCGCCTAACCCCTTCCCAAGCCCTGCGTAACTTCTAACCCCTTGTCCTACATGCCGCGCCAGCATCAGGACGGCCGCCGCCCTCAATCCTGGCACTTCGCCCTGGGCCACAGGCGCCTCGCGGCCGCCTGCTGCATGCACCCGTGGTACGACAGCGACATGTTCGAGCCCACCGAGCCACGGCAGGCGCGCCACTGCCTCGGAATGCCGGCCGCCGGTGCCTGCATGCTCTACGCCAGGGCTGGGGTGCAGGTGGCCGACGTGCACGCCCGGCTGGCCGCCGCCGCGCTGACGTGCCAGGGGGCGGCGGCGGCTGGGAGCGCGGCGTGACCTGCCCGTCCGGCCACTGTAGCACCACCGCCAGCAACCCCAGCAACACTGGCAACACCAGGGCAGCCATCCCACCCTGCGCCACATGAGCCAGCATCAATAACACCCACAAACCACAGTGACCCCTACCCGCAACACCCTCAATCCTCCCTTCCCCCTCGGCAGCCTTTACTGCCTCCACGGATTGTACAACACCGACCGGACGCCCCACGCCATGCAAGCCTGGCGTGCGCGTCTGCCAAATGACCTCGCTCGCTCCTCAACTAGGTGGACGTGTTGCACAGACTTTACAACTGCGACCACCGGCCATGCGTCATACAGGCTGCCGTACAACATCCCTGCCCCTGCCCCCTACACTACTTACAGCTGCATTACTGCACCCTCCTATTTACTTTCCAGCGGGCGGGGCAATACAAAATGGCAGCACCGCTGCCTTCCATAACACCTTCCCACCGGGCACCGCTGAGTCCGCCCTGCCCCCTAGCCCCAAACCCGCGCTACTGCCTTCCCCCTACCCCCTACCCCCGCCTTTACCCCTACCCCCTGGCCCCCCCCTACCCCCTAGCCCTTGGCCCCCCCTACCCCCTACCCCCTGGTCCCCCCCTACCCCCTAGCCCTTGGCCCCCCCCTACCCCCTAGCCCTGGCCCCCCCCCTACCCCCTGGCCCCTGCCCCCCCCACCCCCACCCCCTACCCCCTACCCCCTACCCTACCCCCCCCCACCACAGGGTGTCAGCGCCCTTCGGGCCGAAGGCCCAGCTTGTGCTGACACCCTCAGCCCCCGGCTGAGGGTGGCTGACGTCCTGCGCTGCGCCACTTGTGCAGCCGAGTTCGATTCCCGTCGGGAGCAGATTCCTTCTTCCAGCCCGCATTCGCCCGCCTTTTGCCGCTTTCCTGCCGCTTGCCGCCTTCTAGCACCTGCGCCTAGAGGGCTATCAGACGCAACCGCCCGCCCCCCAAGCCTCGCAGCCGGCGCCAAACGCCAACAGGGCTAGGGGGGAAGGCCCTAGGGAGGAAGGCCCTAGGGTTGGCGTCGTTTCGCTTAGGAAAAGGCTGGGCTGTCGCCATAAAGGTATTCTTAACCTACATAGCACCTGTGTTAAGAAGCAGCAAACGGCGCCTGAAAATGCTGCGGCGCCAGGAAGATATGGCCTCCTGATGGCAAGCCAAATTTCCGAACTTCTTCCCCAAACTTCCTCACCAGGCCGCGCTTTGCAAACCTAATCATACCTGGGTTCATGCCTTTCAGCATGGTACCGTAAAACAACATTACCTCACGAACGAAAAATGGCACCTCCCCCTAGCACCTTCCGAGCCGTGCAAGCCCCTAGCCCCTACCCCCCTAGCCCCTTTCCGAGCCGTGCAAGCCCCTAGCCCCTACCCCCCTAGCCCCTCCCCCTAGCACCTTCCGAGCCGTCCAAGCCCCTAGCCCCTACCCCTCTAGCCCCCTTCCGAGCTGTGCAAGCCCCTACCCCCTACCCCCCTACCCCCCTTCCGAGCCGTGCAAGCCGCTAGCCCCTAGCCCCGAGCCATGCATGCAAGCCCCTAGCCCCTTCCCCGCTAACCCCCTTCCTAGCCATGCATGCAAGTCCCAACCTCGTACACCCCGGGCCTCCTTTCCAAGCTTCCTCTGGGCGGCGGAGGCCTCTGGTTGGACGACACGCCCTAGTCTTGCCGCCCATTCCAATAAGAGAAGCCTCGAGTGCCAGTGCTGCTGTGCTGCTTCCTGCGGACCCGTGGGTCACCCTGCCCGTACCTCAAACAAGACCGGCCCAGCCTCGATTTCGCGTGCCCTCCCGCCGCACTTCGGGGCTTCCCGCAACTCGCCGCCCTCACATGCAGCGCCAGCATGCCAGCAGCGCCCGCGGCCGCCTGGGAGGCCCCCGACGGGGTGGGCTGAGACAACGAGGTCGCCGGCTTGTGGCCTCTGCCGCCGGGTGGCCAGGGGCCCCTGGGGTGGGGCCGCTGTGCTGCTGGCGGGCCAGCCGCCGGGCCGACGAGGCCGATAACCCCCTGGTCGCCCTGTCACCGGACGAGGGCTGGGGGCGGGCCTTCGCGGCCTGGGGCAAGGCGCCCGCGGGCAACTGGCACTGGGCCCTGGGCCTGAGGCGCCTGCGCCTGGCAGTGGCTGGCGCCGCCGGCAGCCCCGAGGGGAGCAACCTCGCGGCCGCCTGCTGCATGCACCCGTGGTACGACCGCGACACGTTCGAGCCCGGAGCCCCGGGGGGCCGCCGCGCCGGCCCCCGCCCGCAGGCCCGGCGCCCACAGCGCCGCGGCGGCCGCCCGGGGCTCCGGGCTCGGCGGCAGCGCGGCGGCTCGGTGCGCCCGGCAATGCGTCGCCCCCGAACGCCACCCCGCCGGGGCCCTGGCGGCCCAGGCCCTCACCGCCCCGGCCTAACAGCTGGACCTCGACCGCTGGAAGCCGGGGGCCGGCGAGGCGCCCGGCGTGGCCAGGCTCCGAGAGCTGTTTGGCCTCGAGCGCCCCCGGGCGTGGGGGGCGACGTGGCTCACCCAGAGCTGGGCGAGGCCCGCGCCGGCCCCCCCGCCCGCCCGATGTGCCCGTGGCCGACATGGGGCTGGCGGCCTCTCTCGCCGTGTGGCCAGGGGCCCCTGGGGTGGGGCCGCTGTGCTGCTGGCGGGCCAGCCGCCGGGCCGACGAGGCCGATGATGCCCTGGTCGCCCTGTCAGGGCGGCAACCTCGCGGCCGCCTGCTGCATGCCCCCGTGGTACGACCGCGCCACGTTCCAGCCCAGGAGGAGGCCCGGGCCGCCGCAACCCCCCACTGCCCTCGCCCGAGCCCGGAGCCCCAGGGGGCCGGCGCGGCGCTGTGGGCGCCTGCTGCATGCACCCGTGGTACGACAGCGACATGTTCGAGCCCACCGAGCCACGGCAGGCGCGCCACTGCCTCGGAGTGGCAATGCTCTACGCCGGGGCTGGGGTGCAGGTGGCCGACGTGCACGCCCGACTGGCCGCCGCCGTGCTGACGTGCCAGGGGGCGGCGGCGGCTGGGAGCACGGCGTGACCTGCCTATCCGGCCACTGTAGCACCACCGTCAGCAACCCCAGCAACACTGGCAGCACCAGGGCAGCCATCCCACCCTGCACCATCCGAGCCAGCATCAATAACACCCACAAACCCCAGCGACCCCTACCCGCAACACCCTCAATCCTGGCACTTGGCCCTGGGCCGGAGGCGCCTCGCGGCCGCCTGCTGCATGCACCCGTGGTACAGCAGCGACATGTTCGAGCCCACGGAGCCACGGCAGGCACGCCACTGCCTCGGAGTGCCGGCCGCCGGTCCCTGCATGCTCTACGCCGGGGCTGGGGTGCAGGTGGCCGACGTGCACGCCCGGCTGGCCGCCGCCGCGCTGACGTGCCAGGGGGCGGCGGCGGCTGGGATTGCAGCGTCACCTGCCTGTCCGGCCACTGTAGCACCACCGCCAGCAACCCCAGCAACACTGGCAGCACCAGGGCAGCCATCCCACCCTGCGCCACACGAGCCAGCATCAATAACACCCACAAACCACAGCGACCCCTACCCGCAACACCCTCAATCCTCCCTTCCCCCTCGGCAGCCTTTACTGCCTCCACGGATTGTACAACACCGACTGGACGCTCCACGCCATGCAAGCCTGGCGTGCGTATCTGCCAAATGACCTCGCTCGCTCCTCAACTAGGTGGACGTGCTGCGTCCTTGCGTCATACAGGCTGCCGTACAACATCCCTGCCCCTGCCCCCTACACTACTTACAGCTGCATTACTGCACCCTCCTATTTACTTTCCCCCCTGGCACCGCTGAGTCCGCCCTGCCCCCTAGCCCCAAACCGCGCTACTCCCTTCCCCCTACCCCCTACCCCCGCCTTACCCCCTACCCCCTAGCCCTTGGCCCCCCCCTACCCCCTAGCCCTTGGCCCCCCCCTACCCCCTAGCCCCGGGCCCCCCCTACCCCCCACCCCCTACCCCCTACCCCCTACCCTACCCCCCCCCACCACCACAGGGTGTCAGCGCCCTTCGGGCCGAAGGCCCAGCTTGTCGACAGCCGGTTTAGTTGTCACACCCCTGCTCGATTCCTGTCGGGAGCAGATTCTGTCTTCCTGCCCGCATTCGCCCGCCTTTTGCCGCGTTGCTGCTGCTTCCCGCTTTCTAGCACCTGCGCCTGGAGGGCTATCAGACGCAACCGCCCGCCCCCCAAGCCTTGCAGCCGCCGCCAAACGGGAACAGGGCTAGGGGGGAAGGGCCTAGGGGGGAAGGCCCTAGGGTTGGCGTCGTTTCGCGTAGGAAAAGGCTGGGCTGCCGCCATAAACATATTAACAAGCTACATACAGCCTGCATTAATAAGCCGCAATCGCCGCCTGAAATTGCTGCGGCGCCAGGAAGATATGGCCTCCTGATGGCAAGCCAAATTTCCGAACTTCTTCCCCAAACTTGCTCACCAGGCCACGCTTTGCAAAACTAATCATACTTGGGTTCCTGCCTTTCAGCACAGTACCGTAAAACAACATTACCTCACGAACGAAAAATGGCATCTCCCCCTAGCACCTTCCGAGCCGTGCAAGCCCCTAGCCCCTACCCCCCTAGCCCCCTTCCGAGCCGTGCAAGCCCCTAGCCCCTACCCCCCTAGCCCCCTTCCGAGCCGTGCAAGCCCCTAGCCCCTACCCCCCTAGCCCCCTTCCGAGCCGTGCAAGCCCCTAGCCCCTACCCCCCTAACCCCCATCCCAGCCGTACAAGCCCCTAGCCCCTTCCCCGCGAACCCCCCTCCGAGCCGTGTATGCAAGCCCCTACCTCGTACACCCCGGGTCTCCCTTCCAAGCTTCCTCTGGGCGCCGGAGGTCTGTGGTTGGACCACAGGCCCTAGGCTTGGCATCCATTCCAATAAAAGAAGCCTGAAGCGCCGCTGCCGCTGCGCTGCTGCCTGCGAACCCATGACTCAAACAAGGCCGGCCCAGCCTGCAATTCGCGTGCCCTCCCGCCGCACTTCGGTTCTTCCCGCAACTCGCCAAGCCCTCCCACCGCCCGACGCAGCGCCCCCCTCACTTGCAGCGCCAGCATGCCAGCAGCGCCCGCGGCCGCCTGGGAGGCCCCCGACGGGGTGAGCCCAGACAAGGAGGTCGCCGGCTGGCGGGCCAGCCGCCGGGCCGTGTTGTCCCTAGGCTTGCCGTCCATTCCAATAAGAGAAGCCTCAAGTGCCACTGCCGCTGCGCTGCTGCCTGCGGACCCGTGGGTCACCCTGCCCGTAACTCAAACAAGGCCGGGCCAGCCTCGAATTCGCGTGCCCTCCCGCCGCACTTCGGGGCCTCCCGCAACTCGCCGCCCTGACATGCAGCACCACCATGCCAGCAGCACCCGCGGCCGCCTGGGAGGCCCCCGACGGGCTGGGACGAGACAAGGAGGTCGCCGGCTGGTGGCCTCTGCCGCCGGGTGGCGAGGGGCCCCTGGGGTGGGGCCGCTGTGCTGCTGGCGGGCCAGCCGCCGAGCCGACGCGGCCGATGACGCCCTGGTCGCCCTGTCAGCGGAGGAGGGCTGGGGGAGGGCCTTCGCGGCCTGGGCCAAGGCGCCCGCGGGCAACTGGCACGGGGCCCTGGGCCTGAGGCGCCTGCGCCTGGCGGTGGCCAGCGCCGCCGGCAGCCCCGAGGGGAGCAACCTCGCGGCCGCCTGCTGCATGCCCCCGTGGTACGACCGCGCCACCTTCCAGCCCAGGAGGAGGCCCGGGCCGCCGCCACCCCCCACTGCCCTCGCCGCGGCGCTGTGGGCGCCGGGCCTGCGGGCAGCGGCGGCGCCTCGCGGCCGCCTGCTGCATGCACCCGTGGTACGACAGCGACATGTTCGAGCCCACCGAGCCACGGCAGGCGCGCCACTGCCTCGGAGTGCCGGCCGCCCGTGCCTGCATGCTCTACGCCGGGGCTGGGGTGCAGGTAGCCGACGTGCACGCCCGGCTGGCCGCCGCCGCGCTGACGTGCCAGGGGGCGGCGGCGGCTGGGAGCGCGGCGTGACCTGCCTGTCCGGCCACTGTAGCACCACCGCCAGCAACCCCAGCAACACTGGCAGCACCAGGGCAGCCATCCCACCATGCGCCACCCGAGCCAGCATCAATAACACCCACAAACCACAGCAACCCCTACCCGCAACCCCCTCAATCCTCCCTTCCCCCTCGGCAGCCTTTACTGCCTCCACGGATTGTACAACACCGACTGGATGCTCCACGCCATGCAAGCCTGGCGTGCGTGTCTGCCAAATGACCTCGCTCGCTCCTCAACTAGGTGGACGTGTTGCGTCCATGCGTCATACAGGCTGCCGTACAACATCCCTGCCCCTGCCCCCTACACTACTTACAGCTGCAGTACTGCACCCTCCTATTTACTTTCCAGCGGGCGGGGCAACACCACAACGGCAGCACCGCTGCCTTCCATAACACCTTCCCACCGGGCACCGCTGAGTCCGCCCTGCCCCCTAGCCCCAAACCGCGCTACTCCCTTCCCCCTACCCCCTACCCCCGCCTTACCCCCTACCCCCTGGCCCCCCCCTACCCCCTAGCCCTTGGCCCCCCCCTACCCCCTTGCCCTGGCCCCCCCCCTACACCCGGGCCCCTCCCCCCCCCCCTACCCCCTACACTACCCCCCCCACCACAGGGTGTCAGCGCCCTTCGGGCCGAAGGCCCCGCTTGTGCTGACACCCTCAGCCCTCGGCTGAGGGGGGCTGACGTGCTGACACCCTCAGCCCTCGGCTGAGGGGGGCTGACGTCGACAGCTGACGTAGTTGTCACACCCCTGTTCGATTCCTGCCGGGAGCAGATTTCGTCTTCCTGCCCGCATTCGCCCGCCTTTTGCCGCCGCTTGCCGCCTTCTAGCACCTGCGCCTACAGGGCTATCAGACGCAACCGCCCGCCCCCCAAGCCTTGCAGCCGCCGCCAAACGGGAACAGGGCTAGGGGGGAAGGCCCTAGGGAGGAAGGCCCTAGGGTTGGCGTCGTTTCGCTTAGGAAGAGGCTGGGCTGCCGCCATAAAGGTATTAATAACCTACATACAGCCTGCGTTAAGAAGCCGCAATCGGCACCTGAAATTGCTGCAGCGCCAGGAAGATATGGCCTCCTGATGACAAGCCAAATTTTCAAACTTCTTCCCCAATCTTGCGCACCAGGCCGCACTTTGCACAACTATTCACACCTGGGTTCATGCCGTTCAGCACGGTACCGTAAAACAACATTACCTCACAAACGAAAAATGGCACCTCCCCCTAGCACCTTCCGAGCCGTGCAAGCCCCTAGCCCCTACCCCCCTACCCCCCTTCCTAGCCGTGCAAGCCCCTAGCCCCTACCCCCCTAGCCCCGGCTTCCTAGCCATGCAAGCCCCTAGCCCCTTCCCCCCTAGCCCCGGCTTCCGAGCCGTGCAAGCCCCTAGCCCCTTTCCCGCTAACCCCCCTCCTAGCCATGCATGCAAGTCCCTACCTCGTACACCCCGGGTCTCCCTGAAGCCTGAAGCGCCGCTGCCGCTGCGCTGCTGCCTGCGAACCCATGCCTCAAACAAGGCCGGCCCAGCATGCAATCCCGCCGCACTTCGGGCCTTCCCGCAACTCGCCAAGCCCTCCCACTGCCCGACGCAGCGCCCCCCTCACATGCAGCAGCAGCATGCCAGCAGCGCCCAAGTTGCCCTTTCACATCGCAAGCCCCTAGCCCCTGGGGTGGGGCCGCTGTGCTGCTGGCGGGCCAGCCGCCCGGCCGTGTTGTCCCTAGGCCTGCCGTCCATTCCAATAAGAGAAGCCTCAAGTGCCACTGCCGCTGCGAGAAGCCTCAAGTGCCACTGCCGCTGCGCTGCTGCCTGCGGACCCGTGGGTCACCCTGCCCGTAACTCAAACAAGGCCGGCCCAGCCTCGATTTCGCGTGCCCTCCCGCCGCACTTCGGTGCTTCCCGCAACTCGCCGCCCTCACATGCAGCGCCAGCATGCCAGCAGCGCCCGCGGCCGCCTGGGAGGCCCCCGACGGGGTGGGCCGAGACAAGGTGGTCGCCGGCTGGTGGGCTCTGCCGCCGGGTGGCCAGGGGCCCCTGGGGTGGGGCCGCTGTGCTGCTGGCGGGCCAGCCGCCGGGCCGTGTTGTCCCTAGGGTTGCCGTCCATTCCAATAGGAGAAGCCTCAAGTGCCACTGCCGCTGCGCTGCTGCCTGCGGACCCGTGGGTCATCCTGCCCGTAACTCATTACTGCACCCTCCTATTTACTTTCCGGCGGGCGGGGCAACACCACAACGGCAGCACCGCTGCCTTCCATAACACCTTCCCACCGGGCACCGCTGAGTCCGCCCTGCCCCCTAGCCCCAAACCGCGCTACTCCCTTCCCCCTACCCCCTACCCCCGCCTTACCCCCTACCCCCTGGCCCCACCCTACCCCCTAGCCCTTGGCCCCCCCCTTCCCAGCCGTGCAAGCCCTTAGCCCCTTAGACGTAGCATAGATTCTCACCAGCCAACACCAAGCACCGCTGGCCAGGCTGCCTCCTGACCCGTGGGGCACCCCGACCGTAACTCAAACACCAAGCAAGACCACCTCCCCCTTACCTCGACTCACCATGCAAACTGCCGTACAGCATCCTTGCCCTTCCGCCCTGCCCTCCACCATACCAGCTTCCGCCAGCACCAAGGCTATACTTCATAGCCCCACTGTAGCACCACGGTCAGCACCTCAAACCATGCCACAGCGGTCATCCCACCCCACATCACCGTAGTCACCAACAGTAACACCCGCAAACCACAGCGACCCCTACCCGCAACGCCCTCATTCCTAGCCGCTGAGTCGGCCACTCGCCATGCAAACTGCCGTACAGCATCCTTGCCCTTCCGCCCTACCCTCCACCATACCAGCTTCCGCCAGCAGCAAGGCTCTACTTCATAGCCCCACTGTAGCACCACCGTCAGCACCTCAAACCATGCCAGAGCGGTCATCCCACCCCACATCACAGTAGTCACCAACAATAACACCCGCAAACCACAGCGACCCCTACCCGCAACGCCCTCATTCCTAGCCGCTGAGTCGGCCAAATGACGTCGCGCGCTTCTCAATTTGGTGAACGTGTTTCACACACCTGACGACTGCGACCTACGGCCACACGTCATGCAGGCTACTTACTCGCTAGCAGGCAAGACAACAACACAAGGAAAGCACCGCTGCCTCCCGCCTAACCCCTTCCAAACCCCTGTGTAAGTTCTAACCCCTTCTCCTACATGCAGCGCCAGCATCTGAGCAGAACCCAAACCGGCCTCCAACAACAACGCCACCCCCCTCCCGTAACTGGACACCGCCACCATTTACCCTAACTTTAGTTAGCAGTTGCCGCCTGCAACTGCCGGCTGCAACTGCCGGCTGCAACTGCCGGCTGCAACTGCCGGCTGCAACTGCCGGCTGCAACTGCCCGCTGCAACCTCCACCTGCAACTCCCGGCGTCAACTGCCGCGTGTCACGTCTTATCCTTCGCCTATCCAACCGAAACGTACCTAACACTACTTAATGCACCTAACCTACTGCCACGACTTTACAGCTGTCCTTAGGTGCTCAACCAGTCCTACTGAAACCACTGCAGCTGTACTATGTAATAGTAGTTCAACCGTACCGAGAGCAATGTACATTAATAGGCCCTTATTGTTGAAGTTGGTCCTACTGACCTGCTGGCTAACACTCTTTACAAGCGTTACGTTCGTAGCACGTCCTAACGAACGCAGTGCAGATGTAGTCTCCAGGCACGCAAATTGGCAACTGGCGTTCCCGTTCTGGCACCGCAACCGACGCCTTCACAACAGCTTCGCACCAGCCCTTCTATGGACAGCACAGCTCGTGATATGGGTTGCAAAGATAGCTGCTTTCAGTGTATCGTCCTTGACCTCCGCCATTGCCTGTTGGCTGCTCAGCACACCGCTCTCGACCATAACTGCCATCTGCCTCCTTCAAGTTGCGGTCACATATTGGCGCGAGTTGGTGCATTGTGTCGTCCTCGCACCTCCTCTCGTCATGTACTTGCCAACCCTCATGAGAGGTGCCCGTTCGGCACTGTCTCGCGGCCACACCACCATCCTCTGCCTCTTCCTGATCATGCACCTTGCGACAGCCTTTACTACCGGGGCTACCACTTCTTCCACCACGACTACAACGGCTCCAATCGTCCCCGACACACCCCCCTCCAACTGCATCCACCTCTTCCTTCGCCAACTGAACGGCAGCACAACACTCGTCCGTATGCCAGCATCCCTACCCATGCAGCGTGTCTTGGAGCTGGACGGAGCTTACTCCCCTGCGACGGCCCATGCCCTCCGCCTCATTTGCAATGGAAGGCGCCTTCACCCCTCCCGCAGCCCAGCTTACCTACGCATCACCAACAACAGTACCGTTCACGTCACCAGCGTATTGCTTGGAGGCATGCAGCGGCCACAACACCAAGGTATGTTATGCTTTACGTCCGTTCAGATACCCTGGTCTCCGACTACTTTGCATCTATCCTTAAAGAACGTGACCTGCGCCTCACCTGCCACCATTGCCATCTTTCCGGCCCTTGCCACATCTCGCCCGGTTGCCGTCCGTACCGACCTTGCCCGTTCTGCCGCGCGCCCCGCACCCCTGCCGTACCTCAGATACGCCCCAGCCTCCGGCCCCCATCTCCCTCCCGCATCTTCTTACTACCTTATCCAGCCTCCAACACCTCAACTTCCCCTTCCTTTGCAGGTGCACCGGGCGAAACATTCCAGTTCTCCGGGCGGCCTTCCAGTCCTCCCGTTCCAACTCCTACACCGACCTCCTCTACGCCCCAACTGAGCTTAGACCTCCTGCACCGGCTCATACACGCTAACCCGCACCTCCGAAATGCCTTGCCGCCTCCGACGTCTGAGCAGGAATTCGGGCAGTGGGCGCCAGCCGCCCAGCTTCTCTTGCCTCTACTACACGTCCCTCGGAACAAATGGACAGAGCATCAGCGTACCATTCAGGTATCAGCCCGCCAGCCCGTCAGCAGCGCAGGAGCAGCTGGACGCTTGGCAGGAGCGGTCCCGTACAACACTCACAGACAACGTCACCAAGATCTTGGAACACAAGGTGCGGTACCAGGAAGGATCCAGGACATCTTACGCCACACGTCCCATTTGTACGACACTCACACGGCTTGCCCACAACCCCATCGACCATCCTGTCCAAACCCCCGCACAATCCACAACCTGGCACCATGCGTCACCTTACGGCAAACGCTACCCCTCGCCCTGCCTCATTCTCAGGCACGGCCGGGCACATCCACCGCGCTCACTTTACAGGACCTCGGCTTAACCCTCGACGACGACACCAAGGATGCAGCTGCATTCCGTACGGCGCTTGCGGCCAACCTGCCCACCAAGGTATGCAGCTGCTGCAGCCGGCGCCACGTCCCAGCCGACATCCACACATATCGATACTTTGATCTCAGAGGCAACATGACACCCCTCCTAGCCAAGAACGGCCCGACCACTTTGGACTGCCCCCGTGACGGCACTACGCTTTGGGTTCCTCCTGACCCCGACGAAGCCCGCCTTCTGACGTCGCAATCAGGCAACCGCACCTCGGTTGACGGTGAGCATCGTAAAACCGCTTCATGCCTGCATTGCTGCATATGTGGGTATTTCCGCCCCGACATGGTACTGCACGCTTTTCTTCTTATACCAGTGCCTCCTGTACACGAAGCCGCTGTATGTACTGTCCTCCTACACTCCCGCCTCCATCCACGTGCCTCCTCCTGTACCCTACTTCCCTTCCTCGCAGCTTTGCTGGAGGAGGCCCTTCGCACCATGCAGCCGTCCCCACCCCCACCAGCACCCATGGAGCGAGCTGTCGCAGCCGCCGAACGCGTCGCCCGCCCTGCTGAGCCCCCTTCACCCCCACTGTCACCTCCCGCCCGTGTTCCACTCTTCATCCAAGCCCACCCCGACGCCGGCTGTGTGCGCCTATCGCCGGACGGCAACCACTTCATGGATATGTGCCTCGAATGCCACACCCACCTTCACCGCCACACCGTCCCACCCCACTCGCTCGCGCGTGTTGACAATGGTGTCCGCCCGCCGCACCTACCGCCGCTCACCATCGTGGAGGAGCGCCTGCTGGCGCTCATCCGAGTGGTGCGCAGCCTGGTTGTGTGCCGCCCGGCAACCGCCCGCATCCAGCCAGGCGAAGGGCACCTTACGCTGCGCGCTCACATCGTTGGCTTTCGAGGCCCCGGCCCAGTGCAGATCGCCAAAGTCTTTCCACCGCGGCCATCCGAAGTGGCCGACCTCATCAGCATCATCCTCATTGGCCCCGCTCAGACGTACGACGACGCACTGGACCTCGCCCGCCGCTCCCCCGCCCTCCAAGTCCGCGGCAAGGTCGTCGCGACATGGGCCCTGCACCTCGGTGCGCTCTACGAACGGCTGGGCTTGTGCCGGCTCGACAGAGACGCCGTCCACGAGTGGGAGGCCCTCCCTGACAGTGTCCCCGAAGCCCTCCTGCACACGGCCACCTACACGCGCACCATCGAGGAGGCTAACGAGTTCCTGCAGCTCCTACGAGCCGACCAGGAGCGGTACGCCCGTGCCAGGTACGGCACCGAGGAAGAAGCTGCCGCAGCCGGTGTTCAACCTGCGGCCCCCCCACCGGCGGCCCCTGCACCCCCCGCAGCAACCACGGCCCCACCACCGCCCCCACCCCAGGTGCGCGCCATGCTTACCGTCCTCGGCACTTTGCACCGTCCCCCGTATTTCTTTGAACGCTCCGTGCCACCATTCCGGCCGTGTTCCGGCACCCTACACTACTCGCCCACCCGTGTTTACTCGCCGTCGTGACCATATGTACATGCCACCTTACGTCGCCTCGACGCACCCTCGGCTGATTCTGCAATGCCCGATCCTCCACCAGGCACCGTCCCGATCACGGTCTAAGCCCGGCCCTGCCATCCAAAAGGCTGTCGCCCACCTTGACCTGCGAACAGCCGAGACCCTCCTACGGCAGGTCGCCAACCATAAATGGACGGCCGCCGCTCAAACCCTGCCACGCGGCACCTCCCTCGCGGAGCACACCACCAACTTGCCGCAGTACTTACGGAAGAACGCGGCTCACCTCAAAATGGTACGCACGTGCCTTTCGCACGCTACTCCGCGCGTCCTGCCACTCTATTGGGAACAACCTGCAATAATGCGGCCTTCACCGCCAACGTGTACACCCTGTCACCCGCTGCCAACTCGTCCTTCCGTTCCTCACAACACACCGCTGCTGCATTCCTCCACAACTGCCGCAGATCCTGGAGGACCACCTCCGTGCCCAGCGGCAGCCGGGCCAGCAAGCACACCCCCCTCCGCCCACCTCTGCCGCGGGCCCCAGCGCTCCCCCCAGCACTGCCGCTCCAGTGCACCAACCCTCGCCTCCGACCCCCCCGCCGCCCATCCACCCCGCGCCTGGCGCGCTAATCCCGCCCGGCTCCCTCCTCGTCCTTACATCGGAGCACGGCGGCCTCCCTCCCGCTGCCGCCCCAACCGCCGCCACCGCCCCCACCGCAGGCACTCCCCCCATCCCCGCCACCGGCGCACCCGCCGCAGCCACTGCCCCCACCCCCGCCACCTCTGCGACGGCCACCACTGCCGCCGCCACCACAAGCACAAGCCCTCCACCACCGCCCCCGCCCGCTGCTCCCGCCGCCTCGCCACCACCGGTCGCGCCTTCAGCGCCTGGCCCCACGTACGGCACGGACGAAGTCTCCTTCATCACCACCACCGAAGCCCCGCCCGACCTGAGCGCCATCTTCAAGGAGGCCGTCGGGAACCCGGACGCCTTCATAGACATCTGCAACGGCTGGCCGCTGGTGGTCTCCACCGAGGGGGAGCCGCTGAACGACTACGACCCCAATTGGCTCCTCCTCGCGCACCCCAACCGCTTCCCCAACGGCACCGGCGCCTGCCCCGTCCGCATGTCCCTGCACGCGTGGATCCTGCTGCAGCTGCAGCGCTGGGTGCCGCCGCTGAGGGACGGCTCCCGTGATGAGAGCGCCGAGGCGCCGCATTTCATCCTGGATGCCTTCGACATCTGGCAGCGGCACTCCGTCAACGCGCAGGTGGCCGTCCGCCTGAGGATGCAGCCGCACCTCGTGCAGGCGCTGGGCCGCATGAGCATGAGCGACATCCTGCACACCACTGACCTGCTCGCCGCCGGCCTGCCGGCGTGGCGCCTCGTGGACCGCCTCCACGACGCGCCTCCTGTGGTGCGGGACCTGGTCCGCGCCGTGCACAGCACCTCCACGCACGTCGTCGGTTCCGTGGCGTCGCTGGCCAGCCTGCGCAGCCGTGGGTACGCGCTGTGGCTGGTCCTCGGGCCGCCCACCCTGTCGTGGACATTGAACCCCTCGTCGCTCGCGTCGCAGTCCGTCTACCAGCTGGCCGGGCGCGGCTATAAGTTCGACCGTGATACCGGGGAGCCCGTCCACCGCCCCGCCGCCGCTGAGCGGTGGCACCTCATCGCGTCCAGCCCCCGCTCCGCCGCCGAGTTCATGCGCGCCTTCACTCACGCCTTCTGCGACGTCTTCCTGGGCTGGCCCGTCACTGACGAGCGGCAGCTCCGGCCCGACTGCCTCTTCGGCCGCGTCTCTGGCTTCCTGTTCAAGTTCGAGATGCACAAGAGCGGCGAGCTCCACTCCCACGGCGTGCTGTGGCAGCCCGGCCTGCACCCGCACCGCCTACGTCTGGCTGTGCAAGACGGCCGCCTCCAGGGGCGCGTGCTGGACTTCATGGAGTCCATCCAGCAGCAGTGGCTGCCATCGCCCGTGCTGTACAGCCTGGGCGAGCATCCCATCCACGCCCTGAAGGTCACTGACCAGGAGGTCCTCGACGCTATCTCGGCCCTGGAAGATAGCACCGCCACCCAGCGGTTCAACCACATGCAGCAGCGCCTGCTGCACGCCCAGCTGGTGGAAGTGAGAAAGCGGCTGGCGTCCAGGACTCCGCCGCAGGCGTGTGAGGTGCCGCTCGAGTACCGCTCCATCGACTGCCCCGAGCGCCTGGCGCTCGCCGCGGCCGAGGCCATCCTGGAGCTCCTCCTGCACCACCACCTGGACGGCACGTGCACCCCGCCCCACGTCACCGCCACCGACGCCAACTGCCGCATGCGCATGCCCCGCCTCCTGCACTGGCTGTCCACCATCGAGGCCAGCCTGCACGGCGCCGTGCACCTCAAGCGGTACGGCACCACGCTCGTGGCGCACACCACCGCGCTGCTGCTGGCGCTGCCGTGCAACCACACCGTCGCCTTCACTTGCGAGCTCAGCCGCTGGGTCCGCACGCAGCGGCTCTGGGACGAGAAGCACGCCAACCTGCCTGCCGACCATCCCATGCGTGCGCGCCGCCCCAAGCTGCCCACGCTGGAGGACATGGCCTCCGACGCGGCGGACTACGCCCTCAAGTACGCCACCAAGGCGGAGACGTCCCAGGGCGGCGCCGCCATCGTCGCTGCCGCCACCCTCCTCAAGTACCGCATGCGCATGGAGCAGGACCTGCGGCACGTCCAGCAGCCGCCTGCGCACGGCACTGTGCCGCCTCCCGAGGCCCCCCAACCGCCGCGAACCCCGCTTGACATGCTCATGACGCTCCAGCAGCAGCCCATCGCCACCCCGGCCGACCAAGCCGGCGCCGGCACCGCGGCCCCCACCGCACCCGGGCAGGCCGCTCAGGAGGAGCAGGAGCAGGCGGCCGCCCGTGCGGCCGCCGCCGCCGCCGCGGGCCCCAGCACCAGCGCCGCCGTGCACGCCACCCCCGCGCCCAGCCACGCGACGCCGGCCCTCCCCCCGGCTGCCGCCAAAGGCAAGTACAACCTGGCGCACGCCATCAACGTTCAGACGGCGCAGACTACCTACTCTGCGCCGGCGGCGGCGCTCCTGCTGCTGCTGAACAACGTCGGCATCGAGTCCCACAAGATGCAGCCGCATGACTACCGCCTCTTCGCCAGTCGCTTCCAGCCGCACCTGCTCTCGCCGGAAGACCAGCGCCAGGCCAGCGCGCTCCAACTCGTGCACGCCGCCGCCGCCGCCGCCGGCCCCTCCACTTCCGCCGCCGCACAGGTCGGCACCACCTCACCCCCCCGCCCCTCCTCGCCCATGTCCGTCGACGGCGAGGCACCACCTGTACGTGACGAGCCGTCCGATGACGACGCCTCTCCTGACGGCTCCCGGGTCCAGCCCGACCCCACCGCCGGGGCTTCCCACGCCGCCTACCGGGCCGTCACGCGCCTGTACGACTACGAGCACCGTGGTGGAGACGGCGCCTTCCGTCACTACTCCCCCGTCCTGATGGCCATGCTCTTCTACAAGGTACCCCCATTTCCGTCGCCACCTCCTGTACCGCCGTTCGTACCTCGTACTTGCTCCCCTGCGCATCCGCCCTCAACATCGCGCTTCCCACCCGGCTTCTGATACATGACCTCTGCTCCATGCCATGTCCCTCCTCCCTCCTGCTTGCAGCGCCAGGCCGGAGGCGGCGCCGCCAACCAGACCGCACCTCATCTTCGCCTGGCGCCGTCGCACATGCAGCACGCCACCCACGTCTGGAGCCGTCGGGAGCGGCTCTTCATTCCGCAGCCCCTCTCCGACCCACCCCCGAGGCCCCCAGATGACTGCGCCGACCCCATCCTGCGCGACCGGTACGCCGCCTTCGCCCTGGGGAACTTCGCCGCCTACAGCGCCGCCGAGCCGCTCGACCTCAGCCGCGGCCTCTGGCCCGCGTACCAGCAGTACTTCTCCGGCGACGCCCTGCACATCCGCATCGCCCACCGCTTGCTTGACAACGCTGACATGCTCGCCCGCGTCCGCATGCGCACCGAGGAGCGCCAGCTCCTGCAGGCCGACATCCAGACCAGCGTAGAGGAACAGGCCGAGGCCGCGGTCATGGAGGGCGTCCTGCCCCTGGATGACACCTTCACCGGCACCCCCGACGACGCCACTGACGTGCCATACGACCGCCCTCATGACAGGTGCGCCCGCCCCAATCCTGCACTCCCCCAGCGCTCCCGCTGCCTCGCCGCTCCCTGTGCTGCCTGCCTTTCACACCTTCCTTCTTACCCCTCCTCCCCCCCGTCCCTACGCACTTTCTGCCCGCCACAAGGCCTCCCACCGAGGCGTGGAGCAACCAGGCGGCCGACGCCAGCATCCGCGCCCGCCTCAACGCACGCGTCCTGGCAACGCACCCCACGCCACACCGCGGCAGCCCCAGCGAGGAGGCTTACGTCCAACTCGCCGTCGCCGCCCTTCCAGTCCCCTCCCACACGCGCTTCACCCACGAAGCCCGCAACTTCCGCCCCGCCGCCGAGTCCATCGCTCCCGCCGCTGTGTTCTTCCCGCAACGCCTGCAAGCCCTGGAGGACCAGTACGACAGCTTCTACCCGCTCCCGGCCCCCCATGCTCTGGAACCTCCCACGCCTGACCTGGTCCTCCGCCTCCTTGACGCCGCCACCGCCCATGCCAAGCTCGTCGTCCTCCACCCCGACGGCACCCCCACCGGCGCCTCCTTCCCGGACCCTGCAACACCTGGCGCCGTCCCCCCCTTCATCCGCCTCCCGCCCGACCAGCGGCCGTCCGTGGAGGATACCATCCGCATCTTCACCCTCACCGACGACCAGGCGCAGCCCTTTCGTCTGTACGCCCACCTGTTCCTGGCGGAGAAGGAGGGCCGCCGCGTCCAGCCGCCTATCAATGCCGTCCTCACCGGCAAGCCTGGCACTGGCAAGAGCCAGGTCGTCCTCGCGCTCCTGTGGTTCGCCTTCCAACATGACTGCCACCACCAGATCGCCGTCGTCAGCTACACCTGGCGTGCCGCGCTACACGTAAGTGCTGCCCTCACCACCTCCCTTCAACCCTACCCGACCCTGCCACTTCCGTTCCGTCCACCACCTCCCCTTCCCTTGCCTCCGCGCCGTACCTGTGTCTTCCCACATGCTTGCCGTTCCGTGCACTCCCCGCAGGTCAGCACCCCTGCGAACGCTGGCACCAGCACCACCACCTTCTTTGCCACCGCTGGCCGCTTCGTGGGCTCCGCCCTCCAGCGTGCGGCGCGCAACCTTGCTGGGGTGCGCTTCATCATCATGGACGAGTTCAGCACCTGCAGCCTCACGCACCTCGCCAAGATCGCCCTCCACGTCCACGTCGTGCGTGCGCAGTTGGACCCCACCTCGGAGTTCCAGCCTGGCGGCATCCTCGCTGACGTGCACGGCCTCTTTGTCGGCGACCCCCGCCAGCTCGAGCAGCCGCAGCACCCGCCCATCTACAGCGGCGCTGCTAGGGAGCACCTTAAGATGCAGCACGCCATCAACCTGCACCTCGCCGCTCGCCAAAACAACCTCCCCGCCATCTCCACCACCCTCGCTGCCGCCGCCCCTACTGTTGAGGCCCAGCTGCGTGACCTCCGCAAGCCGTCCGGCCCAACCGAAGAGGTGGGCCGCCAGCTCTGGCGCAGCATCCCGTACGCCTTCGTGCTCACCACCCAGCACCGCGGCCTCACCACCACACCGGGCCGCCAACTGTACGACGCCGCCGAGACCTTCGCCGGAACCCAGGCCCACAGCCGCGCTGATGTGGAGCGCCTCGCTGACCTGTATAACGCCCACGTCGCCGCCGACATCACCAACCTGCCACCCCCCCACGTCGTCGTCCTCCGTCACTCTGTCCGCATACCGCTCCTGCACCGCCTTCTTCCCCACCACGCCCTCCACCACCGCCAGCAGCTCCTGCTCTGGCGCAGCGTTGACCTCGGCCCCGACGGCAAACCACTGCCCCCGCCCTACATCGAGGAGCTCGAACTGCTGGGCGGGCCTGGCAATGATGGTTACCTCCCCGCAATGTGCGCCTTCTTCCCCGGCATCCGCTACACCTTCACCACCAACGCCCATCCCAGCGTCCACCACGTCCACAACAACACCGCCACCGGCACCCGCATCGTCCTGCACCCCAACGAGCCCCCCCTGCCCAGCCCTGCCACCGCTCCCATTCACGTCCTCACTTACGTCCCACGCGCCCTCATCGTTCGGCCGGATGGCGGCGACCTGCCCCCCCTTGCTGCCGCCCCCGACCTGGACGCCAACCAGATCATTGTCACCCCCAAGTTCCGCACCTTCACGCCCAAATCCGCCAGCGCGCCCCAGGCCGTGCACCGTTTCGGCTTCCCAGTCGACCTCAACTACGCTCAGACCGACTACTTCGCTGAGGGCCAGACGTTCCGGGGCCAAACGTGGCTTGCGCACCTCTGCCGTCCCCCGACAGGCCACTGGCAGCGCGCTTCCATGTACGTCATCCCCACCCGCTTCTCCTCTATCGACGACCTCCGCCTCCTCTGCCCCATGTGGCCTCCCAATGATGACGCCGAACGTGAGCGTGTGCTCAAGCGCCTCACCGACCTCGCCCAGCCTGTTCCGGACCTGCAGGCCGAATGGGAGCGCCTACTCCAGCTGGACCAACTCACCCGGCAGCTCCTGCCTGACTTGCTGCGACGCCTCGCCCCCCTCCCACCACCCACCGCCCCAACACCGGCAACCGGCACCACTGTGCCATGACGACCATCCCTTACAGCACTACACCGCCTGCCATCCAACACCACCGCAGGCAAGTCCCCCACGCAACACCCGTGCCGTTCCTACCCAACCCTACGACCTCCTGCCACACCCCTCCTCCCCTTTCTCCATCCCTAACCTCCCCATTCCGCACCTCCACCCTCTTCCATGCAGACGCCGCCCTCTCTACTTTGGTCCTCCACGTCACGGAGCCACACTTCAAGACTTCCACCTCGTTCTCGTTAGGGGCTCGCCTGTGCTCGCCATCCTGGATGTAACCAACATCTCCTCCTTTCCTATCTCCGACCCTGCCATCCAAACATACCACATGCCGGACACCATACATCACCCCCATACCGCCTCACCACGACCACCTTCAGGGTGTCAGCGCCCTTCGGGCCGAAGGCCCAG
This sequence comes from Astrephomene gubernaculifera, assembly GCA_021605115.1. Lineage (NCBI taxonomy): Eukaryota > Viridiplantae > Chlorophyta > Chlorophyceae > Chlamydomonadales > Astrephomenaceae > Astrephomene > Astrephomene gubernaculifera. Next base: position 217,231 of record BMAR01000063.1, read on the forward strand.
CTTGTCGACAGCCGGTTTAGTTGTCACACCCCTGTTTGATTCCTGCCGGGAGCAGATTCCTGCATCCTGCCCGCATTCGCCCGCCTTTTGCCGCTTTCCTGCCGCTTGCCGCCTTCTAGCACCTGCGCCTGGAGGGCTATCAGACGCAACCGCCCGCCCCCCAAGCCTTGCAGCCGCCGCCAAACGGGAACAAGGCTAGGGGAGAAGGGCCTAGGGGGGAAGGCCCTAGGGTTGGCGTCGTTTCGCTTAGGAAAAGGCTGGGCTGCCGCCACAAACATATTAATAACGTACATACAGCCTGCATGAATAAGCAGCAACCGGCGCCTGAAAATGCTGCGGCGCCAGGAAGATATCGCCTCCCGATGGCAAGCCAAATTTCCGGACTTCTTCCCCAAACTTCCTCACCAGGCCGCGCTTTGCAAACCTAATCATACCTGGGTTCATGCCTTTCAGCATGGTACCGTAAAACAACATTACCTCACAAACCAAAAATGACAACTCCCCCTAGCACCTTCCGAGCCGTGCAAGCCCCTAGCCCCTACCCCCCTAGCCCCCTTCCGAGCCGTGCAAGCCCCTAGCCCCTACCCCCCTAGCCCCCTTCCAAGCCGTGCAAGCCCCTAGCCCCTACCCCCCTAGCCCCGGCTTCCTAGCCATGCAAGCCCCTAGCCCCTTCCCCCCTAGCCCCGGCTTCCGAGCCGTGCAAGCCCCTAGCCCCTTCCCCGCTAACCCCCTTCCTAGCCATGCATGCAAGTCCCTACCTCGTACACCCCGGGTCTCCCTGAAGCCTGAAGCGCCGCTGCCGCTGCGCTGCTGCCTGCAAACCCATGCCTCAAACAAGGCCGGCCCAGCCGGCAATCCCGCCGCACTTCGGGCCTTCCCGCAACTCGCCAAACCCTTCCACCGCCCGACGCAGCGCCCCCCTCACATGCAGCGGCAGCATGCCAGCAGCGCCCAAGTTGCCCTTTCACATCGCAAGCCCCTAGCCCCTGGGGTGGAGCCGCTGTGCAGCTGGCCCGCCAGCCCCCTAGCCCCCTTCCGAGCCGTGCAAGCCCCTAGCCCCTACCCCCCTACCCCCCTTCCGAGCCGTGCAAGCCCCTAGCCCCTTTCCCGCTAACCCCCTTCCTAGCCATGCATGCAAGTCCCTACCTCGTACACCCCGGGTCTCCCTGAAGCCTGAAGCGCCGCTGCCGCTGCGCTGCTGCCTGCGAACCCATGCCTCAAACAAGGCCGGCCCAGCATGCAATCCCGCCGCACTTCGGGCCTTCCCGCAACTCGCCAAACCCTCCCGCTGCCCGACGCAGCGCCCCCCTCACATGCAGCAGCAGCATGCCAGCAGCGCCCAAGTTGCCCTTTCACATCGCAAGCCCCTAGCCCCTGGGGTGGGGCCGCTGTGCTGCTGGCGGGCCAGCCGCCCGGCCGTGTTGTCCCTAGGCCTGCCGTCCATTCCAATAAGAGAAGCCTCAAGTGCCACTGCCGCTGCGAGAAGCCTCAAGTGCCACTGCCGCTGCGCTGCTGCCTGCGGACCCGTGGGTCACCCTGCCCGTAACTCAAACAAGGCCAGCCCAGCCTCGATTTCGCGTGCCCTCCCGCCGCACTTCGGCGCTTCCCGCAACTCGCCGCCCTCACATGCAGCGCCAGCATGCCAGCAGCGCCCGCGGCCGCCTGGGAGGCCCCCGACGGGGTGGGCCGAGACAAGGTGGTCGCCGGCTGGTGGGCTCTGCCGCCGGGTGGCCAGGGGCCCCTGGGGTGGGGCCGCTGTGCTGCTGGCGGGCCAGCCGCCGGGCCGTGTTGTCCCTAGGCTTGCCGTCCATTCCAATAGGAGAAGCCTCAAGTGCCACTGCCGCTGCGCTGCTGCCTGCGGACCCGTGGGTCACCCTGCCCGTAACTCAAACAAGGCCGGCCCAGCCTCGAATTCGCGTGCCCTCCCGCCGCACTTCGGGGCTTCCCGCAACTCGCCGCCCTGACATGCAGCGCCAGCATGCCAGCAGCACCCGCGGCTGCCTGCGAGGCCCCCGACGGAGTGGGCCGAGACAAGGAGGTCGCCGGCTGGTGGGCTCTGCCGCCGTGTGGCCAGGCCGTGTGGCCGCTGCTGCCTGCGAACCCATGCCTCAAACAAGGCCGGCCCAGCATGCAATCCCGCCGCACTTCGGGCCTTCCCGCAACTCGCCAAGCCCTCCCGCCGCCCGACGCAGCGCCCCCCTCACATGCAGCGGCAGCATGCCAGCAGCGCCCAAGTTGCCCTTTCACATCGCAAGCCCCTAGCCCCTGGGGTGGGGCCGCTGTGCTGCTGGCGGGCCAGCCGCCCGGCCGTGTTGTCCCTAGGCCTGCCGTCCATTCCAATAAGAGAAGCCTCAAGTGCCACCGCCGCTGCGCTGCTGCCTGCGGACCCGTGGGTCACCCTGCCCGTAACTCAAACAAGGCCGGCCCAGCCTCGACTTCGCGTGCCCTCCCGCCGCACTTCGGCGCTTCCCGCAACTCGCCGCCCTCACATGCAGCGCCAGCATGCCAGCAGCGCCCGCGGCCGCGGGTGGGCCGAGACAAGGTGGTCGCCGGCTGGTGGGCTCTGCCGCCGGGTGGCCAGGGGCCCCTGGGGTGGGGCCGCTGTGCTGCTGGCGGGCCAGCCGCCGGGCCGTGTTGTCCCTAGGCTTGCCGTCCATTCCAATAGGAGAAGCCTCAAGTGCCACTGCCGCTGCGCTGCTGCCTGCGGACCCGTGGGTCACCCTGCCCGTAACTCAAACAAGGCCGGCCCAGCCTCGAATTCGCGTGCCCTCCCGCCGCACTTCGGGGCTTCCGGCAACTCGCCGCCCTGACATGCAGCGCCAGCATGCCAGCAGCACCCGCGGCCGCCTGCGAGGCCCCCGACGGGGTGGGCCGAGACAAGGAGGTCGCCGGCTGGTGGGCTCTGCCGCCGTGTGATTAGGGGCCCCCTGGGGTGGGGCCGCTGTGCTGCTGGCGGGCCAGCCGCCGGGACGACGAGGCTGATGACCCCCTGGTCGCCCTGTCAGCGGAGGAGGGCTGGGGGCGGGCCTTCGCGGCCTGGGGCAAGGCGCCCGCGGGCAACTGGCACTGGGCCCTGGGCCTGAGGCGCCTGCGCCTGGCGGTGGCCAGCGCCGCCGGCAGCCCCAAGGGGAGCAACCTCGCGGCCGCCTGCTGCATGCCCCCGTGGTACGACCGCGCCACGTTCCAGCCCAGGAGGAGGCCCGGGCCGCCGCCACCCCCCACTGCCCTCGCCCGAGCCCGGAGCCCCAGGGGGCCGGCGCGGCGCTGTGGGCGCCGGGCCTGCGGGCAGCGGCGGCGCATCGCGGCCGCCCGCTGCACGCACCCGTGGTGCGACAGCAACATGTTCGAGCCCACCGAGCCACGGCAGGCGCGCCACTGCCTCGGAGTGCCAATGCTCTACGCCGGGGCTGGGGTGCAGGTGGCCGACGTGCACGCCCGACTGGCCGCCGCCGTGCTGACGTGCCAGGGGGCGGCGGCGGCTGGGAGCGCGGCGTGACCTGCCTGTCCGGCCACTGTAGCACCACCGTCAGCAACCCCAGCAACACTGGCAGCACCAGGGCAGCCTTCCCACCCTGCGCCACCCGAGCCAGCATCAATAACACCCACAAACCACAGTGACCCCTACCCGCAACACCCTCAATCCTCCCTTCCCCCTCGGCACCCTTTACTGCCTCCACGGATTGTACAACACCGACTGGACGCTCCACGCCATGCAAGCCTGGCGTGCGTGTCTGCCAGATGACCTCGCTCGCTCCTCAACTAGGTGGACGGGTTGCGTCCGTGCGTCATACAGGCTGCCGTACAACATCCCTGCCCCTGCCCCCTACACTACTTACACCTGCATTACTGCACCCTCCTATTTACTTTCCAGCGGGCGGGGCAACACCACAATGGCAGCACCGCTGCCTTCCATAACACCTTCCCCCCTACCCCCTAGCCCTGGCCCCCCCCCCCCCCCCCCCTACCCCCCCCCCCCCCCCCCCCCACCCCCTACCCCCTACCCTACCCCCCACCACCACCACAGGGTGTCAGCGCCCTTCGGGCCGAAGGCCCAGCTTGTGCTGACACCCTCAGCCCTCGGCTGAGGGGGGCTGACGTCGACAGCTGACGTAGATGTGCAGCCGAGTTCGATTCCCGTCGGGAGCAGATTTCTTCTTCCAGCCCGCATGCGCCCGCCTTTTGCCGCTTTCCTGCCGCTTGCCGCTTTCTAGCACCTGCGCGCAGAGGGCTATCAGACGCAACCGCCCGCTCCCCAAGCCTTGCAGCCGGCGCCAAACGGGAGCAAGGCTAGGGGGGAAGGGCCTAGGGAGGAAGGCCCTACCTCTTGCGTGCTTTTGCATAGGAGGCGTTTAACCTACCGCCATTTAGGCAAATATCATTGCCATACAGCCCGCATTAATAAGCTGCAAACGGCGCCTGAAAATGCTGCGGCGCCAGGAAGATATTGGCTTTTGATGACAAGCCAGACTTCCAAACTTCTTCCCCAAAGTTTGTCACCCGGCTCTGCTTTGCAAACCTATTTATACCTGGGTTCATGCCTTTCAGCGCGGTACCGAAAAAAAACATAACCTCACAAACGAAAAATGGCAACTCCCCCTAGCACCTTCCGAGCCGTGCAAGCCCCTAGCCCCTACCCCCCTAGCCCCCTTCCGAGCCGTGCAAGCCCCTAGCCCCTACCCCCCTAGCCCCCTTCCGAGCCGTGCAAGCCCCTAGCCCCTACCTCCCTTACCCCCATCCCAGCCGTACAAGCCCCTAGCCCCTTCCCCGCGAACCCCCCCCCCCGAGCCGTGTATGCAAGCCCCTACCTCGTACACCCCGGGTCTCCCTTCCAAACTTCCTCTGGGCGCCGGAGGTCTGTGGTTGGACCACATGCCCTAAGCTTGGCATCCATTCCAATAACAGAAGCCTGAAGCGCCGCTGCCGCTGCGCTGCTGCCTGCGAACCCATGCCTCAAACAAGGCCGGCCCAGCCTGCAATCCCGCCGCACTTCGGGCCTTCCCGCAACTCGCCAAGCCCTCCCACCGCCCGACGCAGCGCCCCCCTCACATGCAGCGGCAGCATGCCAGCAGCACCCAAGTTGCCCTTTCACATCGCAAGCCCCTAGCCCCCAGCCGCCGGGACGACGAGGCCGATGACGCCCTGGTCGCCCTGTCAGCGGAGGAGGGCTGCGCCTGGCGGTGGCCGGCGCCGCCGGCCGCCCCGAGGGGAGCAACCTTGTGGCCGCCTGCTGCATGCACCCGTGGTACGACCGCGACACGTTCGATACAAGCCCCTAGCCCCTTCCCCGCGAACCCCCCTCCGAGCCGTGTATGCAAGCCCCTACCTCGTACACCCCGGGTCTCCCTTCCAAACTTCCTCTGGGCGCCGGAGGCCTGTGGTTGGACCACAGGCCCTAGGCTTGGCATCCATTCCAATAAGAGAAGCCTGAAGCGCCGCTGCCGCTGCGCTGCTGCCTGCGAGCCCATGCCTCAAACAAGGCCGGCCCAGCATGCAATCTCGCCGCACTTCGGGCCTTCCCGCAACTCGCCAAGCCCTCCCACCGCCCGACGCAGCGCCCCCCTCACATGCAGCGGCAGCATGCCAGCAGCGCCCAAGTTGCCCTTTCACATCGCAAGCCCCTAGCCCCTGGGGTGGGGCCGCTGTGCTGCTGGCGGGCCAGCCGCCCGGCCGTGTTGTCCCTAGGCCTGCCGTCCATTCCAATAAGAGAAGCCTCAAGTGCCACTGCCGCTGCGAGAAGCCTCAAGTGCCACTGCCGCTGCGCTGCTGCCTGCGGACCCGTGGGTCACCCTGCCCGTAACTCAAACAAGGCCGGCCCATCCTCGAATTCGCGTGCCCTCCCGCCGCACTTCGGGGCTTCCCGCAACTCGCCGCCCTGACATGCAGCGCCAGCATGCCAGCAGCACCCGCGGCCGCCTGCGAGGCCCCCGACGGGGTGGGCCGAGACAAGGAGGTCGCCGGCTGGTGGGCTCTGCCGCCGTGTGGCCAGGGGCCCCCTGGGGTGGGGCCGCTGTGCTGCTGGCGGGCCAGCCGCCGGGCCGACGAGGCTGATGACCCCCTGGTCGCCCTGTCAGCGGAGGAGGGCTGGGGGCGGGCCTTCGCGGCCTGGGGCAAGGCGCCCGCGGGCAACTGGCCCTGGGCCCTGGGCCTGAGGCGCCTGCGCCTGGCGGTGGCCAGCGCCGCCGGCAGCCCCAAGGGGAGCAACCTCGCGGCCGCCTGCTGCATGCCCCCGTGGTACGACCGCGCCACGTTCCAGCCCAGGAGGAGGCCCGGGCCGCCGCCACCCCCCACTGCCCTCGCCCGAGCCCGGAGCCCCAGGGGGCCGGCACGGCGCTGTGGGCGCCGGGCCTGCGGGCAGCGGCGGCGCATCGCGGCCGCCTGCTGCATGCACCCGTGGTACCACAGCAACATGTTCGAGCCCACCGAGCCACGGCAGGCGCGCCACTGCCTCGGAGTGCCAATGCTCTACGCCGGGGCTGGGGTGCAGGTGGCCGACGTGCACGCCCGACTGGCCGCCGCCGTGCTGACGTGCCAGGGGGCGGCGGCGGCTGGGAGCGCGGCGTGACCTGCCTGTCCGGCCACTGTAGCACCACCGTCAGCAACCCCAGCAACACTGGCAGCACCAGGGCAGCCTTCCCACCCTGCGCCACCCGAGCCAGCATCAATAACACCCACAAACCACAGCGACCCCTACCCGCAACACCCTCAATCCTCCCTTCCCCCTCGGCACCCTTTACTGCCTCCACGGATTGTACAACACCGACTGGACGCTCCACGCCATGCAAGCCTGGCGTGCGTGTCTGCCAGATGACCTCGCTCACTCCTCAACTAAGTTCACGTGTTGCGTCCATGCGTCATACAGGCTGCCGTACAACATCCCTGATCCTGCCTCCTACACTACTTACAGCTGCATTACTGCACCCTCCTATTTACTTTCCAGCGGGCGGGGCAACACCACAACCGGAGCACCGCTGCCTTCCATAACTAACACCTTCCCACCAGGCACCGCTGAGTCCGCCCTGCCCCCTAGCCCCAAACCGCGCTACTCCCTTCCCCCTACCTTCTACCCCCGCCTTACGGGCACATCGCTCGGGCGCTCGGTGCGCCCGGCGGTGCGTCGCCCCCGAACGCCACCCCGCCGCGGCCCTGGCGGCCCAGGCCCTCACCGCCCCGGCCCAACAGCTGGACCTCGACCGCTGGAAGCCGGGGGCCGGCGAGGCGCCTGGCGTGGCCAGGCTCCGGGAGCTGTTCGGCCTCGAGGGCCCCCGGGCGTGGGGGGCGACGTGGCTCACCCAGAGGTGGGCGAGGCCCGCGACGGCCCCCCCGCCCGCCCGAGCGATGTGCCCGTGGCCGACATGGGGGTGGCGGCCTCTGCCGCCGTGTGGCCAGGGGCCCCTGGGGTGGGGCCGCTGTGCTGCTGGCGGGCCAGCCGCCGGGCCGACGAGGCCGATGACGCCCTGGTCGCCCTGTCAGCGGAGGAGGGCTGGGGGCTCGTGACGGCCTCGGACCCCTGGGGGCGGGCCTTCGTGGCCTGGGGTAAGGCGCCCGCGGGCAACTGGCACTTGGCCCTGGGCCGGAGGCGCCTCGCGGCCGCCTGCTGCATGCACCCGTGGTACAACAGCGACATGTTCCAGCCCATGGAGCCACGGCAGGCGCGCCACTGCCTCGGAGTGCCAATGCTCTACACCGGGGCTGGGGTGCAGGTGGCCGACGTGCACACCCGGCTGGCCGCCGCCGTGCTCACGTGCCAGGGGGCCGCGGCGGCTGGAAGCGCGGCGTGACCTGCCTGTCCGGCCACTGTACCACCACCGTCACCAACCCCAGCAACACTGGCAGCACCAGGGCAGCCATCCCACCCTGCGCCACCCGAGCCAGCATCAATAACACCCACAAACCACAGCGACCCCTACCCGCAACACCCTCAATCCTCCCTTCCCCCTCGGCAGCCTTTACTGCCTCCACGGATTGTACAACACCGACTGGACGCCCCACGCCATGCAAGCCTGGCGTGCGCGTCTGCCAAATGACCTCGCTCGCTCCTCAACTAGGTGGACGTCTTGCACAGACTTTACAACTGCGACCACCGACCATGCCTCATACTGCCTGCCGTACTACATCCCTGCCCCTGCCCCCTACACTACCTACAGCTGCATTACTGCACCCTCCTATTTACTTTCCAGCGGGCGGGGCAACACCACAACGGCAGCACCGCTGCCACCGGGCACCGTTGAGTCCGCCCTGCCCCCCTACCCCCTAGCCCTTTGCCCCCCCCTACCCCCTACCCCCTGCCCCCCCACCCCCACCCCCTACTCCCTACCCTCCCCCCCCCCCACCACCACAGGGTGTCAGCGCCCTTCGGGCCGAAGGCCCAGCTTGTGCTGACACCCTCAGCCCTCGGCTGAGGGGGGCTGACGTGCTGACACCCTCAGCCCCCGGCTGAGGGTGGCTGACGTCCTGCGCTGCGCCACTTGTGCAGCCGAGTTCGATTCCTGTCGGGAGCAGATTCCTTCTTCCTGCCCGCATTCGCCCGCCTTTTGCCGCTTGGCTGCCGCTTGCCGCTTTCTAGCACCTGCGCGTAGAGGGCTATCAGACGCAACCGCCCGCCCCCCAAGCCTTGCAGCCGCCGCCAAACGGGAACAGGGGTAGGGGGGAAGGGCCTAGGGAGGAAGGCCCTAGGCTCGGCGTCGTTTCGCATAGGATGAGCCTGAGCTGCCGCCATAAAGGTATTAATAACGTACATACAGCCTGCGTTAATAAGCAGCAATCGGCGCCTGAAATTGCTGCGGCGTCAGGAAGATATTGGCTCCCGATGGCAAGCCAGATTTCCGAACTTCTTCCCCAAACTTGCTCACCAGGCCGCGCTTTGCAAACCTACTCATACCTGGGTTCATGCCTTTCAGCATGGTACCGTAAAACAACATTACCTCACAAACGAAAAATGGCAACTCCCCCTAGCACCTTCCGAGCCGTGCAAGCCCCTAGCCCCTACCCCCCTAGCCCCCTTCCGAGCCGTGCAAGCCCCTAGCCCCTACCCCCCTAGCCCCCTTCCGAGCCGTGCAAGCCCCTAGCCCCTACCCCCCTAGCCCCCTTCCCAGCCGTACAAGCCCCTAGCCCCTTCCCCGCGAACCCCCCTCCGAGCCGTGTATGCAAGCCCCTACCTCGTACACCCCGGGTCTCCCTTCCAAACTTCCTCTGGGCGCCGGAGGTCTGTGGTTGGACCACAGGCCCTAGGCTTGGCATCCATTCCAATAAGAGAAGCCTGAAGCGCCGCTGCCGCTGCGCTGCTGCCTGCGAACCCATGCCTCAAACAAGGCCGGCCCAGCCTGCAATCACGCCGCACTTCGGGCCTTCCCGCAACTCGCCAAGCCCTCCCACCGCCCGACGCAGCGCCCCCCTCACATGCACCGGCAGCATGCCTGCAGCGCCCAAGTTGCCCTTTCACATCGCAAGCCCCTAGCCCCTGGGGTGGGGCCGCTGTGCTGCTGTCCCTAGGCCTGCCGTCCATTCCAATAAGAGAACCCTCATGTGCCACTGCCGCTGCGCTGCTGCCTGCGGACCCGTGGGTCACCCTGCCCGTAACTCAAACAAGGCCGGCCCAGCCTCGATTTCGCGCCAGCATGCCAGCAGCGCCCGCGGCCGCCTGGGAGGCCCCCGACGGGGTGGGCCGAGACAACGAGGTCGCCGGCTTGTGCCCTCTGCCACCGGGTGGCCAGGGGCCCCTGGGGTGGGGCCGCTGTGCTGCTGGCGGGCCAGCCGCACTTCGGGGCTTCCCGCAACTCGCCGCCCTCACATGCAGCGCCAGCATGCCAGCAGCGCCCGCGGCCGCCTGGGAGGCCCCCGACGGGGCGGGCCGAGACAAGGAGGTCGCCGGCTGGCGGGCCAGCCGCCAGGCCGTGTTGTCCCTAGGCTTGTCGTCCATTCCAATAAGAGAAGCCTGAAGTGCCACTGCCGCTGCGCTGCTGCCTGCGGACCCGTGGGTCACCCTGCCCGTAACTCAAACAAGGCCGGCCCAGCCTCGACTTCGCGTGCCCTCCCGCCGCACTTCGGGGCTTCCCGCAACTCGCCGCCCTGACATGCAGCGCCCGCGGCTGCTGGCGGGCCCCCCCTACCCCCTATGCCCTACCCTACCCCCTACGCCCTACCACCATCCGGCCCTCGGCGTTAAGGGTGTCAGCGCCCTTCGGGCCGAAGGCCCAGCTTGTCGACAGCCGGTTTAGTTGTCACACCCCTGTTCGATTCCTGCCGGGAGCAGATTCCTGCATCCTGCCCGCATTCGCCCGCCTTTTGCCGCTTTCCTGCCGCTTGCCGCCTTCTAGCACCTGCGCCTGGAGGGCTATCAGACGCAACCGCCCGCCCCCCAAGCCTTGCAGCCGCCGCCAAACGGGAACAAGGCTAGGGGAGAAGGGCCTAGGGGGGAAGGCCCTAGGGTTGGCGTCGTTTCGCTTAGGAAAAGGCTGGGCTGCCGCCACAAACATATTAATAACGTACATACAGCCTGCATGAATAAGCAGCAACCGGCGCCTGAAAATGCTGCGGCGCCAGGAAGATATCGCCTCCCGATGGCAAGCCAAATTTCCGGACTTCTTCCCCAAACTTCCTCACCAGGCCGCGCTTTGCAAACCTAATCATACCTGGGTTCATGCCTTTCAGCATGGTACCGTAAAACAACATTACCTCACAAACCAAAAATGACAACTCCCCCTAGCACCTTCCGAGCCGTGCAAGCCCCTAGCCCCTACCCCCCTAGCCCCCTTCCGAGCCGTGCAAGCCCCTAGCCCCTACCCCCCTAGCCCCCTTCCAAGCCGTGCAAGCCCCTAGCCCCTACCCCCCTAGCCCCGGCTTCCTAGCCATGCAAGCCCCTAGCCCCTTCCCCCCTAGCCCCGGCTTCCGAGCCGTGCAAGCCCCTAGCCCCTTCCCCGCTAACCCCCTTCCTAGCTATGCATGCAAGTCCCTACCTCGTACACCCCGGGTCTCCCTGAAGCCTGAAGCGCCGCTGCCGCTGCGCTGCTGCCTGCAAACCCATGCCTCAAACAAGGCCGGCCAAGCGCCCACTGCGCGCCGGCGGCCCCCCGGCCAGTCGGAGCCTTTTGCCGCTTTCCCGCCGCTTGCCGCTTTCTAGCACCTGCGCCCACAGGGCTATCAGACGCAACCGCCCGCCCCCCAAGCCTTGCAGCCGCCGCCAAACGGGAACAGGGCTAGGGGAGAAGGGCCTAGGGGGGAAGGCCCTAGGGTTGGCGTCGTTTCACTTAGGAAAAGGCTGGGCTGCCGCCACAAACATATTAATAACGTACATACAGCCTGCATGAATAAGCCGCAACCGGCGCCTGAAAATGCTGCGGCGCCAGGAAGATATCGCCTCCTGATGGCAAGCCAAATTTCCAAACTTCTTCCCCAAACTTCCTCACCGGGCCGCGCTTTGCAAACCTAATCATACCTGGGTTCATGCCTTTCAGCATGGTACCGTAAAACAACATTACCTCACAAACCAAAAATGACAACTCCCCCTAGCACCTTCCGAGCCGTGCAAGCCCCTAGCCCCTACCCCCCTAACCCCCATCCCAGCCGTACAAGCCCTTAGCCCCTTCCCTGCTAACCCCCTTCCGAGCCGTGTATGCAAGCCCCTAGGTCGTACACCCCGGGCCTCCTTTCCAAGCTTCCTCCGAGCGGAGGAGGCCTGTCGTTGGACCACAGTCCCTAGGCTTGACGCCCATTCCAATAAGAGAAGGCTGAAGTACCGCTGCCGCTGCGGTGCTGCCTCCGGACCCATGCCTCAAACAAGGCCGGCCCAGCATGCAATCCCGCCGCACTTCGGGCCTTTCCGCAACTCGCCAAGCCCTCCCACCGCCCGACGCAGCGCCCCCCTCACATGCAGCGGCAGCATGCCAGCAGCGCCCACGTTCCCCTTTCACATCGCAAGCCCCTAGCCCCTGGGGTGGGGCCGCTGTGCTGCTGGCGGGCCAGCCGCCCGGCCGTGTTGTCCCTAGGCCTGCCGTCCATTTCAATAAGAGAAGCCTCAAGTGCCACTGCCGCTGCGCTGCTGCCTGCGGACCCGTGGGTCACCCTGCCCGTAACTCAAACAAGGCCGGCCCAGCCTCGATTTCGCGTGCCCTCCCGCCGCACTTCGGGGCTTCCCGCAACTCGCCGCCCTCACATGCAGCGCCAGCATGCCAGCAGCACCCGCGGCCGCCTGGGAGGCCCCCGACGGGGTGGGCCGAGACAAGGAGGTCGCCGGCTGGTGGGCTCTGCCGCCGGGTGGCCAGGGGCCCCTGGGGTGGGGCCGCGGTCCTGCTGGCGGGCCAGCCGCCGGGCCGACGAGGCCGATGACGCCCTGGGCCGAGGGCTGGGGGCCCTGACGCCGAGGGCTGGGGGCGGGCCTTCGCGGCCTGGGGCAAGGCGCCCGCGGGCACCCGGCGGCAGAGCCCACCAGCCGGCGACCTCCTTGTCTCGGCCCACCCCGTCGGGGGGCGCCTTTCACATCGCAAGCCCCTAGCCCCTGGGGTGGGGCCGCTGTGCTGCTGGCGGGCCAGCCGCCCGGCCGTGTTGTCCCTAGGCCTGCCGTCCATTTCAATAAGAGAAGCCTCAAGTGCCACTGCCGCTGCGCTGCTGCCTGCGGACCCGCCTGCGGGGGCAACTCGCCGCCCTCACATGCAGCGCCAGCATGCCAGCAGCGCCCGCGGCCGCGGGTGGGCCGAGACAAGGTGGTCGCCGGCTGGTGGGCTCTGCCGCCGGGTGGCCAGGGGCCCCTGGGGTGGGGCCGCTGTGCTGCTGGCGGGCCAGCCGCCGGGCCGTGTTGTCCCTAGGCTTGCCGTCCATTCCAATAGGAGAAGCCTCAAGTGCCACTGCCGCTGCGCTGCTGCCTGCGGACCCGTGGGTCACCCTGCCCGTAACTCAAACAAGGCCGGCCCAGCCTCGAATTCGCGTGCCCTCCCGCCGCACTTCGGGGCTTCCCGCAACTCGCCGCCCTGACATGCAGCGCCAGCATGCCAGCAGCACCCGCGGCCGCCTGCGAGGCCCCCGACGGGGTGGGCCGAGACAAGGAGGTCGCCGGCTGGTGGGCTCTGCCGCCGTGTGGCCAGGGGCCCCCTGGGGTGGGGCCGCTGTGCTGCTGGCGGGCCAGCCGCCGGGCCGACGAGGCTGATGACCCCCTGGTCGCCCTGTCAGCGGAGGAGGGCTGGGGGCGGGCCTTCGCGGCCTGGGGCAAGGCGCCCGCGGGCAACTGGCCCTGGGCCCTGGGCCTGAGGCGCCTGCGCCTGGCGGTGGCCAGCGCCGCCGGCAGCCCCAAGGGGAGCAACCTCGCGGCCGCCTGCTGCATGCCCCCGTGGTACGACCGCGCCACGTTCCAGCCCAGGAGGAGGCCCGGGCCGCCGCCACCCCCCACTGCCCTCGCCCGAGCCCGGAGCCCCAGGGGGCCGGCGCGGCGCTGTGGGCGCCGGGCCTGCGGGCAGCGGCGGCGCATCGCGGCCGCCCGCTGCACGCACCCGTGGTGCGACAGCAACATGTTCGAGCCCACCGAGCCACGGCAGGCGCGCCACTGCCTCGGAGTGCCAATGCTCTACGCCGGGGCTGGGGTGCAGGTGGCCGACGTGCACGCCCGACTGGCCGCCGCCGTGCTGACGTGCCAGGGGGCGGCGGCGGCTGGGAGCGCGGCGTGACCTGCCTGTCCGGCCACTGTAGCACCACCGTCAGCAACCCCAGCAACACTGGCAGCACCAGGGCAGCCTTCCCACCCTGCGCCACCCGAGCCAGCATCAATAACACCCACAAACCACAGTGACCCCTACCCGCAACACCCTCAATCCTCCCTTCCCCCTCGGCACCCTTTACTGCCTCCACGGATTGTACAACACCGACTGGACGCTCCACGCCATGCAAGCCTGGCGTGCGTGTCTGCCAGATGACCTCGCTCGCTCCTCAACTAGGTGGACGGGTTGCGTCCGTGCGTCATACAGGCTGCCGTACAACATCCCTGCCCCTGCCCCCTACACTACTTACACCTGCATTACTGCACCCTCCTATTTACTTTCCAGCGGGCGGGGCAACACCACAACCGGAGCACCGCTGCCTTCCATAACACCTTCCCCCCTACCCCCTAGCCCTGGCCCCCCCCTACCCCCTGGCCCCTACCCCCCCCCCCCCCCCACCCCCTACCCCCTACCCTACCCCCCCCCACCACCTCCAGGCCCCCCCCATGCCCCTGCCCCCTACCCCCTAACCCCGCCCTACCCCCTTACCAACCGCACACCCATCTACCCTCTAAGCCCACTGTTGCGCCACCGTCAGCAATCTGAACACCCCCCCCCCTGGCGCTCGTTCCAACGTTGGGATGGGCTTCGGCGACGTGGCCGTGGCCAACATGGGGCCGGCGGCCTCTGCCGCCAGGTGGCCTCTGTGCTCCTGGCAGGCCAGCCGCCGGGCCGACGAGGTCGATGACGCCCTGGTCGCCCTGTCGGCGGACGAGGGCTGGGGGCTCGTGACCGCCTCGGACCCCTGGGGGGAGGCCCCCGGGGGGGTGGGCCGAGACGGCCCCGCCCAGGCCCGGAGGCCCGGGGGGCCGCCGCGGCGCTGTGGGCGTCGGTGCGTCGCCCCCGAACGCCACCCCGCCGGGGCACTGCCGGCCAAGCCCCGCACCGCCCCGGCCCAGCAGCTGGAGCGCGACCGCTGGAAGCAGGGGGCCGGCGAGGCGCCCAGAGTGGCCAGGCTTCGGGATCTGTTCGTCCGCGAGCGGTCCGGGCGGGGGGGCCGGCGCGGGCCTCCCTTAGCTCGGGGAGCGCTTCGGCGACGTGGCCGTGGCCGAGATGCGGTCCGGGCGGGGGGGCCGGCGCGGGCCTCGCTTACCTCGGTGAGCGCTTCGGCGACGTGGCCGTGGCCGAAATGGGGCTAGCGGCCTCTGCTTCCGGGTTGCCACAGGCCCCTGGGGTGGGGCCGCTGTGCTGCTGGCGGGCCAGCCGCAGGGCCGACGAGGCCGATGACACCCTGGTAGCCCTGTCGGCGGAGGAGGGCGGAGGACTCCTGGGGGCGGGCCTTCGTGGCCTGGGGCAAGACGCCCGTGGGCAACTGGCACTGGGCCCTGGGCCTCAGCCGCCTGCGCCTGGCGGTGGCCGCCGCCGCTGACAGCCCCGAGGGGAGCGACCTCGCGGCCGCCTGCACGGCCCGCGCTGTGCCGATGCTCTACGCCAGGGCTGGGGTGGAGGTGGCCGACGTGCATGCCCGGCTGGCCGCAGCCGTGCTGACGTGGCACGGGGCGGCGCTGGGAGCGCAGCGTCACCTGCCTGTCCGGCCACTGTGCCACTACCGTCAGCAACCCCATCAACACTGGCAGCACCAGGGCAGCCATCCCACCCTGCACCATCCGAGCCAGCATCAATAACACCCACAAACCACAGTGACCCCTACCCGCAACACCATCAATCCTCCCTCCCCCGGGGGCACCTTCCCACCGGGCACCTCTCAGTCCGCCCTGCCCCCTAGCCCCCTGCTGGTGGGCTCTGCCGCCGTGTGGCCAGGGGCCCCCTGGGGTGGGGCCGCTGTGCTGCTGGCGGGCCAGCCGCCGGGCCGATGCCGATGACCCCCTGGTCGCGCTGTCAGCGGAGGAGGGCTGGGGGCGGGCCTTCGCGGCCTGGGGCAAGGCGCCCGAGGGCAACTGGCACTGGGCCCTGGGCCTGAGGCGCCTGCGCCGCCGGCAGCCCCGAGGGGAGCAACCTCGCGGCCGCCTGCTGCATGCCCCCGTGGTACGACCGCGCCACGTTCCAGCCCAGGAGGACGCCCGGGCCGCTGCCACCCCCCACTGCCCTCGCCCGAGCCCGGAGCCCCAGGGGGCCGCCGCGGCGCTGTGGGCGCCGGGCCTGCGGGCAGCGGCGGCGCCTCGCGGCCGCCTGCTGCATGCACCCGTGGTACGACAGCGACATGTTCGAGCCCACCGAGCCACGGCAGGCGCGCCACTGCCTCGGAGTGCCGGCCGCCCGTGCCTGCATGCTCTACGCCGGGGCTGGGGTGCAGGTGGCCGACGTGCATGCCTGGCTGGCCGCCGCCGCGCTGACGTGCCAGGGGGCGGCGGCGGCTGGGAGCGCGGCGTGACCTGCCTGTCCGGCCACTGTAGCACCACCGCCAGCAACCCCAGCAACACTGGCAGCACCAGGGCAGCCTTCCCACCCCGCGCCACCCGAGCCAGCATCAATAACACCCACAAACCACAGCGACCCCTACCCGCAACACCCTCAATCCTCCCTTCCCCCTCGGCACCCTTTACTGCCTCCACGGATTGTACAACACCGACTGGACGCTCCACGCCATGCACGCCTGGCGTGCGTGTCTGCCGAATCACCTCGCTCGCTCCTCAACTAGGTTGACGTGTTGCGTCCATGCGTCATACAGGCTGCAGTACAACATCCCTGCACCTGCCCCCTACACTACTTACAGCTGCATTACTGCACCCTCCTATTTACTTTCCGGCGGGCGGGGCAACACCGCAACGGCAGCACCGCTGCCTTCCACCTTCCCACCGGGCACCGCTGAGTCCGCCCTGCCCCCTAGCCCCAAACCGCGCTACTCCCTTCCCCCTACCCCCTACCCCCGCCTTACCCCCTACCCCCGCCTTACCCCCTACCCCCTGGCCCCCCCTACCCCCTGGCCCCTGCCCCCCCCCCCCCCCCCACACCCCCTACCCCCTACCCTACCCCCCCCACCACCACAGGGTGTCAGCGCCCTTCGGGCCGAAGGCCCAGCTTGTCTGTCAGCGCCCTTCGGGCCGAAGGCGCAGTTGTCACACCCCTGCTCGATTCCTGTCGGGAGCAGATTCCTTCTTCCTGCCCGCATTCGCCCGCCTTTTGCCGCTTTCCCGCCGCTTGCCGCCTTCTAGCACCTGCGCCTAGAGGGCTATCAGACGCAACCGCCCGCCCCCCAAGCCTTGCAGCCGCCGCCAAACGGGAACAGGGGTAGGGGGGAAGGCCCTAGGGAGGAAGCCCCTAGGCTCGGCGTCGTTTCGCGTAGGAAGAGGCTGGGTTGCCGCCATAAAGTTATTAATAAGCTACATACAGCCTGCAGTAATAAGCAGCAACCGGCGCCTGAAAATGTTGCTGCGCCAGGAAGATATTGCCTCCTGATGGCAAGCCTAATTTTCAAACTTCTTCCCCAAACTTGCTCACCAGGCCGCGCTTTGCAAAACTATTTATGCCTGGGTTCATGCCTTTCAGCACGCTACCGTAAAACAACATTACCTCACAAACGAAAAACGGCAACTCCCCCTAGCACCTTCCGAGCCGTGCAAGCCCCTAGCCCCTACCCCCCTAGCCCCCTTCCGAGCCGTGCAAGCCCCTAGCGCCTACCCCCCTAGCCCTCTTCCGAGCCGTGCAAGCCCCTAGCCCCTACCCCCCTAAGCCCCTTCCGAGCCGTGCAAGCCCCTAGCCCCTTCCCCGCTAGCCCCCTTCCGAGCTGTGCAAGCCCCTAGCCCCTTCCCCGCTAACCCCCTTCCTAGCCATGCATACATGCAAGTCCCTACCTCGTACACCCCGGGCCTCCTTTCCACCCTCACATGCAGCGCCAGCATGCCAGCAGCGCCCGCGGCCGCCTGGGAGGCCCCCGACGGGGTGGGCCGAGACAAGGAGGTCGCCGGCTGGTGGCCTCTGCCGCCGTGTGGCCAGGGGCCCCTGGGGTGGGGCCGCTGTGCTGCTGGCGGGCCAGCCGCCGGGCCGACGAGGCCGATGACCCCCTGGTCGCCCTGTCAGCGGAGGAGGGCTGGGGGCGGGCCTTCGCGGCCTGGGGCAAGGCGCCCGCGGGCAACTGGCACGGGGCCCTGGGCCTGAGGCGCCTGCGCCTGGCGGTGGCTGGCGCCGCCGGCAGCCCCGAGGAGAGCAACCTCGCGGCCGCCTGCTGCATGCACCTGTGGTACGACCGCGACACGTTCGAGCCCAGGAGGAGGCCCGGGCCGCCGCCACCCCCCACTGCCCTCGCCCGAGCCCGGAGTCCCGGGGGGCCGCCGCGCTGGCCCCCGCCCGCAGGCCAAGTCAGCGGAGGAGGGCTGGGGGCGGGCCTTCGCGGCCTGGGGCAAGGCGCCCGCGGGCAACTGGCACGGGGCCCTGGGCCTGAGGCGCCTGCGCCTGGCGGTGGCTGGCGCCGCCGGCAGCCCCGAGGAGAGCAACCTCGCGGCCGCCTGCTGCATGCACCTGTGGTACGACCGCGACACAGGGGGCGACCCCGCCCGCAGGCCAAGCGCCCACTGCGCCGCGGCGGCCCCCCGGGGCTCCGGGCTCGGCGGCAGCGCAGCAGCTCGGTGCGCCCGGCGGTGCGTCGCCCCCGAACGCCACCCCGCCGGGGCCCTGGCGGCCCAGGCCCTCACCGCCCCGGCCCAACAGCTGGACAGGCTCCGGGAGCTGTTCGGCCTCGAGCGCCCCCGGGCGTGGGGGGCGACGTGGCTCACCCGGAGCTGGGCGACGCCCGCGCCGGCCCCCCCGCCCGCTCGATGTGCCCGTGGCCGACATGGAGGTGGCGGCCTCTGCCGCCGTGTGGCCAGGGGCCCCTGGGGTGGGGCCTTCGCGGCCTGGGGTAAGGCGCCCGCGGGCAACTGGCACTTGGCCCTGGGCCGGAGGCGCCTCGCGGCCGCCTGCTGCATGCACCCGTGGTACGACAGCGACCTCTTCGAGCCCACGGAGCCACGGCAGGCGCGCCACTGCCTCGGAGCGCTGACGTGCCAGGGGGCGGGCACTGCCTGTCCGGCCACTGTACCACCACCGTCAGCAACCCCACCCCTGGGGTGGCCGCGGGTGCTGCTGGCGGGCCAGCCGCCGGGCCGACGAGACTGATGACCCCCTGGTCGCCCTGTCAGCGGAGGAGGGCTGGGGGCGGGCCTTCGCGGCCTGGGGCAAGGCGCCCGCGGGCAACTGGCACTGGGCCCTGGGCCTGAGGCGCCTGCGCCTGGCGGTGGCCAGCGCCGCCGGCAGCCCCAAGGGGAGCAACCTCGCGGCCGCCTGCTGCATGCCCCCGTGGTACGACCGCGCCACGTTTCAGCCCACGAGGAGGCCCGGGCCGCCGCCACCCCCCACTGCCCTCGCCCGAGCCCGGAGCCCCAGATGGCCGGCGCGGCGCTGTGGGCGCCGGGCCTGCGGGCAGCGGCGGCGCATCGCGGTCGCCTGCTGCATGCACCCGTGGTACGACAGCAACATGTTCGAGCCCACCGAGCCACGGCAGGCGCGCCACTGCCTCGCAGTGCCAATGCTCTACGCCGGGGCTGGGGTGCAGGTGGCCGACGTGCACGCCCGACTGGCCGCCGCCGTGCTGACGTGCCAGGGGGCGGCGGCGGCTGGGAGCGCGGCGTGACCTGCCTGTCCGGCCACTGTAGCACCACCGTCAGCAACCCCAGCAACACTGGCAGCACCAGGGCAGCCTTCCCACCCTGCGCCACCCGAGCCAGCATCAATAACACCCACAAACCACAGTGACCCCTATCCGCAACACCCTCAATCCTCCCTTCCCCCTCGGCACCCTTTACTGCCTCCACGGATTGTACAACACCGACTGGACGCTCCACGCCATGCAAGCCTGGCGTGCGTGTCTGCCAGATGACCTCGCGCGCTCCTCAACTAGGTTCACGTGTTGCGTCCATGCGTCATACAGGCTGCCGTACAACATCCCTGCTCCTGCCTCCTACACTACTTACAGCTGCATTACTGCACCCTCCTATTTACTTTCCGGCGGGCGGGCGGACGGCAGCACCGCTGCCTTCCATAACACCTTCCCACCGGGCACCGCTTAGTCCGCCCTGCCCCCTAGCCCCAAACCGCGCTACTCCCTTCCCCCTACCCCCTACCCCCGCCTTACCCCCTACCCCCTGGCCCCCCCCTACCCCCTACCCCTAGGCCCCCCCTACCCCCTAGCCCTGGCCCCCCCCTACCCCCTGGCCCCTGCCCCCCCCCACAGGCCCCTCGCCGCCCTCACATGCAGCGCCAGCATGCCAGCAGCGCCCGCGGCCGCCTGGGAGGCCCCCGACGGGGTGGGCCGAGACAAGGTGGTCGCCGGCTGGTGGGCTCTGCCGCCGGGTGGCCAGGGGCCCCTGGGGTGGGGCCGCTGTGCTGCTGGCGGGCCAGCCGCCGGGCCGTGTTGTCCCTAGGCTTGCCGTCCATTCCAATAGGAGAAGCCTCAAGTGCCACTGCCGCTGCGCTGCTGCCTGCGGACCCGTGGGTCACCCTGCCCGTAACTCAAACAAGGCCGGCCCAGCCTCGAATTCGCGTGCCCTCCCGCCGACCTTCGGGGCTTCCCGCAACTCGCCGCCCTGACATGCAGCGCCAGCATGCCAGCAGCACCCGCGGCTGCCTGCGAGGCCCCCGACGGGGTGGGCCGAGACAAGGAGGTCGCCGGCTGGTGGGCTCTGCCGCCGTGTGGCCAGGCCGTGTGGCCGCTGCTGCCTGCGAACCCATGCCTCAAACAAGGCCGGCCCAGCATGCCATCCCGCCGCACTTCGGGCCTTCCCGCAACTCGCCAAGCCCTCCCACCGCCCGACGCAGCGCCCCCCTCACATGCAGCGGCAGCATGCCAGCAGCGCCCAAGTTGCCCTTTCACATCGCAAGCCCCTAGCCCCTGGGGTGGGGCCGCTGTGCTGCTGGCGGGCCAGCCGCCCGGCCGTGTTGTCCCTAGGCCTGCCGTCCATTCCAATAAGAGGAGCCTCAAGTGCCACCGCCGCTGCGCTGCTGCCTGCGGACCCGTGGGTCACCCTGCCCGTAACTCAAACAAGGCCGGCCCAGCCTCGACTTCGCGTGCCCTCCCGCCGCACTTCGGCGCTTCCCGCAACTCGCCGCCCTGACATGCAGCGCCAGCATGCCAGCAGCGCCCGCGGCCGCGGGTGGGCCGAGACAAGGTGGTCGCCGGCTGGTGGGCTCTGCCGCCGGGTGGCCAGGGGCCCCTGGGGTGGGGCCGCTGTGCTGCTGGCGGGCCAGCCGCCGGGCCGTGTTGTCCCTAGGCCTGCCGTCCATTCCAATAAGAGAAGCCTCAAGTGCCACCGCCGCTGCGCTGCTGCCTGCGGACCCGTGGGTCACCCTGCCCGTAACTCAAACAAGGCCGGCCCAGCCTCGAATTCGCGTGCCCTCCCGCCGGACTTCGGGGCTTCCCGCAACTCGCCGCCCTGACATGCAGCGCCAGCATGCCAGCAGCACCCGCGGCCGCCTGCGAGGCCCCCGACGGGGTGGGCCGAGACAAGGAGGTCGCCGGCTGGTGGGCTCTGCCGCCGTGTGATTAGGGGCCCCCTGGGGTGGGGCCGCTGTGCTGCTGGCGGGCCAGCCGCCGGGACGACGAGGCTGATGACCCCCTGGTCGCCCTGTCAGCGGAGGAGGGCTGGGGGCGGGCCTTCGCGGCCTGGGGCAAGGCGCCCGCGGGCAACTGGCACGGGGCCCTGGGCCTGAGGCGCCTGCGCCTGGCGGTGGCTGGCGCCGCCGGCAGCCCCAAGGGGAGCAACCTCGCGGCCGCCTGCTGCATGCACCCGTGGTACGACCGCGCCACGTTCCAGCCCAGGAGGAGGCCCGGGCCGCCGCCACCCCCCACTGCCCTCGCCCGAGCCCGGAGCCCCAGGGGGCCGGCGCGGCGCTGTGGGCGCCGGGCCTGCGGGCAGCGGCGGCGCATCGCGGCCGCCCGCTGCACGCACCCGTGGTACGACAGCAACATGTTCGAGCCCACCGAGCCACGGCAGGCGCGCCACTGCCTCGGAGTGCCAATGCTCTACGCCGGGGCTGGGGTGCAGGTGGCCGACGTGCACGCCCGACTGGCCGCCGCCGTGCTGACGTGCCAGGGGGCGGCGGCGGCTGGGAGCGCGGCGTGACCTGCCTGTCCGGCCACTGTAGCACCACCGTCAGCAACCCCAGCAACACTGGCAGCACCAGGGCAGGCTTCCCACCCTGCGCCACCCGAGCCAGCATCAATAACACCCACAAACCACAGTGACCCCTACCCGCAACACCCTCAATCCTCCCTTCCCCCTCGGCACCCTTTACTGCCTCCACGGATTGTACAACACCGACTGGACGCTCCACGCCATGCAAGCCTGGCGTGCGTGTCTGCCAGATGACCTCGCTCGCTCCTCAACTAGGTGGACGGGTTGCGTCCGTGCGTCATACAGGCTGCCGTACAACATCCCTGCCCCTGCCCCCTACACTACTTACACCTGCATTACTGCACCCTCCTATTTACTTTCCAGCAGGCGGGGCAACACCACAATGGCAGCACCGCTGCCTTCCATAACACCTTCCCCCCTACCCCCTAGCCCTGGCTCCCCCCTACCCCCTGGCGTCGTTTCACTTAGGAAAAGGCTGGGCTGCCGCCACAAACATATTAATAACGTACATACAGCCTGCATGAATAAGCCGCAACCGGCGCCTGAAAATGCTGCGGCGCCAGGAAGATATCGCCTCCTGATGGCAAGCCAAATTTCCGAACTTCTTCCCCAAACTTCCTCACCGGGCCGCGCTTTGCAAACCTAATCATACCTGGGTTCATGCCTTTCAGCATGGTACCGTAAAACAACATTACCTCACAAACCAAAAATGACAACTCCCCCTAGCACCTTCCGAGCCGTGCAAGCCCCTAGCCCCTACCCCCCTAGCCCCCTTCCGAGCCGTGCAAGCCCCTAGCCCCTACCCCCCTATCCCCTTCCGAGCCGTGCAAGCCCCTAGCCCCTTCCCCGCTAACCCCCTTCCTAGCCATGCATGCAAGTCCCTACCTCGTACACCCCGGGCCTCCTTTCCACCCTCACATGCAGCGCCAGCATGCCAGCAGCGCCCGCGGCCGCCTGGGAGGCCCCCGACGGGGTGGGCCGAGACAAGGAGGTCGCCGGCTGGTGGCCTCTGCCGCCGGGTGGCCAGGGGCCCCTGGGGTGGGGCCGCTGTGCTGCTGGCGGGCCAGCCGCCGGGCAGACGAGGCCGATGACCCCCTGGTCGCCCTGTCAGCGGAGGAGGGCTGGGGGCGGGCCTTCGCGGCCTGGGACAAGGCGCCCGCGGGCAACTGGCACGGGGCCCTGGGCCTGAGGCGCCTGCGCCTGGCGGTGGCTGGCGCCGCCGGCAGCCCCGAGGACAGCAACCTCGCGGCCGCCTGCTGCATGCACCCGTGGTACGACCGCGACACGTTCGAGCCCAGGAGGAGGCCCGGGCCGCCGCCACCCCCCACTGCCCTCGCCCGAGCCCGGAGTCCCGGGGGGGCGCCGCGCCGGCCCCCGCCCGCAGGCCCGGCGGGGCCCGCAGATGTGCAGCCGAGTTCGATTCCTGTCGGGAGCAGATTCCGTCTTCCTGCCCGCATTCGCCCGCCTTTTGCCGCGTTGCTGCCGCTTGCCGCTTTCTAGCACCTGCGCCTAGAGGGCTATCAGACGCAACTGCCCGCCCCCCAAGCCTTGCAGCCGCCGCCAAACGGGAACAGGGGTAGGGGGGAAGGGCCTAGGGAGGAAGGCCCTAGGCTCGGCGTCGTTTCGCATAGGATGAGCCTGAGCTGCCGCCATAAAGTTATTCATAAGCTACATAGAGCCTGCGTTAATAAGCAGCAATCGGCGCCTGAAAATGCTGCGGCGCCAAGAAGATATTGGCTCCCGATGGCAAGCCAGATTTCCAAACTTCTTCCCCAAACTTCCTCACCACGCCGCGCTTTGCAAAACTAATCATGCCTGGGTTCATGCCTTTCAGCACGGTGCCGTAAAACAACATTACCTCACAAACGAAAAATGGCACCTCCCCCTAGCACCTTCCGAGCCGTGCAAGCCCCTAGCCCCTACCCCCCTAGCCCCCATCCCAGCCGTACAAGCTCCTAGCCCCTTCCCTGCGAACCCTTTTCCGAGCCGTGTATGCAAGCCCCTAGCTCGTACACCCCGGGCCTCCTTTCCAAGCTTCCTCCGAGCGGCGGAGGCCTGTTGTTGGACCACAGACCCTAGGCTTGACGCCCATTCCAATAAGAGAAGCCTGAAGTGCCGCTGATGCTGCGGTGCTGCCTCCGGACCCGTGGGTCACCCTACCCATAACTCAAACAAGGCCGGCCCAGCCGGCAATTCGCGTGCCCTCCCGCCGCACTTCGGGCCTTCCCGCAACTCGCCAAGCCCTCCCTTCGACGGCGACGGCATGCGCCGCAACACACCACCGCCGCCACCACCATCTGCCCAGCCGGCCGGCCGCCAATAACCCCCACACACGGCCGCGTACCCTACCCACAACACCCTGCACCCTCCTATTCACTTTCCACCAGCCGCACACTCCACCAGAGCAACACTACAGCGACAGCACTGCTGCCTTCCAGGCCCCCCCCATGCCCCTGCCCCCTACCCCCTAACCCCGCCCTACCCCCTTACCAACCGCACACCCATCTACCCTCTAAGCCCACTGTTGCGCCACCGTCAGCAATCTGAACACCCCCCCCCCTGGCGCTCGTTCCAACGTTGTGATGGGCTTCGGCGACGTGGCCGTGGCCAACATGGGGCCGGCGGCCTCTGCCGCCAGGTGGCCTCTGTGCTGCTGGCAGGCCAGCCGCCGGGCCGACGAGGTCGATGACGCCCTGGTCGCCCTGTCGGCGGAGGAGGGCTGGGGGCTCGTGACCGCCTCGGACCCCTGGGGGGAGGCCCCCGGGGGGGTGGGCCGAGACGGCCCCGCCCAGGCCCGGAGGCCCGGGGGGCCGCCGCGGCGCTGTGGGCGTCGGTGCGTCGCCCCCGAACGCCACCCCGCCGGGGCACTGCCGGCCTAGCCCCGCACCGCCCCGGCCCAGCAGCTGGAGCGCGACCGCTGGAAGCAGGGGGCCGGCGAGGCGCCCAGAGTGGCCAGGCTTCGGGATCTGTTCGTCCGCGAGCGGTCCGAGCGGGGGGGCCGGCGCGGGCCTCCCTTAGCTCGGGGAGCGCTTCGGCGACGTGGCCGTGGCCGAGATGCGGTCCGGGCGGGGGGGCCGGCGCGGGCCTCGCTTAGCTCGGTGAGCGCTTCGGCGACGTGGCCGTGGCCGAGATGGGGCTAGCGGCCTCTGCTTCCGGGTTGCCACAGGCCCCTGGGGTGGGGCCGCTGTGCTGCTGGCGGGCCAGCCGCCGGGCCGACGAGGCCGATGACACCCTGGTAGCCCTGTCGGCGGAGGAGGGCGGAGGACTCCTGGGGGCGGGCCTTCGTGGCCTGGGGCAAGACGCCCGTGGGCAACTGGCACTGGGCCCTGGGCCTCAGCCGCCTGCGCCTGGCGGTGGCCGCCGCCGCTGACAGCCCCGAGGGGAGCGACCTCGCGGCCGCCTGCACGGCCCGCGCTGTGCCGATGCTCTACGCCAGGGCTGGGGTGGAGGTGGCCGACGTGCACGCCCGGCTGGCCGCAGCCGTGCTGACGTGGCACGGGGCGGCGCTGGGAGCGCAGCGTCACCTGCCTGTCCGGCCACTGTGGCACTACCGTCAGCAACCCCATCAACACTGGCAGCACCAGGGCAGCCATCCCACCCTGCACCATCCGAGCCAGCATCAATAACACCCACAAACCACAGTGACCCCTACCCGCAACACCCTCAATCCTCCCTCCCCCGGGGGCACCTTCCCACCGGGCACCTCTCAGTCCGCCCTGCCCCCTAGCCCCCTGCTGGTGGGCTCTGCCGCCGTGTGGCCAGGGGCCCCCTGGGGTGGGGCCGCTGTGCTGCTGGCGGGCCAGCCGCCGGGCCGATGCCGATGACCCCCTGGTCGCGCTGTCAGCGGAGGAGGGCTGGGGGCGGGCCTTCGCGGCCTGGGGCAAGGCGCCCGCGGGCAACTGGCACTGGGCCCTGGGCCTGAGGCGCCTGCGCCTGGCGGTGGCCAGCGCCGCCGGCAGCCCCGAGGGGAGCAACCTCGCGGCCGCCTGCTGCATGCACCCGTGGTACGACCGCGCCACGTTCCAGCCCACCGAGCCACGGCAGGCGCGCCGCTGCCTCGGAGTGCCGGCCGCCCGTGCCTGCATGCTCTACGCCGGGGCTGGGGTGCAGGTGGCCGACGTGCATGCCTGGCTGGCCGCCGCCGCGCTGACGTGCCAGGGGGCGGCGGCGGCTGGGAGCGCGGCGTGACCTGCCTGTCCGGCCACTGTAGCACCACCGCCAGCAACCCCAGCAACACTGGCAGCACCAGGGCAGCCTTCCCACCCCGCGCCACCCGAGCCAGCATCAATAACACCCACAAACCACAGCGACCCCTACCCGCAACACCCTCAATCCTCCCTTCCCCCTCGGCACCCTTTACTGCCTCCACGGATTGTACAACACCGACTGGACGCTCCACGCCATGCAAGCCTGGCGTGCGTGTCTGCCGAATCACCTCGCTCGCTCCTCAACTAGGTTGACGTGTTGCGTCCATGCGTCATACAGGCTGCAGTACAACATCCCTGCACCTGCCCCCTACACTACTTACAGCTGCATTACTGCACCCTCCTATTTACTTTCCGGCGGGCGGGGCAACACCGCAACGGCAGCACCGCTGCCTTCCACCTTCCCACCGGGCACCGCTGAGTCCGCCCTGCCCCCTAGCCCCAAACCGCGCTACTCCCTTCCCCCTACCCCCTACCCCCGCCTTACCCCCTACCCCCGCCTTACCCCCTACCCCCTGGCCCCCCCTACCCCCTGGCCCCTGCCCCCCCCCCCCCCCACACCCCCTACCCCCTACCCCTAGGCGCAGGTGCTCCTACAGGGCTATCAGACGCAACCGCCCGCCCCCCAAGCCTTGCAGCCGGCGCCAAACGGGAACAGGGGTAGGGGGGAAGGGCCTAGGGAGGAAGGCCCTAGGCTTGGCGTCGTTTCGCTTAGGAAAAGGCTGGGCTGCCGCCATAAACATATTAATAACGTACATACAGCCTGCATTAATAAGCCGCAACCGGCGCCTGAAAATGCTGCGGCGCCAGGAAGATATTGCCTCCCGATGGCAAGCCAGATTTCCAAACTTCTTCCCCAAACTTCCTCACCAGGCCGCGCTTTGCACACCTAATCATACCTGGGTTCATGCCTTTCAGCATGGTACCCTAAAACAACATTACCTCACAAACGAAAAATGGCAACTCCCCCTAGCACCTTCCGAGCCGTGCAAGCCCCTAGCCCCTACCCCCCTAGCCCCCTTCCGAGCCGTGCAAGCCCCTAGCCCCTACCCCCCTAGCCCCCTTCCGAGCCGTGCAAGCCCCTTGCCCCTACCCCCCTCACCCCCATCCCAGCCGTACAAGCCCCTAGCCCCTTCCCCGCGAACCCCCCTCCGAGCCGTGTATGCAAGCCCCTACCTCGTGCACCCCGGGTCTCCCTTTCAAACCTCCTCTGGGCGCCGGAGGTCTGTGGTTGGACCACATGCCCTAGGCTTGGCATCCATTCCAATAAGAGAAGCCTGAAGCGCCGCTGCCGCTGCGCTGCTGCCTGCGAACCCATGCCTCAAACAAGGCCGGCCCAGCCTGCAATCCCGCCGCACTTCAGGCCTTCCCGCAACTCGCCAAGCCCTCCCACCGCCCGACGCAGCGCCCCCCTCACATGCAGCGGCAGCATGCCAGCAGCGCCCAAGTTGCCCTTTCACATCGCAAGCCCCTAGCCCCTGGGGTGGGGCCGCTGTGCTGCTGGCCCGCCAGCCCCCTAGCCCCCTTCCGAGCCGTGCAAGCCCCTAGCCCCTACCCCCCTACCCCCCTTCCGAGCCGTGCAAGCCCCTAGCCCCTACCCCCCTAGCCCCGGCTTCCGAGCCGTGCAAGCCCCTAGCCCCTTCCCCGCTAACCCCCTTCCTAGCCATGCATGCAAGTCCCTACCTTGTACACCCCGGGTCTCCCTGAAGCCTGAAGCGCCGCTGCCGCTGCGCTGCTGCCTGCGAACCCACGCCTCAAACAAGGCCGGCCCAGCCTGCAATCCCGCCGCACTTTGGGCCTTCCCGCAACTCGCCAAGCCCTCCCACCGCCCGACGCAGCGCCCCCCTCACATGCAGCGGCAGCATGCCAGCAGCGCCCAAGTTGCCCTTTCACATCGCAAGCCCCTAGCCCCTGGGGTGGGGCCGCTGTGCTGCTGGCGGGCCAGCCGCCCGGCCGTGCTGTCCCTAGGCCTGCCGTCCATTCCAATAAGAGAAGCCTCAAGTGCCACTGCCGCTGCGAGAAGCCTCAAGTGCCACTGCCGCTGCGCTGCTGCCTGCGGACCCGTGGGTCACCCTGCCCGTAACTCAAACAAAGCCGGCCCAGCCTCGATTTCGCGTGCCCTCCCGCCGCACTTCGGCGCTTCCCGCAACTCGCCGCCCTCACATGCAGCGCCAGCATGCCAGCTGCGCCCGCGGCCGCCTGGGAGGCCCCCGACGGGGTGGGCCGAGACAAGGTGGTCGCCGGCTGGTGGGCTCTGCCGCCGGGTGGCCAGGGGCCCCTGGGGTGGGGCCGCTGTGCTGCTGGCGGGCCAGCCGCCGGGCCGTGTTGTCCCTAGGGTTGCCGTCCATTCCAATACCACCGCCGCCGCCGTCCACTGCCGCTGCGCTGCTGCCTGCGGACCCGTGGGTCATCCTGCCCGTAACTCATTACTGCACCCTCCTATTTACTTCCCGGCGGGCGGGGCAACACCACAACGGCAGCACCGCTGCCTTCCATAACGCCTTCCCACCGGGCACCGCTGAGTCCGCCCTGCCCCCTAGCCCCAAACCGCGCTACTCCCTTCCCCCTACCCCCTACCCCCGCCTTACCCCCTACCCCCTGGCCCCACCCTACCCCCTAGCCCTTGGCCCCCCCCTTCCCAGCCGTGCAAGCCCTTAGCCCCTTAGACGTAGCATAGATTCTCACCAGCCAACACCAAGCACCGCTGGCCAGGCTGCCTCCTGACCCGTGGGGCACCCCGACCGTAACTCAAACACCAAGCAAGACCACCTCCCCCTTACCTCGACTCACCATGCAAACTGCCGTACAGCATCCTTGCCCTTCCGCCCTGCCCTCCACCATACCAGCTTCCGCCAGCACCAAGGCTATACTTCATAGCCCCACTGTAGCACCACGGTCAGCACCTCAAACCATGCCACAGCGGTCATCCCACCCCACATCACCGTAGTCACGAACAGTAACACCCGCAAACCACAGCGACCCCTACCCGCAACGCCCTCATTCCTAGCCGCTGAGTCGGCCACTCGCCATGCAAACTGCCGTACAGCATCCTTGCCCTTCCGCCCTACCCTCCACCATACCAGCTTCCGCCAGCAGCAAGGCTCTACTTCATAGCCCCACTGTAGCACCACCGTCAGCACCTCAAACCATGCCAGAGCGGTCATCCCACCCCACATCACAGTAGTCACCAACAATAACACCCGCAAACCACAGCGACCCCTACCTGCAACGCCCTCATTCCTAGCCGCTGAGTCGGCCAAATGACGTCGCGAGCTTCTCAATTTGGTGAACGTGTTTCACACACCTGACGACTGCGACCTACGGCCACACGTCATGCAGGCTACTTACTCGCCAGCAGGCAAGACAACAACACAAGGACAGCACCGCTGCCTCCCGCCTAACCCCTTCCAAACCCCTGTGTAAGTTCTAACCCCTTCTCCTACATGCAGCGCCAGCATCTGAGCAGAACCCAAACCGGCCTCCAACAACAACGCCACCCCCCTCCCGTAACTGGACACCGCCACCATTTACCCTAACTTTAGTTAGCAGTTGCCGCCTGCAACTGCCGGCTGCAACTGCCGGCTGCAACTGCCGGCTGCAACTGCCGGCTGCAACTGCCCGCTGCAACCTCCACCTGCAACTCCCGGCGTCAACTGCCGCGTGTCACGTCTTATCCTTCGCCTATCCAACCGAAACGTACCTAACACTACTTAATGCACCTAACCTACTGCCACGACTTTACAGCTGTCCTTAGGTGCTCAACCAGTCCTACTGAAACCACTGCAGCTGTACTATGTAATAGTAGTTCAACCGTACCGAGAGCAATGTACATTAATAGGCCCTTATTGTTGACATCCAGACCAGCGTAGAGGAACAGGCCGAGGCCGCGGTCATGGAGGGCGTCCTGCCCCTGGATGACACCTTCACCGGCACCCCCGACGACGCCACTGACGTGCCATACGACCGCCCTCATGACAGGTGCGCCCGCCCCAATCCTGCACTCCCCCAGCGCTCCCGCTGCCTCGCCGCTCCCTGTGCTGCCTGCCTTTCACACCTTCCTTCTTACCCCTCCTCCCCCCCGTCCCTACGCACTTCCTGCCCGCCACAAGGCCTCCCACCGAGGCGTGGAGCAACCAGGCGGCCGACGCCAGCATCCGCGCCCGCCTCAACGCCCGCGTCCTGGCAACGCACCCCACGCCACACCGCGGCAGCCCCAGCGAGGAGGCTTACGTCCAACTCGCCGTCGCCGCCCTTCCAGTCCCCTCCCACACGCGCTTCACCCACGAAGCCCGCAACTTCCGCCCCGCCGCCGAGTCCATCGCTCCCGCCGCTGTGTTCTCCCCGCAACGCCTGCAAGCCGCCCCGTCTTTACGCCCACCTGTTCCTGGCGGAGAAGGAGGGCCGCCGCGTCCAGCCGCCTATCAATGCCGTCCTCACCGGCAAGCCTGGCACTGGCAAGAGCCAGGTCGTCCTCGCGCTCCTGTGGTTCGCCTTCCAACATGACTGCCACCACCAGATCGCCGTCGTCAGCTACACCTGGCGTGCCGCGCTACACGTAAGTGCTGCCCTCACCACCTCCCTTCAACCCTACCCGACCCTGCCACTTCCGTTCCGTCCACCACCTCCCCTTCCCTTGCCTCCGCGCCGTACCTGTGTCTTCCCACATGCTTGCCGTTCCGTGCACTCCCCGCAGGTCAGCACCCCTGCGAACGCTGGCACCAGCACCACCACCTTCTTTGCCACCGCTGGCCGCTTCGTGGGCTCCGCCCTCCAGCGTGCGGCGCGCAACCTTGCTGGGGTGCGCTTCATCATCATGGACGAGTTCAGCACCTGCAGCCTCACGCACCTCGCCAAGATCGCCCTCCACGTCCACGTCGTGCGTGCGCAGTTGGACCCCACCTCGGAGTTCCAGCCTGGCGGCATCCTCGCTGACGTGCACGGCCTCTTTGTCGGCGACCCCCGCCAGCTCGAGCAGCCGCAGCACCCGCCCATCTACAGCGGCGCTGCTAGGGAGCACCTTAAGATGCAGCACGCCATCAACCTGCACCTCGCCGCTCGCCAAAACAACCTCCCCGCCATCTCCACCACCCTCACTGCCGCCGCCCCTACTGTTGAGGCCCAGCTGCGTGACCTCCGCAAGCCGTCCGGCCCAACCGAAGAGGTGGGCCGCCAGCTCTGGCGCAGCATCCCGTACGCCTTCGTGCTCACCACCCAGCACCGCGGCCTCACCACCACACCGGGCCGCCAACTGTACGACGCCGCCGAGACCTTCGCCGGAACCCAGGCCCACAGCCGCGCTGATGTGGAGCGCCTCGCTGACCTGTATAACGCCCACGTCGCCGCCGACATCACCAACCTGCCACCCCCCCACGTCGTCGTCCTCCGTCACTCTGTCCGCATACCGCTCCTGCACCGCCTTCTTCCCCACCACGCCCTCTACCACCGCCAGCAGCTCCTGCTCTGGCGCAGCGTTGACCTCGGCCCCGACGGCAAACCACTGCCCCCGCCCTACATCGAGGAGCTCGAACTGCTGGGCGGGCCTGGCAATGATGGTGACCTCCCCGCAATGTGCGCCTTCTTCCCCAGCATCCGCTACACCTTCACCACCAACGCCCATCCCAGCGTCCACCACGTCCACAACAACACCGCCACCGGCACCCGCATCGTCCTGCACCCCAACGAGCCCCCCGTGCCCAGCCCTGCCACCGCTCCCATTCACGTCCTCACTTACGTCCCACGCGCCCTCATCGTTCGGCCGGATGGCGGCGACCTGCCCCCCCTTGCTGCCGCCCCCGACCTGGACGCCAACGAGATCATTGTCACCCCCAAGTTCCGCACCTTCACGCCCAAATCCGCCAGCGCGCCCCAGGCCGTGCACCGTTTCGGCTTCCCAGTCGACCTCAACTACGCTGAGACCGACTACTTCGCTGAGGGCCAGACGTTCCGGGGCCTAACGTGGCTTGCGCACCTCTGCCGTCCCCCGACAGGCCACTGGCAGCGCGCTTCCATGTACGTCATCCCCACCCGCTTCTCCTCTGAGGGTGTCAGCCCTCGGCTGAGGGGGGCTGACGTCGACAGCTGACGTAGTTGTCACACCCCTGTTCGAATCCTGCCGGGAGCAGATTCCTTCTTCCTGCCCGCATTCGCCCGCCTTTTGCCGCTTTCCTGCCGCTTGCCGCCTTCTAGCACCTGCGCCTGGAGGGCTATCGGACGCAACCGCCCGCCCCCCAAGCCTTGCAGCCGGCGCCAAACGGGAACAAGGCTAGGGGGGAAGGCCCTAGGGAGGAAGCCCCTAGGGTTGGCGTCGTTTCGCTTGGGAAAAGGCTGGGCTGCCGCCATAAAGGTATTAATAACCTACATACAGCCTGCGTTAAGAAGCCGCAATCGGCACCTGAAATTGCTGCGGCGCCAGGAAGATATGGCCTCCTGATGACAAGCCAAATTTTCAAACTTCTTCCCCAATCTTGCGCACCAGGCCGCGCTTTGCACAACTATTCACACCTGGGTTCATGCCGTTCAGCACGGTACCGTAAAACAACATTACCTCACAAACGAAAAATGGCACCTCCCCCTAGCACCTTCCGAGCCGTGCAAGCCCCTAGCCCCTACCCCCCTAGCCCCCTTCCGAGCCGTGCAAGCCCCTAGCCCCTACCCCCCTACCCCCCTTCCTAGCCGTGCAAGCCCCTAGCCCCTACCCCCCTAGCCCCGGCTTCCTAGCCATGCAAGCCCCTAGCCCCTTCCCCCCTAGCCCCAGCTTCCGAGCCGTGCAAGCCCCTAGCCCCATCCCCGCTAACCCCCTTCCTAGCCATGCATGCAAGTCCCTACCTCGTACACCCCGGGTAGCCTGAAGCCTGAAGCGCCGCTGCCGCTGCGCTGCTGCCTGCAAACCCATGCCTCAAACAAGGCCGGCCCAGCCGGCAATCCCGCCGCACTTCGGGCCTTCCCGCAACTCGCCAAACCCTTGCACCGCCCGACGCAACGCCCCCCTCACATGCAGCGGCAGCATGCCAGCAGCGCCCAAGTTGCCCTTTCACATCGCAAGCCCCTAGCCCCTGGGGTGGAGCCGCTGTGCAGCTGGCCCGCCAGCCCCCTAGCCCCCTTCCGAGCCGTGCAAGCCCCTAGCCCCTACCCCCCTACCCCCCTTCCGAGCCGTGCAAGCCCCTAGCCCCTTTCCCGCTAACCCCCTTCCTAGCCATGCATGCAAGTCCCTACCTCGTACACCCCGGGTCTCCCTGAAGCCTGAAGCGCCGCTGCCGCTGCGCTGCTGCCTGCGAACCCATGCCTCAAACAAGGCCGGCCCAGCATGCAATCCCGCCGCACTTCGGGCCTTCCCGCAACTCGCCAAGCCCTCCCACTGCCCGACGCAGCGCCCCCCTCACATGCAGCAGCAGCATGCCAGCAGCGCCCAAGTTGCCCTTTCACATCGCAAGCCCCTAGCCCCTGGGGTGGGGCCGCTGTGCTGCTGGCGGGCCAGCCGCCCGGCCGTGTTGTCCCTAGGCCTGCCGTCCATTCCAATAAGAGAAGCCTCAAGTGCCACTGCCGCTGCGAGAAGCCTCAAGTGCCACTGCCGCTGCGCTGCTGCCTGCGGACCCGTGGGTCACCCTGCCCGTAACTCAAAGAAGGCCGGCCCAGCCTCGATATCGCGTGCCCTCCCGCCGCACTTCGGTGCTTCCCGCAACTCGCCGCCCTCACATGCAGCGCCAGCATGCCAGCTGCGCCCGCGGCCGCCTGGGAGGCCCCCGACGGGGTGGGCCGAGACAAGGTGGTCGCCGGCTGGTGGGCTCTGCCGCCGGGTGGCCAGGGGCCCCTGGGGTGGGGCCGCTGTGCTGCTGGCGGGCCAGCCGCCGGGCCGTGTTGTCCCTAGGGTTGCCGTCCATTCCAATACCACCGCCGCCGCCGTCCACTGCCGCTGCGCTGCTGCCTGCGGACCCGTGGGTCATCCTGCCCGTAACTCATTACTGCACCCTCCTATTTACTTCCCGGCGGGCGGGGCAACACCACAACGGCAGCACCGCTGCCTTCCATAACGCCTTCCCACCGGGCACCGCTGAGTCCGCCCTGCCCCCTAGCCCCAAACCGCGCTACTCCCTTCCCCCTACCCCCTACCCCCGCCTTACCCCCTACCCCCTGGCCCCACCCTACCCCCTAGCCCTTGGCCCCCCCCTTCCCAGCCGTGCAAGCCCTTAGCCCCTTAGACGTAGCATAGATTCTCACCAGCCAACACCAAGCACCGCTGGCCAGGCTGCCTCCTGACCCGTGGGGCACCCCGACCGTAACTCAAACACCAAGCAAGACCACCTCCCCCTTACCTCGACTCACCATGCAAACTGCCGTACAGCATCCTTGCCCTTCCGCCCTGCCCTCCACCATACCAGCTTCCGCCAGCACCAAGGCTATACTTCATAGCCCCACTGTAGCACCACGGTCAGCACCTCAAACCATGCCACAGCGGTCATCCCACCCCACATCACCGTAGTCACCAACAGTAACACCCGCAAACCACAGCGACCCCTACCCGCAACGCCCTCATTCCTAGCCGCTGAGTCGGCCACTCGCCATGCAAACTGCCGTACAGCATCCTTGCCCTTCCGCCCTACCCTCCACCA
The DNA here is from genome assembly GCA_021605115.1 of Astrephomene gubernaculifera. Lineage (NCBI taxonomy): Eukaryota > Viridiplantae > Chlorophyta > Chlorophyceae > Chlamydomonadales > Astrephomenaceae > Astrephomene > Astrephomene gubernaculifera. Next base: position 251,847 of record BMAR01000063.1, read on the forward strand.
TACCAGCTTCCGCCAGCAGCAAGGCTCTACTTCATAGCCCCACTGTAGCACCACCGTCAGCACCTCAAACCATGCCAGAGCGGTCATCCCACCCCACATCACAGTAGTCACCAACAATAACACCCGCAAACCACAGCGACCCCTACCCGCAACGCCCTCATTCCTAGCCGCTGAGTCGGCCAAATGACGTCGCGAGCTTCTCAATTTGGTGAACGTGTTTCACACACCTGACGACTGCGACCTACGGCCACACGTCATGCAGGCTACTTACTCGCCAGCAGGCAAGACAACAACACAAGGACAGCACCGCTGCCTCCCGCCTAACCCCTTCCAAACCCCTGTGTAAGTTCTAACCCCTTCTCCTACATGCAGCGCCAGCATCTGAGCAGAACCCAAACCGGCCTCCAACAACAACGCCACCCCCCTCCCGTAACTGGACACCGCCACCATTTACCCTAACTTTAGTTAGCAGTTGCCGCCTGCAACTGCCGGCTGCAACTGCCGGCTGCAACTGCCGGCTGCAACTGCCGGCTGCAACTGCCGGCTGCAACTGCCCGCTGCAACCTCCACCTGCAACTCCCGGCGTCAACTGCCGCGTGTCACGTCTTATCCTTCGCCTATCCAACCGAAACGTACCTAACACTACTTAATGCACCTAACCTACTGCCACGACTTTACAGCTGTCCTTAGGTGCTCAACCAGTCCTACTGAAACCACTGCAGCTGTACTATGTAATAGTAGTTCAACCGTACCGAGAGCAATGTACATTAATAGGCCCTTATTGTTGACATCCAGACCAGCGTAGAGGAACAGGCCGAGGCCGCGGTCATGGAGGGCGTCCTGCCCCTGGATGACACCTTCACCGGCACCCCCGACGACGCCACTGACGTGCCATACGACCGCCCTCATGACAGGTGCGCCCGCCCCAATCCTGCACTCCCCCAGCGCTCCCGCTGCCTCGCCGCTCCCTGTGCTGCCTGCCTTTCACACCTTCCTTCTTACCCCTCCTCCCCCCCGTCCCTACGCACTTCCTGCCCGCCACAAGGCCTCCCACCGAGGCGTGGAGCAACCAGGCGGCCGACGCCAGCATCCGCGCCCGCCTCAACGCCCGCGTCCTGGCAACGCACCCCACGCCACACCGCGGCAGCCCCAGCGAGGAGGCTTACGTCCAACTCGCCGTTGCCGCCCTTCCAGTCCCCTCCCACACGCGCTTCACACACGAAGCCCGCAACTTCCGCCCCGCCGCCGAGTCCATCGCTCCCGCCGCTGTGTTCTCCCCGCAACGCCTGCAAGCCGCCCCGTCTTTACGCCCACCTGTTCCTGGCGGAGAAGGAGGGCCGCCGCGTCCAGCCGCCTATCAATGCCGTCCTCACCGGCAAGCCTGGCACTGGCAAGAGCCAGGTCGTCCTCGCGCTCCTGTGGTTCGCCTTCCAACATGACTGCCACCACCAGATCGCCGTCGTCAGCTACACCTGGCGTGCCGCGCTACACGTAAGTGCTGCCCTCACCACCTCCCTTCAACCCTACCCGACCCTGCCACTTCCGTTCCGTCCACCACCTCCCCTTCCCTTGCCTCCGCGCCGTACCTGTGTCTTCCCACATGCTTGCCGTTCCGTGCACTCCCCGCAGGTCAGCACCCCTGCGAACGCTGGCACCAGCACCACCACCTTCTTTGCCACCGCTGGCCGCTTCGTGGGCTCCGCCCTCCAGCGTGCGGCGCGCAACCTTGCTGGGGTGCGCTTCATCATCATGGACGAGTTCAGCACCTGCAGCCTCACGCACCTCGCCAAGATCGCCCTCCACGTCCACGTCGTGCGTGCGCAGTTGGACCCCACCTCGGAGTTCCAGCCTGGCGGCATCCTCGCTGACGTGCACGGCCTCTTTGTCGGCGACCCCCGCCAGCTCGAGCAGCCGCAGCACCCGCCCATCTACAGCGGCGCTGCTAGGGAGCACCTTAAGATGCAGCACGCCATCAACCTGCACCTCGCCGCTCGCCAAAACAACCTCCCCGCCATCTCCACCACCCTCACTGCCGCCGCCCCTACTGTTGAGGCCCAGCTGCGTGACCTCCGCAAGCCGTCCGGCCCAACCGAAGAGGTGGGCCGCCAGCTCTGGCGCAGCATCCCGTACGCCTTCGTGCTCACCACCCAGCACCGCGGCCTCACCACCACACCGGGCCGCCAACTGTACGACGCCGCCGAGACCTTCGCCGGAACCCAGGCCCACAGCCGCGCTGATGTGGAGCGCCTCGCTGACCTGTATAACGCCCACGTCGCCGCCGACATCACCAACCTGCCACCCCCCCACGTCGTCGTCCTCCGTCACTCTGTCCGCATACCGCTCCTGCACCGCCTTCTTCCCCACCACGCCCTCTACCACCGCCAGCAGCTCCTGCTCTGGCGCAGCGTTGACCTCGGCCCCGACGGCAAACCACTGCCCCCGCCCTACATCGAGGAGCTCGAACTGCTGGGCGGGCCTGGCAATGATGGTGACCTCCCCGCAATGTGCGCCTTCTTCCCCAGCATCCGCTACACCTTCACCACCAACGCCCATCCCAGCGTCCACCACGTCCACAACAACACCGCCACCGGCACCCGCATCGTCCTGCACCCCAACGAGCCCCCCGTGCCCAGCCCTGCCACCGCTCCCATTCACGTCCTCACTTACGTCCCACGCGCCCTCATCGTTCGGCCGGATGGCGGCGACCTGCCCCCCCTTGCTGCCGCCCCCGACCTGGACGCCAACGAGATCATTGTCACCCCCAAGTTCCGCACCTTCACGCCCAAATCCGCCAGCGCGCCCCAGGCCGTGCACCGTTTCGGCTTCCCAGTCGACCTCAACTACGCTGAGACCGACTACTTCGCTGAGGGCCAGACGTTCCGGGGCCTAACGTGGCTTGCGCACCTCTGCCGTCCCCCGACAGGCCACTGGCAGCGCGCTTCCATGTACGTCATCCCCACCCGCTTCTCCTCTGAGGGTGTCAGCCCTCGGCTGAGGGGGGCTGACGTCGACAGCTGACGTAGTTGTCACACCCCTGTTCGATTCCTGCCGGGAGCAGATTCCTTCTTCCTGCCCGCATTCGCCCGCCTTTTGCCGCTTTCCTGCCGCTTGCCGCCTTCTAGCACCTGCGCCTGGAGGGCTATCGGACGCAACCGCCCGCCCCCCAAGCCTTGCAGCCGGCGCCAAACGGGAACAAGGCTAGGGGGGAAGGCCCTAGGGAGGAAGCCCCTAGGGTTGGCGTCGTTTCGCTTGGGAAAAGGCTGGGCTGCCGCCATAAAGGTATTAATAACCTACATACAGCCTGCGTTAAGAAGCCGCAATCGGCACCTGAAATTGCTGCGGCGCCAGGAAGATATGGCCTCCTGATGACAAGCCAAATTTTCAAACTTCTTCCCCAATCTTGCGCACCAGGCCGCGCTTTGCACAACTATTCACACCTGGGTTCATGCCGTTCAGCACGGTACCGTAAAACAACATTACCTCACAAACGAAAAATGGCACCTCCCCCTAGCACCTTCCGAGCCGTGCAAGCCCCTAGCCCCTACCCCCCTAGCCCCCTTCCGAGCCGTGCAAGCCCCTAGCCCCTTCCCCCCTAGCCCCAGCTTCCGAGCCGTGCAAGCCCCTAGCCCCATCCCCGCTAACCCCCTTCCTAGCCATGCATGCAAGTCCCTACCTCGTACACCCCGGGTAGCCTGAAGCCTGAAGCGCCGCTGCCGCTGCGCTGCTGCCTGCAAACCCATGCCTCAAACAAGGCCGGCCCAGCCGGCAATCCCGCCGCACTTCGGGCCTTCCCGCAACTCGCCAAACCCTTGCACCGCCCGACGCAACGCCCCCCTCACATGCAGCGGCAGCATGCCAGCAGCGCCCAAGTTGCCCTTTCACATCGCAAGCCCCTAGCCCCTGGGGTGGAGCCGCTGTGCAGCTGGCCCGCCAGCCCCCTAGCCCCCTTCCGAGCCGTGCAAGCCCCTAGCCCCTACCCCCCTACCCCCCTTCCGAGCCGTGCAAGCCCCTAGCCCCTTTCCCGCTAACCCCCTTCCTAGCCATGCATGCAAGTCCCTACCTCGTACACCCCGGGTAGCCTGAAGCCTGAAGCGCCGCTGCCGCTGCGCTGCTGCCTGCGAACCCATGCCTCAAACAAGGCCGGCCCAGCATGCAATCCCGCCGCACTTCGGGCCTTCCCGCAACTCGCCAAGCCCTCCCACTGCCCGACGCAGCGCCCCCCTCACATGCAGCAGCAGCATGCCAGCAGCGCCCAAGTTGCCCTTTCACATCGCAAGCCCCTAGCCCCTGGGGTGGGGCCGCTGTGCTGCTGGCGGGCCAGCCGCCCGGCCGTGTTGTCCCTAGGCCTGCCGTCCATTCCAATAAGAGAAGCCTCAAGTGCCACTGCCGCTGCGACAAGCCTCAAGTGCCACTGCCGCTGCGCTGCTGCCTGCGGACCCGTGGGTCACCCTGCCCGTAACTCAAAGAAGGCCGGCCCAGCCTCGATATCGCGTGCCCTCCCGCCGCACTTCGGTGCTTCCCGCAACTCGCCGCCCTCACATGCAGCGCCAGCATGCCAGCTGCGCCCGCGGCCGCCTGGGAGGCCCCCGACGGGGTGGGCCGAGACAAGGTGGTCGCCGGCTGGTGGGCTCTGCCGCCGGGTGGCCAGGGGCCCCTGGGGTGGGGCCGCTGTGCTGCTGGCGGGCCAGCCGCCGGGCCGTGTTGTCCCTAGGGTTGCCGTCCATTCCAATACCACCGCCGCCGCCGTCCACTGCCGCTGCGCTGCTGCCTGCGGACCCGTGGGTCATCCTGCCCGTAACTCATTACTGCACCCTCCTATTTACTTCCCGGCGGGCGGGGCAACACCACAACGGCAGCACCGCTGCCTTCCATAACGCCTTCCCACCGGGCACCGCTGAGTCCGCCCTGCCCCCTAGCCCCAAACCGCGCTACTCCCTTCCCCCTACCCCCTACCCCCGCCTTACCCCCTACCCCCTGGCCCCACCCTACCCCCTAGCCCTTGGCCCCCCCCTTCCCAGCCGTGCAAGCCCTTAGCCCCTTAGACGTAGCATAGATTCTCACCAGCCAACACCAAGCACCGCTGGCCAGGCTGCCTCCTGACCCGTGGGGCACCCCGACCGTAACTCAAACACCAAGCAAGACCACCTCCCCCTTACCTCGGCTCACCATGCAAACTGCCGTACAGCATCCTTGCCCTTCCGCCCTGCCCTCCACCATACCAGCTTCCGCCAGCACCAAGGCTATACTTCATAGCCCCACTGTAGCACCACGGTCAGCACCTCAAACCATGCCACAGCGGTCATCCCACCCCACATCACCGTAGTCACGAACAGTAACACCCGCAAACCACAGCGACCCCTACCCGCAACGCCCTCATTCCTAGCCGCTGAGTCGGCCACTCGCCATGCAAACTGCCGTACAGCATCCTTGCCCTTCCGCCCTACCCTCCACCATACCAGCTTCCGCCAGCAGCAAGGCTCTACTTCATAGCCCCACTGTAGCACCACCGTCAGCACCTCAAACCATGCCAGAGCGGTCATCCCACCCCACATCACAGTAGTCACCAACAATAACACCCGCAAACCACAGCGACCCCTACCCGCAACGCCCTCATTCCTAGCCGCTGAGTCGGCCAAATGACGTCGCGAGCTTCTCAATTTGGTGAACGTGTTTCACACACCTGACGACTGCGACCTACGGCCACACGTCATGCAGGCTACTTACTCGCCAGCAGGCAAGACAACAACACAAGGACAGCACCGCTGCCTCCCGCCTAACCCCTTCCAAACCCCTGTGTAAGTTCTAACCCCTTCTCCTACATGCAGCGCCAGCATCTGAGCAGAACCCAAACCGGCCTCCAACAACAACGCCACCCCCCTCCCGTAACTGGACACCGCCACCATTTACCCTAACTTTAGTTAGCAGTTGCCGCCTGCAACTGCCGGCTGCAACTGCCGGCTGCAACTGCCGGCTGCAACTGCCGGCTGCAACTGCCCGCTGCAACCTCCACCTGCAACTCCCGGCGTCAACTGCCGCGTGTCACGTCTTATCCTTCGCCTATCCAACCGAAACGTACCTAACACTACTTAATGCACCTAACCTACTGCCACGACTTTACAGCTGTCCTTAGGTGCTCAACCAGTCCTACTGAAACCACTGCAGCTGTACTATGTAATAGTAGTTCAACCGTACCGAGAGCAATGTACATTAATAGGCCCTTATTGTTGACATCCAGACCAGCGTAGAGGAACAGGCCGAGGCCGCGGTCATGGAGGGCGTCCTGCCCCTGGATGACACCTTCACCGGCACCCCCGACGACGCCACTGACGTGCCATACGACCGCCCTCATGACAGGTGCGCCCGCCCCAATCCTGCACTCCCCCAGCGCTCCCGCTGCCTCGCCGCTCCCTGTGCTGCCTGCCTTTCACACCTTCCTTCTTACCCCTCCTCCCCCCCGTCCCTACGCACTTCCTGCCCGCCACAAGGCCTCCCACCGAGGCGTGGAGCAACCAGGCGGCCGACGCCAGCATCCGCGCCCGCCTCAACGCCCGCGTCCTGGCAACGCACCCCACGCCACACCGCGGCAGCCCCAGCGAGGAGGCTTACGTCCAACTCGCCGTCGCCGCCCTTCCAGTCCCCTCCCACACGCGCTTCACCCACGAAGCCCGCAACTTCCGCCCCGCCGCCGAGTCCATCGCTCCCGCCGCTGTGTTCTCCCCGCAACGCCTGCAAGCCGCCCCGTCTTTACGCCCACCTGTTCCTGGCGGAGAAGGAGGGCCGCCGCGTCCAGCCGCCTATCAATGCCGTCCTCACCGGCAAGCCTGGCACTGGCAAGAGCCAGGTCGTCCTCAGCCCTCGGCTGAGGGGGGCTGACGTCGACAGCTGACGTAGTTGTCACACCCCTGTTCGATTCCTGCCGGGAGCAGATTCCTTCTTCCTGCCCGCATTCGCCCGCCTTTTGCCGCTTTCCTGCCGCTTGCCGCCTTCTAGCACCTGCGCCTGGAGGGCTATCGGACGCAACCGCCCGCCCCCCAAGCCTTGCAGCCGGCGCCAAACGGGAACAAGGCTAGGGGGGAAGGCCCTAGGGAGGAAGCCCCTAGGGTTGGCGTCGTTTCGCTTGGGAAAAGGCTGGGCTGCCGCCATAAAGGTATTAATAACCTACATACAGCCTGCGTTAAGAAGCCGCAATCGGCACCTGAAATTGCTGCGGCGCCAGGAAGATATGGCCTCCTGATGACAAGCCAAATTTTCAAACTTCTTCCCCAATCTTGCGCACCAGGCCGCGCTTTGCACAACTATTCACACCTGGGTTCATGCCGTTCAGCACGGTACCGTAAAACAACATTACCTCACAAACGAAAAATGGCACCTCCCCCTAGCACCTTCCGAGCCGTGCAAGCCCCTAGCCCCTACCCCCCTAGCCCCCTTCCGAGCCGTGCAAGCCCCTAGCCCCTACCCCCCTACCCCCCTTCCTAGCCGTGCAAGCCCCTAGCCCCTACCCCCCTAGCCCCGGCTTCCTAGCCATGCAAGCCCCTAGCCCCTTCCCCCCTAGCCCCAGCTTCCGAGCCGTGCAAGCCCCTAGCCCCATCCCCGCTAACCCCCTTCCTAGCCATGCATGCAAGTCCCTACCTCGTACACCCCGGGTCTCCCTGAAGCCTGAAGCGCCGCTGCCGCTGCGCTGCTGCCTGCGAACCCATGCCTCAAACAAGGCCGGCCCAGCATGCAATCCCGCCGCACTTCGGGCCTTCCCGCAACTCGCCAAGCCCTCCCACTGCCCGACGCAGCGCCCCCCTCACATGCAGCAGCAGCATGCCAGCAGCGCCCAAGTTGCCCTTTCACATCGCAAGCCCCTAGCCCCTGGGGTGGGGCCGCTGTGCTGCTGGCGGGCCAGCCGCCCGGCCGTGTTGTCCCTAGGCCTGCCGTCCATTCCAATAAGAGAAGCCTCAAGTGCCACTGCCGCTGCGAGAAGCCTCAAGTGCCACTGCCGCTGCGCTGCTGCCTGCGGACCCGTGGGTCACCCTGCCCGTAACTCAAAGAAGGCCGGCCCAGCCTCGATATCGCGTGCCCTCCCGCCGCACTTCGGTGCTTCCCGCAACTCGCCGCCCTCACATGCAGCGCCAGCATGCCAGCTGCGCCCGCGGCCGCCTGGGAGGCCCCCGACGGGGTGGGCCGAGACAAGGTGGTCGCCGGCTGGTGGGCTCTGCCGCCGGGTGGCCAGGGGCCCCTGGGGTGGGGCCGCTGTGCTGCTGGCGGGCCAGCCGCCGGGCCGTGTTGTCCCTAGGGTTGCCGTCCATTCCAATACCACCGCCGCCGCCGTCCACTGCCGCTGCGCTGCTGCCTGCGGACCCGTGGGTCATCCTGCCCGTAACTCATTACTGCACCCTCCTATTTACTTCCCGGCGGGCGGGGCAACACCACAACGGCAGCACCGCTGCCTTCCATAACGCCTTCCCACCGGGCACCGCTGAGTCCGCCCTGCCCCCTAGCCCCAAACCGCGCTACTCCCTTCCCCCTACCCCCTACCCCCGCCTTACCCCCTACCCCCTGGCCCCACCCTACCCCCTAGCCCTTGGCCCCCCCCTTCCCAGCCGTGCAAGCCCTTAGCCCCTTAGACGTAGCATAGATTCTCACCAGCCAACACCAAGCACCGCTGGCCAGGCTGCCTCCTGACCCGTGGGGCACCCCGACCGTAACTCAAACACCAAGCAAGACCACCTCCCCCTTACCTCGACTCACCATGCAAACTGCCGTACAGCATCCTTGCCCTTCCGCCCTGCCCTCCACCATACCAGCTTCCGCCAGCACCAAGGCTATACTTCATAGCCCCACTGTAGCACCACGGTCAGCACCTCAAACCATGCCACAGCGGTCATCCCACCCCACATCACCGTAGTCACCAACAGTAACACCCGCAAACCACAGCGACCCCTACCCGCAACGCCCTCATTCCTAGCCGCTGAGTCGGCCACTCGCCATGCAAACTGCCGTACAGCATCCTTGCCCTTCCGCCCTACCCTCCACCATACCAGCTTCCGCCAGCAGCAAGGCTCTACTTCATAGCCCCACTGTAGCACCACCGTCAGCACCTCAAACCATGCCAGAGCGGTCATCCCACCCCACATCACAGTAGTCACCAACAATAACACCCGCAAACCACAGCGACCCCTACCCGCAACGCCCTCATTCCTAGCCGCTGAGTCGGCCAAATGACGTCGCGAGCTTCTCAATTTGGTGAACGTGTTTCACACACCTGACGACTGCGACCTACGGCCACACGTCATGCAGGCTACTTACTCGCCAGCAGGCAAGACAACAACACAAGGACAGCACCGCTGCCTCCCGCCTAACCCCTTCCAAACCCCTGTGTAAGTTCTAACCCCTTCTCCTACATGCAGCGCCAGCATCTGAGCAGAACCCAAACCGGCCTCCAACAACAACGCCACCCCCCTCCCGTAACTGGACACCGCCACCATTTACCCTAACTTTAGTTAGCAGTTGCCGCCTGCAACTGCCGGCTGCAACTGCCGGCTGCAACTGCCGGCTGCAACTGCCGGCTGCAACTGCCCGCTGCAACCTCCACCTGCAACTCCCGGCGTCAACTGCCGCGTGTCACGTCTTATCCTTCGCCTATCCAACCGAAACGTACCTAACACTACTTAATGCACCTAACCTACTGCCACGACTTTACAGCTGTCCTTAGGTGCTCAACCAGTCCTACTGAAACCACTGCAGCTGTACTATGTAATAGTAGTTCAACCGTACCGAGAGCAATGTACATTAATAGGCCCTTATTGTTGACATCCAGACCAGCGTAGAGGAACAGGCCGAGGCCGCGGTCATGGAGGGCGTCCTGCCCCTGGATGACACCTTCACCGGCACCCCCGACGACGCCACTGACGTGCCATACGACCGCCCTCATGACAGGTGCGCCCGCCCCAATCCTGCACTCCCCCAGCGCTCCCGCTGCCTCGCCGCTCCCTGTGCTGCCTGCCTTTCACACCTTCCTTCTTACCCCTCCTCCCCCCCGTCCCTACGCACTTCCTGCCCGCCACAAGGCCTCCCACCGAGGCGTGGAGCAACCAGGCGGCCGACGCCAGCATCCGCGCCCGCCTCAACGCCCGCGTCCTGGCAACGCACCCCACGCCACACCGCGGCAGCCCCAGCGAGGAGGCTTACGTCCAACTCGCCGTTGCCGCCCTTCCAGTCCCCTCCCACACGCGCTTCACCCACGAAGCCCGCAACTTCCGCCCCGCCGCCGAGTCCATCGCTCCCGCCGCTGTGTTCTCCCCGCAACGCCTGCAAGCCGCCCCGTCTTTACGCCCACCTGTTCCTGGCGGAGAAGGAGGGCCGCCGCGTCCAGCCGCCTATCAATGCCGTCCTCACCGGCAAGCCTGGCACTGGCAAGAGCCAGGTCGTCCTCGCGCTCCTGTGGTTCGCCTTCCAACATGACTGCCACCACCAGATCGCCGTCGTCAGCTACACCTGGCGTGCCGCGCTACACGTAAGTGCTGCCCTCACCACCTCCCTTCAACCCTACCCGACCCTGCCACTTCCGTTCCGTCCACCACCTCCCCTTCCCTTGCCTCCGCGCCGTACCTGTGTCTTCCCACATGCTTGCCGTTCCGTGCACTCCCCGCAGGTCAGCACCCCTGCGAACGCTGGCACCAGCACCACCACCTTCTTTGCCACCGCTGGCCGCTTCGTGGGCTCCGCCCTCCAGCGTGCGGCGCGCAACCTTGCTGGGGTGCGCTTCATCATCATGGACGAGTTCAGCACCTGCAGCCTCACGCACCTCGCCAAGATCGCCCTCCACGTCCACGTCGTGCGTGCGCAGTTGGACCCCACCTCGGAGTTCCAGCCTGGCGGCATCCTCGCTGACGTGCACGGCCTCTTTGTCGGCGACCCCCGCCAGCTCGAGCAGCCGCAGCACCCGCCCATCTACAGCGGCGCTGCTAGGGAGCACCTTAAGATGCAGCACGCCATCAACCTGCACCTCGCCGCTCGCCAAAACAACCTCCCCGCCATCTCCACCACCCTCACTGCCGCCGCCCCTACTGTTGAGGCCCAGCTGCGTGACCTCCGCAAGCCGTCCGGCCCAACCGAAGAGGTGGGCCGCCAGCTCTGGCGCAGCATCCCGTACGCCTTCGTGCTCACCACCCAGCACCGCGGCCTCACCACCACACCGGGCCGCCAACTGTACGACGCCGCCGAGACCTTCGCCGGAACCCAGGCCCACAGCCGCGCTGATGTGGAGCGCCTCGCTGACCTGTATAACGCCCACGTCGCCGCCGACATCACCAACCTGCCACCCCCCCACGTCGTCGTCCTCCGTCACTCTGTCCGCATACCGCTCCTGCACCGCCTTCTTCCCCACCACGCCCTCTACCACCGCCAGCAGCTCCTGCTCTGGCGCAGCGTTGACCTCGGCCCCGACGGCAAACCACTGCCCCCGCCCTACATCGAGGAGCTCGAACTGCTGGGCGGGCCTGGCAATGATGGTGACCTCCCCGCAATGTGCGCCTTCTTCCCCAGCATCCGCTACACCTTCACCACCAACGCCCATCCCAGCGTCCACCACGTCCACAACAACACCGCCACCGGCACCCGCATCGTCCTGCACCCCAACGAGCCCCCCGTGCCCAGCCCTGCCACCGCTCCCATTCACGTCCTCACTTACGTCCCACGCGCCCTCATCGTTCGGCCGGATGGCGGCGACCTGCCCCCCCTTGCTGCCGCCCCCGACCTGGACGCCAACGAGATCATTGTCACCCCCAAGTTCCGCACCTTCACGCCCAAATCCGCCAGCGCGCCCCAGGCCGTGCACCGTTTCGGCTTCCCAGTCGACCTCAACTACGCTGAGACCGACTACTTCGCTGAGGGCCAGACGTTCCGGGGCCTAACGTGGCTTGCGCACCTCTGCCGTCCCCCGACAGGCCACTGGCAGCGCGCTTCCATGTACGTCATCCCCACCCGCTTCTCCTCTATCGACGACCTCCGCCTCCTCTGCCCCATGTGGCCTCCCAATGATGACGCCGAACGTGAGCGTGTGCTCAAGCGCCTCACCGACCTCGCCCAGCCTGTTCCGGACCTGCAGGCCGAATGGGAGCGCCTACTCCAGCTGGACCAACTCACCCGGCAGCTCCTGCCTGACTTGCTGCGACGCCTCGCCCCCCTCCCACCACCCACCGCCCCAACACCGGCAACCGGCACCACTGTGCCATCACGACCATCCCTTACAGCACTACACCGCCTGCCATCCAACACCACCGCAGGCAAGTCCCCCACGCAACACCCGTGCCGTTCCTTCTTCCTGCCCGCATTCGCCCGCCTTTTGCCGCTTTCCTGCCGCTTGCCGCCTTCTAGCACCTGCGCCTACAGGGCTATCAGACGCAACCGCCCGCCCCCCAAGCCTTGCAGCCGGCGCCAAACGGGAACAGGGCTAGGGGGGAAGGGCCTAGGGAGGAAGGCCCTACCTCTCGCGTGCTTTTGCATAGGAGGCGTTCAACCTACCGCCATTTAGGCAAATATCATTGCCATAGAGCCTGCATTAATAAGCAGCAAACGGCGCCTGAAAATGCTGCGGCGCCAGGAAGATATTGGCTTTTGATGACAAGCCAAATTTCCAAACTTCTTCCCCAAACTTCCTCACCAGGCGCCGCTCTGCTAAACTATTTATACCTGGGTTCATGCCTTTCAGCGCGGTACCGAAAAACAACATAACCTCACAATCGAAAAATGGCAACTCCCCCTAGCACCTTCCGAACCGTGCAAGCCCCTAGCCCCTACCCCCCTAGCCCCCTTCCGAGCCGTGCAAGCCCCTAGCCCCTACCCCCCTAGCCCCCTTCCGAGCCGTGCAAGCCCCTAGCCCCTACCTCCCTAACCCCCATCCCAGCCGTACAAGCCCCTACCCCCTTCCCCGCGAACCCCCCCCCGAGCCGTGTATGCAAGTCCCTACCTCGTACACCCCGGGTCTCCCTTCCAAACTTCCTCTGGGCGCCGGAGGTCTGTGGTTGGACCACAGGCCCTAGGCTTGGCATCCATTCCAATAAGAGAAGCCTGAAGCGCCGCTGCCGCTGCGCTGCTGCCTGCAAACCCATGCCTCAAACAAGGCCGGCCCAGCCTGCAATCCCGCCGCACTTCGGGCCTTCCCGCAACTCGCCAAGCCCTCCCACCGCCCGACGCAGCGCCCCCCTCACATGCAGCGGCAGCATGCCAGCAGCACCCAAGTTGCCCTTTCACATCGCAAGCCCCTAGCCCCTGGAGTGGGGCCGCTGTGCTGCTGGCGGGCCAGCCGCCCGGCCGTGTTGTCCCTAGGCCTGCCGTCCATTCCAATAAGAGAAGCCTCAAGTGCCACTGCCGCTGCGCTGCTGCCTGCGGACCCGTGGGTCACCCTGCCCGTAACTCAAACAACGCCGGCCCAGCCTCGATTTCGCGTGCCCTCCCGCCGCACTTCGGGGCTTCCCGCAACTCGCCGCCCTCACATGCAGAGGCCCCCGACGGGGTGGGCCGAGACAAGGAGGTCGCCGGCTGGTGGGCTCTGCCGCCGTGTGGCCAGGGGCCCCCTGGGGTGGCCGCCGGGCCGACGAGGCTGATGACCCCCTGGTCGCCCTGTCAGCGGAGGAGGGCTGGGGGCGGGCCTTCGCGGCCTGGGGCAAGGCGCCCGCGGGCAACTGGCCCTGGGCCCTGGGCCTGAGGCGCCTGTGCCTGGCGGTGGCCAGCGCCGCCGGCAGCCCCAAGGGGAGCAACCTCGCGGCCGCCTGCTGCATGCCCCCGTGGTACGACCGCGCCACGTTCCAGCCCAGGAGGAGGCCCGGGCCGCCGCCACCCCCCACTGCCCTCGCCCGAGCCCGGAGCCCCAGGGGGCCGGCGCGGCGCTGTGGGCGCCGGGCCTGCGGGCAGCGGCGGCGCATCGCGGCCGCCTGCTGCATGCACCCGTGGTACCACAGCAACATGTTCGAGCCCACCGAGCCACGGCAGGCGCGCCACTGCCTCGGAGTGCCAATGCTCTACGCCGGGGCTGGGGTGCAGGTGGCCGACGTGCACGCCCGACTGGCCGCCGCCGTGCTGACGTGCCAGGGGGCGGCGGCGGCTGGGAGCGCGGCGTGACCTGCCTGTCCGGCCACTGTAGCACCACCATCAGCAACCCCAGCAACACTGGCCGCACCAGGGCAGCCTTCCCACCCTGCGCCACCCGAGCCAGCATCAATAACACCCACAAACCACAGCGACCCCTACCCGCAACACCCTCAATCCTCCCTTCCCCCTCGGCACCCTTTACTGCCTCCACGGATTGTACAACACCGACTGGACGCTCCACGCCATGCAAGCCTGGCGTGCGTGTCTGCCAGATGACCTCGCTCACTCCTCAACTAGGTTCACGTGTTGCGTCCATGCGTCATACAGGCTGCCGTACAACATCCCTGCTCCTGCCTCGTACACTACGTACGGCTGCATTACTGCACCCTCCTATTTACTTTCCGGCGGGCGGGGCAACACCACAACCGGAGCACCGCTGCCTTCCATAACTAACACCTTCCCACCAGGCACCGCTGAGTCCGCCCTGCCCCCTAGCCCCAAACCGCGCTACTCCCTTCCCCCTACCTTCTACCCCCGCCTTACCCCCTACCCCCTGCCCCCCCCTACCCCCTAGCCCTTGGCCCCCCCCTACCCCTAGCCCTGGGCCCCCCCTACCCCCTGGCCCCTGCCCCTACCCCCTACCCTACCCCCCCACCACCACAGGGTGTCAGCGCCCTTCGGGCCGAAGGCCCAGCTTGTCGACAGCTGACGTAGTTGTCACACCCCTGTTCGATTCCTGCCGGGAGCAGATTCCTTCTTCCTGCCCGCATTCGCCCGCCTTTTGCCGCTTTCCTGCCGCTTGCCGCCTTCTAGCACCTGCGCCTGGAGGGCTATCGGACGCAACCGCCCGCCCCCCAAGCCTTGCAGCCGGCGCCAAACGGGAACAAGGCTAGGGGGGAAGGCCCTAGGGAGGAAGCCCCTAGGGTTGGCGTCGTTTCGCTTGGGAAAAGGCTGGGCTGCCGCCATAAAGGTATTAATAACCTACATACAGCCTGCGTTAAGAAGCCGCAATCGGCACCTGAAATTGCTGCGGCGCCAGGAAGATATGGCCTCCTGATGACAAGCCAAATTTTCAAACTTCTTCCCCAATCTTGCGCACCAGGCCGCGCTTTGCACAACTATTCACACCTGGGTTCATGCCGTTCAGCACGGTACCGTAAAACAACATTACCTCACAAACGAAAAATGGCACCTCCCCCTAGCACCTTCCGAGCCGTGCAAGCCCCTAGCCCCTACCCCCCTACCCTCCTTCCTAGCCGTGCAAGCCCCTAGCCCCTACCCCCCTAGCCCCGGCTTCCTAGCCATGCAAGCCCCTAGCCCCTTCCCCCCTAGCCCCGGCTTCCGAGCCGTGCAAGCCCCTAGCCCCATCCCCGCTAACCCCCTTCCTAGCCATGCATGCAAGTCCCTACCTCGTACACCCCGGGTAGCCTGAAGCCTGAAGCGCCGCTGCCGCTGCGCTGCTGCCTGCAAACCCATGCCTCAAACAAGGCCGGCCCAGCCGGCAATCCCGCCGCACTTCGGGCCTTCCCGCAACTCGCCAAACCCTTGCACCGCCCGACGCAACGCCCCCCTCACATGCAGCGGCAGCATGCCAGCAGCGCCCAAGTTGCCCTTTCACATCGCAAGCCCCTAGCCCCTGGGGTGGAGCCGCTGTGCAGCTGGCCCGCCAGCCCCCTAGCCCCCTTCCGGGCCGTGCAAGCCCCTAGCCCCTACCCCCCTACCTCCCTTCCGAGCCGTGCAAGCCCCTAGCCCCTTTCCCGCTAACCCCCTTCCTAGCCATGCATGCAAGTCCCTACCTCGTACACCCCGGGTCTCCCTGAAGCCTGAAGCGCCGCTGCCGCTGCGCTGCTGCCTGCGAACCCATGCCTCAAACAAGGCCGGCCCAGCATGCAATCCCGCCGCACTTCGGGCCTTCCCGCAACTCGCCAAGCCCTCCCACTGCCCGACGCAGCGCCCCCCTCACATGCAGCAGCAGCATGCCAGCAGCGCCCAAGTTGCCCTTTCACATCGCAAGCCCCTAGCCCCTGGGGTGGGGCCGCTGTGCTGCTGGCGGGCCAGCCGCCCGGCCGTGTTGTCCCTAGGCCTGCCGTCCATTCCAATAAGAGAAGCCTCAAGTGCCACTGCCGCTGCGAGAAGCCTCAAGTGCCACTGCCGCTGCGCTGCTGCCTGCGGACCCGTGGGTCACCCTGCCCGTAACTCAAACAAGGCCGGCCCAGCCTCGATTTCGCGTGCCCTCCCGCCGCACTTCGGTGCTTCCCGCAACTCGCCGCCCTCACATGCAGCGCCAGCATGCCAGCAGCGCCCGCGGCCGCCTGGGAGGCCCCCGACGGGGTGGGCCGAGACAAGGTGGTCGCCGGCTGGTGGGCTCTGCCGCCGGGTGGCCAGGGGCCCCTGGGGTGGGGCCGCTGTGCTGCTGGCGGGCCAGCCGCCGGGCCGTGTTGTCCCTAGGGTTGCCGTCCATTCCAATAGGAGAAGCCTCAAGTGCCACTGCCGCTGCGCTGCTGCCTGCGGACCCTCAGCCCTCAGCTGAGGGGGGCTGACGTCGACAGCTGACGTAGTTGTCACACCCCTGTTCGATTCCTGCCGGGAGCAGATTCCTTCTTCCTGCCCGCATTCGCCCGCCTTTTGCCGCTTTCCTGCCGCTTGCCGCCTTCTAGCACCTGCGCCTGGAGGGCTATCGGACGCAACCGCCCGCCCCCCAAGCCTTGCAGCCGGCGCCAAACGGGAACAAGGCTAGGGGGGAAGGCCCTAGGGAGGAAGCCCCTAGGGTTGGCGTCGTTTCGCTTGGGAAAAGGCTGGGCTGCCGCCATAAAGGTATTAATAACCTACATACAGCCTGCGTTAAGAAGCCGCAATCGGCACCTGAAATTGCTGCGGCGCCAGGAAGATATGGCCTCCTGATGACAAGCCAAATTTTCAAACTTCTTCCCCAATCTTGCGCACCAGGCCGCGCTTTGCACAACTATTCACACCTGGGTTCATGCCGTTCAGCACGGTACCGTAAAACAACATTACCTCACAAACGAAAAATGGCACCTCCCCCTAGCACCTTCCGAGCCGTGCAAGCCCCTAGCCCCTACCCCCCTACCCCCCTTCCTAGCCGTGCAAGCCCCTAGCCCCTACCCCCCTAGCCCCGGCTTCCTAGCCATGCAAGCCCCTAGCCCCTTCCCCCCTAGCCCCGGCTTCCGAGCCGTGCAAGCCCCTAGCCCCATCCCCGCTAACCCCCTTCCTAGCCATGCATGCAAGTCCCTACCTCGTACACCCCGGGTAGCCTGAAGCCTGAAGCGCCGCTGCCGCTGCGCTGCTGCCTGCAAACCCATGCCTCAAACAAGGCCGGCCCAGCCGGCAATCCCGCCGCACTTCGGGCCTTCCCGCAACTCGCCAAACCCTTGCACCGCCCGACGCAACGCCCCCCTCACATGCAGCGGCAGCATGCCAGCAGCGCCCAAGTTGCCCTTTCACATCGCAAGCCCCTAGCCCCTGGGGTGGAGCCGCTGTGCAGCTGGCCCGCCAGCCCCCTAGCCCCCTTCCGGGCCGTGCAAGCCCCTAGCCCCTACCCCCCTACCTCCCTTCCGAGCCGTGCAAGCCCCTAGCCCCTTTCCCGCTAACCCCCTTCCTAGCCATGCATGCAAGTCCCTACCTCGTACACCCCGGGTCTCCCTGAAGCCTGAAGCGCCGCTGCCGCTGCGCTGCTGCCTGCGAACCCATGCCTCAAACAAGGCCGGCCCAGCATGCAATCCCGCCGCACTTCGGGCCTTCCCGCAACTCGCCAAGCCCTCCCACTGCCCGACGCAGCGCCCCCCTCACATGCAGCAGCAGCATGCCAGCAGCGCCCAAGTTGCCCTTTCACATCGCAAGCCCCTAGCCCCTGGGGTGGGGCCGCTGTGCTGCTGGCGGGCCAGCCGCCCGGCCGTGTTGTCCCTAGGCCTGCCGTCCATTCCAATAAGAGAAGCCTCAAGTGCCACTGCCGCTGCGAGAAGCCTCAAGTGCCACTGCCGCTGCGCTGCTGCCTGCGGACCCGTGGGTCACCCTGCCCGTAACTCAAACAAGGCCGGCCCAGCCTCGATTTCGCGTGCCCTCCCGCCGCACTTCGGTGCTTCCCGCAACTCGCCGCCCTCACATGCAGCGCCAGCATGCCAGCAGCGCCCGCGGCCGCCTGGGAGGCCCCCGACGGGGTGGGCCGAGACAAGGTGGTCGCCGGCTGGTGGGCTCTGCCGCCGGGTGGCCAGGGGCCCCTGGGGTGGGGCCGCTGTGCTGCTGGCGGGCCAGCCGCCGGGCCGTGTTGTCCCTAGGGTTGCCGTCCATTCCAATAGGAGAAGCCTCAAGTGCCACTGCCGCTGCGCTGCTGCCTGCGGACCCGTGGGTCATCCTGCCCGTAACTCATTACTGCACCCTCCTATTTACTTTCCGGCGGGCGGGGCAACACCACAACGGCAGCACCGCTGCCTTCCATAACACCTTCCCACCGGGCACCGCTGAGTCCGCCCTGCCCCCTAGCCCCAAACCGCGCTACTCCCTTCCCCCTACCCCCTACCCCCGCCTTACCCCCTACCCCCTGGCCCCACCCTACCCCCTAGCCCTTGGCCCCCCCCTTCCCAGCCGTGCAAGCCCTTAGCCCCTTAGACGTAGCATAGATTCTCACCAGCCAACACCAAGCACCGCTGGCCAGGCTGCCTCCTGACCCGTGGGGCACCCCGACCGTAACTCAAACACCAAGCAAGACCACCTCCCCCTTACCTCGACTCACCATGCAAACTGCCGTACAGCATCCTTGCCCTTCCGCCCTGCCCTCCACCATACCAGCTTCCGCCAGCACCAAGGCTATACTTCATAGCCCCACTGTAGCACCACGGTCAGCACCTCAAACCATGCCACAGCGGTCATCCCACCCCACATCACCGTAGTCACCAACAGTAACACCCGCAAACCACAGCGACCCCTACCCGCAACGCCCTCATTCCTAGCCGCTGAGTCGGCCACTCGCCATGCAAACTGCCGTACAGCATCCTTGCCCTTCCGCCCTACCCTCCACCATACCAGCTTCCGCCAGCAGCAAGGCTCTACTTCATAGCCCCACTGTAGCACCACCGTCAGCACCTCAAACCATGCCAGAGCGGTCATCCCACCCCACATCACAGTAGTCACCAACAATAACACCCGCAAACCACAGCGACCCCTACCCGCAACGCCCTCATTCCTAGCCGCTGAGTCGGCCAAATGACGTCGCGCGCTTCTCAATTTGGTGAACGTGTTTCACACACCTGACGACTGCGACCTACGGCCACACGTCATGCAGGCTACTTACTCGCCAGCAGGCAAGACAACAACACAAGGAAAGCACCGCTGCCTCCCGCCTAACCCCTTCCAAACCCCTGTGTAAGTTCTAACCCCTTCTCCTACATGCAGCGCCAGCATCTGAGCAGAACCCAAACCAGCCTCCAACAACAACGCCACCCCCCTCCCGTAACTGGACACCGCCACCATTTACCCTAACTTTAGTTAGCAGTTGCCGCCTGCAACTGCCGGCTGCAACTGCCGGCTGCAACTGCCGGCTGCAACTGCCGGCTGCAACTGCCCGCTGCAACCTCCACCTGCAACTCCCGGCGTCAACTGCCGCGTGTCACGTCTTATCCTTCGCCTATCCAACCGAAACGTACCTAACACTACTTAATGCACCTAACCTACTGCCACGACTTTACAGCTGTCCTTAGGTGCTCAACCAGTCCTACTGAAACCACTGCAGCTGTACTATGTAATAGTAGTTCAACCGTACCGAGAGCAATGTACATTAATAGGCCCTTATTGTTGAAGTTGGTCCTACTGACCTGCTGGCTAACACTCTTTACAAGCGTTACGTTCGTAGCACGTCCTAACGAACGCGGTGCAGATGTAGTCTCCAGGCACGCAAATTGGCAACTGGCGTTCCCGTTCTGGCACCGCAACCGACGCCTTCACAACAGCTTCGCACCAGCCCTTCTATGGACAGCACAGCTCGTGATATGGGTTGCAAAGATAGCTGCTTTCAGTGTATCGTCCTTGACCTCCGCCATTGCCTGTTGGCTGCTCAGCACACCGCTCTCGACCATAACTGCCATCTGCCTCCTTCAAGTTGCGGTCACATATTGGCGCGAGTTGGTGCATTGTGTCGTCCTCGCACCTCCTCTCGTCATGTACTTGCCAACCCTCATGAGAGGTGCCCGTTCGGCACTGTCTCGCGGCCAGACCACCATCCTCTGCCTCTTCCTGATCATGCACCTTGCGACAGCCTTTACTACCGGGGCTACCACTTCTTCCACCACGACTACAACGGCTCCAATCGTCCCCGACACACCCCCCTCCAACTGCATCCACCTCTTCCTTCGCCAACTGAACGGCAGCACAACACTCGTCCGTATGCCAGCATCCCTACCCATGCAGCGTGTCTTGGAGCTGGACGGAGCTTACGTGCTGACACCCTCAGCCCTCGGCTGAGGGGGGCTGACGTCGACAGCTGACGTAGTTGTCACACCCCTGTTCGATTCCTGCCGGGAGCAGATTCCTTCTTCCTGCCCGCATTCGCCCGCCTTTTGCCGCTTTCCTGCCGCTTGCCGCCTTCTAGCACCTGCGCCTGGAGGGCTATCGGACGCAACCGCCCGCCCCCCAAGCCTTGCAGCCGGCGCCAAACGGGAACAAGGCTAGGGGGGAAGGCCCTAGGGAGGAAGCCCCTAGGGTTGGCGTCATTTCGCTTGGGAAAAGGCTGGGCTGCCGCCATAAAGGTATTAATAACCTACATACAGCCTGCGTTAAGAAGCCGCAATCGGCACCTGAAATTGCTGCGGCGCCAGGAAGATATGGCCTCCTGATGACAAGCCAAATTTTCAAACTTCTTCCCCAATCTTGCGCACCAGGCCGCGCTTTGCACAACTATTCACACCTGGGTTCATGCCGTTCAGCACGGTACCGTAAAACAACATTACCTCACAAACGAAAAATGGCACCTCCCCCTAGCACCTTCCGAGCCGTGCAAGCCCCTAGCCCCTACCCCCCTAGCCCCCTTCCGAGCCGTGCAAGCCCCTAGCCCCTACCCCCCCCCCTTCCTAGCCGTGCAAGCCCCTAGCCCCTACCCCCCTAGCCCCGGCTTCCTAGCCATGCAAGCCCCTAGCCCCTTCCCCCCTAGCCCCGGCTTCCGAGCCGTGCAAGCCCCTAGCCCCATCCCCGCTAACCCCCTTCCTAGCCATGCATGCAAGTCCCTACCTCGTACACCCCGGGTAGCCTGAAGCCTGAAGCGCCGCTGCCGCTGCGCTGCTGCCTGCAAACCCATGCCTCAAACAAGGCCGGCCCAGCCGGCAATCCCGCCGCACTTCGGGCCTTCCCGCAACTCGCCAAACCCTTGCACCGCCCGACGCAACGCCCCCCTCACATGCAGCGGCAGCATGCCAGCAGCGCCCAAGTTGCCCTTTCACATCGCAAGCCCCTAGCCCCTGGGGTGGAGCCGCTGTGCTGCTGGCCCGCCAGCCCCCTAGCCCCCTTCCGCGCCGTGCAAGCCCCTAGCCCCTACCCCCCTACCCCCCTTCCGAGCCGTGCAAGCCCCTAGCCCCTTTCCCGCTAACCCCCTTCCTAGCCATGCATGCAAGTCCCTACCTCGTACACCCCGGGTCTCCCTGAAGCCTGAAGCGCCGCTGCCGCTGCGCTGCTGCCTGCGAACCCATGCCTCAAACAAGGCCGGCCCAGCATGCAATCCCGCCGCACTTCGGGCCTTCCCGCAACTCGCCAAGCCCTCCCACTGCCCGACGCAGCGCCCCCCTCACATGCAGCAGCACCATGCCAGCAGCGCCCAAGTTGCCCTTTCACATCGCAAGCCCCTAGCCCCTGGGGTGGGGCCGCTGTGCTGCTGGCGGGCCAGCCGCCCGGCCGTGTTGTCCCTAGGCCTGCCGTCCATTCCAATAAGAGAAGCCTCAAGTGCCACTGCCGCTGCGAGAAGCCTCAAGTGCCACTGCCGCTGCGCTGCTGCCTGCGGACCCGTGGGTCACCCTGCCCGTAACTCAAACAAGGCCGGCCCAGCCTCGATTTCGCGTGCCCTCCCGGGGTGAATGGATGCCAAGCCTAGGGCCTGTGGTCCAACCACAGACCTCCGGCGCCCAGAGGAAGTTTGGAAGGGAGACCCGGGGTGTACGAGGTAGGGGCTTGCATACACGGCACCTCCCTTCCGAGCCGTGCAAGCCCCTAGCCCCTACCCCCCTAACCCCCATCCCAGCCGTACAAGCCCCTAGCCCCTTCCCCGCTAACCCCCTTCCTAGCCATGCATGCAAGTCCCTACCTTGTACACCCCGGGTCTCCCTGAAGCCTGAAGCGCCGCTGCCGCTGCGCTGCTGCCTGCGAACCCACGCCTCAAACAAGGCCGGCCCCGCCTGCAATCCCGCCGCACTTTGGGCCTTCCCGCAACTCGCCAAGCTCTCCCTTCACCCGACGCACCGCCCCCCTCACATGCAGCGGCAGCATGCCAGCAGCGCCCAAGTTGCCCTTTCACATCGCAAGCCCCTAGCCCCTGGGGTGGGGCCGCTGTGCTGCTGGCGGGCCAGCCGCCCGGCCGCCTTGTCCCTAGGCCTGCCGTCCATTCCAATAAGAGAAGCCTCAAGTGCCACCGCCGCTGCGCTGCTGCCTGCGGACCCGTGGGTCACCCTGCCCGTAACTCAAACAAGGCCGGCTTTGCCTCGACTTCGCGTGCCCTCCCGCCGCACTTCGGGGCTTCCCGCAACTCGCCGCCCTGACATGCAGCGCCCGCGGCTGCTGGCGGGCCAGCCGCCGGGCCGACGAGGCCGATGACGCCCTGGTCGCCCTGTCAGCGGAGGAGGGCTGGGGGCTCGTGACGGCCTCGGACCCCTGGGGGCGGGCCTTTGCGGCCTGGGGTAAGGCGCCCGCGGGCAACTGGCACTTGGCTTTGGGCCGGAGGCGCCTCGTGGCCGCCTGCTGCATGCACCCATGGTACGACAGCGACATGTTCGAGCCCACGCAGCCACGGCAAGCGCGCCACTGCCTCGGAGTGGCGGCCGGCTGTGCCTGCACGGCCCGCGCCGTGGCAATGCTCTACGCCGCCGGCGCCGCTTCCTCCGGGCGGCGGAGGCCTGTGGTTGAAGCACAGGTCACCCTGCCCGTACCTCAAACAACGCCGGCCCAGCCTCGAATTCGCGTGCCCTCCCGCCGCACTTCGGGGCTTCCCGCAACTCGCCGCCCTGACATGCAGCGCCCGCGGCTGCTGGCGGGCCAGCCGCCGGGCCGACGAGGCCGATGACGCCCTGGTCGCCCTGTCAGCGGAGGAGGGCTGGGGGCTCGTGACGGCCTCGGACCCCTGGGGGCGGGCCTTTGCGGCCTGGGGTAAGGCGCCCGCGGGCAACTGGCACTTGGCTTTGGGCCGGAGGCGCCTCGTGGCCGCCTGCTGCATGCACCCGTCGGGAGCAGATTCCGTCTTCCTGCCCGCATTCGCCCGCCTTTTGCCGCTTTGCTGCCGCTTGCCGCCTTCTAGCACCTGCGCCCACACGGCTATCACACGCAACCGCCCGCCCCCCAAGCCTTGCAGCCGCCGCCAAACGGGAACAGGGCTAGGGGGGAAGGGCCTAGGGAGGAAGGCCCTAGGGTTGGCGTCGTTTCGCTTAGGAAGAGGCTGGGCTGCCGCCATAAACATATTAACAACGTACATACAGCCTGCATTAATAAGCCGCAAATGCTGCGGCGCCAGGAAGATATTGCCTCCTGATGACAAGCCTAATTTCTGAACTTCTTCCCCAAACTTCCTCACCAGGCCGCGCTGTGCAAACCTAATCATACCTGGGTTCATGCCTTTCAGCACGGTACCGTAAAACGACATTACCTCACAAACGAAAAATGGCAACTCCCCCTAGCACCTTCCGAGCCGTGCAAGCCCCTAGCCCCTACCCCCCTAGCCCCCTTCCGAGACGTGCAAGCCCCTAGCCCCTACCCCCCTACCCCCCTTCCGAGCCGTGCAAGCCCCTAGCCCCTACCCCCCTAACCCCCTTTCCAGCCGTACAAGCCCCTAGCCCCTATCCCCCTAGCCCCCTTCCGAGCCGTGCAAGCCCCTAGCCCCTTCCCCCCTAGCCCCGGCTTCCGAGCCGTGCAACCCCCTAGCCCGCTAACCCCCTTCCTAGCCATGCATGCAAGTCCCTACCTCGTACACCCCGGGTCTCCCTGAAGCCTGAAGCGCCGCTGCCGCTGCGCTGCTGCCTGCAAACCCATGCCTCAAACAAGGCCGGCCCAGCCGGCAATCCCGCCGCACTTCGGGCCTTCCCGCAACTCGCCAAACCCTTCCACCGCCCGACGCAGCGCCCCCCTCACATGCAGCGGCAGCATGCCAGCAGCGCCCAAGTGGGGGCGGCCCGGGGGGCGCCGCAGCGCCCCTGCCTCCTACACTACTTACACCTGCAGTACTGCACCCTCCTATTTACTTTCCAGTGGGCGGGGCAACACCACAACGGCAGCACCGCTGCCTTCCATAACTAACGCCTTCCCACCAGGCACCGCTGAGTCCGCTCTGGGTGCTTTTTGGGGCGGCGCCACTTGTGCAGCCGAGTTCGATTCCTGTCGGGAGCAGATTCCTTCTTCCTGCCCGCATTCGCCCGCCTTTTGCCGCTTGGCTGCCGCTTGCCGCTTTCTAGCACCTGCGCGTAGAGGGCTATCAGACGCAACCGCCCGCCCCCCAAGCCTTGCAGCCGCCGCCAAACGGGAACAGGGCTAGGGGGGAAGGGCCTAGGGAGGAAGGCCCTAGGCTCGGCGTCGTTTCGCATAGGATGAGCCTGAGCTGCCGCCATAAAGGTATTAATAACGTACATACAGCCTGCGTTAATAAGCAGCAATCGGCGCCTGAAATTGCTGCGGCGTCAGGAAGATATTGGCTCCTGATGGCAAGCCAGATTTCCGAACTTCTTCCCCAAACTTGCTCACCAGGCCGCGCTTTGCAAACCTACTCATACCTGGGTTCATGCCTTTCAGCATGGTACCGTAAAACAACATTACCTCACAAACGAAAAATGGCAACTCCCCCTAGCACCTTCCGAGCCGTGCAAGCCCCTAGCCCCTACCCCCCTAGCCCCCTTCCGAGCCGTGCAAGCCCCTAGCCCCTACCCCCCTAGCCCCCTTCCGAGCCGTGCAAGCCCCTAGCCCCTACCCCCCTAGCCCCCTTCCCAGCCGTACAAGCCCCTAGCCCCTTCCCCGCGAACCCCCCTCCGAGCCGTGTATGCAAGCCCCTACCTCGTACACCCCGGGTCTCCCTTCCAAACTTCCTCTGGGCGCCGGAGGTCTGTGGTTGGACCACAGGCCCTAGGCTTGGCATCCATTCCAATAAGAGAAGCCTGAAGCGCCGCTGCCGCTGCGCTGCTGCCTGCGAACCCATGCCTCAAACAAGGCCGGCCCAGCCTGCAATCACGCCGCACTTCGGGCCTTCCCGCAACTCGCCAAGCCCTCCCACCGCCCGACGCAGCGCCCCCCTCACATGCACCGGCAGCATGCCTGCAGCGCCCAAGTTGCCCTTTCACATCGCAAGCCCCTAGCCCCTGGGGTGGGGCCGCTGTGCTGCTGTCCCTAGGCCTGCCGTCCATTCCAATAAGAGAACCCTCATGTGCCACTGCCGCTGCGCTGCTGCCTGCGGACCCGTGGGTCACCCTGCCCGTAACTCAAACAAGGCCGGCCCAGCCTCGATTTCGCGCCAGCATGCCAGCAGCGCCCGCGGCCGCCTGGGAGGCCCCCGACGGGGTGGGCCGAGACAACGAGGTCGCCGGCTTGTGCCCTCTGCCACCGGGTGGCCAGGGGCCCCTGGGGTGGGGCCGCTGTGCTGCTGGCGGGCCAGCCGCACTTCGGGGCTTCCCGCAACTCGCCGCCCTCACATGCAGCGCCAGCATGCCAGCAGCGCCCGCGGCCGCCTGGGAGGCCCCCGACGGGGCGGGCCGAGACAAGGAGGTCGCCGGCTGGCGGGCCAGCCGCCAGGCCGTGTTGTCCCTAGGCTTGTCGTCCATTCCAATAAGAGAAGCCTGAAGTGCCACTGCCGCTGCGCTGCTGCCTGCGGACCCGTGGGTCACCCTGCCCGTAACTCAAACAAGGCCGGCCCAGCCTCGACTTCGCGTGCCCTCCCGCCGCACTTCGGGGCTTCCCGCAACTCGCCGCCCTGACATGCAGCGCCCGCGGCTGCTGGCGGGCCCCCCCTACCCCCTATGCCCTACCCTACCCCCTACGCCCTACCACCATCCGGCCCTCGGCGTTAAGGGTGTCAGCGCCCTTCGGGCCGAAGGCCCAGCTTGTCGACAGCCGGTTTAGTTGTCACACCCCTGTTCGATTCCTGCAGGGAGCAGATTCCTTCTTCCTGCCCGCATTCGCCCGCCTTTTGCCGCTTTCCTGCCGCTTGCCGCCTTCTAGCACCTGCGCCTGGAGGGCTATCAGACGCAACCGCCCGCCCCCCAAGCCTTGCAGCCGGCGCCAAACGGGAACAAGGCTAGGGGGGAAGGCCCTAGGGAGGAAGCCCCTAGGGTTGGCGTCGTTTCGCTTAGGAAAAGGCTGGGCTGCCGCCATAAAGGTATTAATAACCTACATACAGCCTGCGTTAAGAAGCAGCAATCGGCGCCTGAAATTGCTGCGGCGCCAGGAAGATATGGCCTCCCGATGACAAGCCAACTTTTCAAACTTCTTCCCCAATCTTGCGCACCAGGCCGCGCTTTGCACAACTATTCACACCTGGGTTCATGCCGTTCAGCACGGTACCGTAAAACAACATTACCTCACAAACGAAAAATGGCACCTCCCCCTAGCACCTTCCGAGCCGTGCAAGCCCCTAGCTCCTACCCCCCTAGCCCCCTTCCGAGCCGTGCAAGCCCCTAGCCCCTACCCCCCTACCCCCCTTCCTAGCCGTGCAAGCCCCTAGCCCCTACCCCCCTAGCCCCGGCTTCCTAGCCATGCAAGCCCCTAGCCCCTCCCCCCCTAGCCCCGGCTTCCGAGCCGTGCAAGCCCCTAGCCCCTTCCCCGCTAACCCCCTTCCTAGCCATGCATGCAAGTCCCTACCTCGTACACCCCGGGTCTCCCTGAAGCCTGAAGCGCCGCTGCCGCTGCGCTGCTGCCTGCAAACCCATGCCTCAAACAAGGCCGGCCCAGCCGGCAATCCCGCCGCACTTCGGGCCTTCCCGCAACTCGCCAAACCCTTGCACCGCCCGACGCAGCGCCCCCCTCACATGCAGCGGCAGCATGCCAGCAGCGCCCAAGTTGCCCTTTCACATCGCAAGCCCCTAGCCCCTGGGGTGGAGCCGCTGTGCAGCTGGCCCGCCACCCCCCTAGCCCCCCTCCCAGCCGTACAAGCCCTTAGCCCCTTCCCTGCTAACCCCCTTCCGAGCCGTGTATGCAAGCCCCTAGCTTGTACACCCCGGGCCTCCTTTCCGGCCCAGCCGGCAATTCGCGTGCCCTCCCGCCGCACTTCGGGCCTTCCCGCAACTCGCCAAGCCCTCCCTCTGACGGCGATGGCATGCGCCGCAACACACCACCGCCGCCACCACCTTCTGCCCAGCTCTGCCGATCCGCCCTCCGCTTGCCAGGCCCACACGGCAGGCCCTACCACCACCCCTACTGCCACTGGGGGCTATGCCGCGCAACCACACCATCACCATGACTACCACTTAATGAAAGCACCGCCTTCTAACACATCGGTCACAAACGGTCGCGACCCTACCCACAACACCCTGCACCCTCCTATTCACTTTCCACCAGACAGAGCAACATGACAGCGACAGCACCGCTGCCTTCCAGGCACGCCCCCCTGGCGCTCGTTCCAACGTTGGGATGGGCTTCGGCGACGTGGCCGTGGCCAACATGGGGCCGGCGGCCTCTGCCGCCGGGTGGCCTCGCTCTGTGCTGCTGGCGGGCCAGCCGCCGGGCCGACGAGGTCCATGACGCCCTGGTCGCCCTGTCGGCGGAGGAGGGCTGGGGGCTCGTCACCGCCTCGGACCCCTGGGGGGAGGCCCCCGGGGGGGTGGGCCGAGACGGCCCCGCCCGGGCCCGGAGGCCCGGGGGGCCGCCGCGGCGCTGTGGGCGCTGCGCCTGCGGGCGGGGGCCGGCGTGGTGGCCCGGTGCGCCCGGTGGTGCGTCGCCCCCGAACGCCACCCCGCCGGCCAAGCCCCGCACCGCCCCGGCCCAGCAGCTGGGCCCGCCCGCGGTGGCCGCCGCCGCTGACAGCCCCGAGGGGAGCGACCTCGCGGCCGCCTGCACGGCCCGCGCTGTGCTGATGCTCTACGCCAGGGCTGGGGTGGAGGTAGCCGACGTGCACGCCCGGCTGGCCGCCGCCGTGCTGACGTGGCACGGCGCGGCGGCGGCTGGGAGCACATCGTCACCTGCCTGTCCGGCCACTGTGGCACTACCGTCAGCAACCCCATCAACACTGGCAGCACCAGGGCAGCCATCCCACCCTGCACCATCCGAGCCAGCATCAGTAACACCCACAAACCACAGCGACCCCTACCCGCAACACCCTCAATCCTCCCTCCCCCCTCAGCAGCCTTTACTGCCTCCACGGACTGTACAACACCGACTAGACGCCCCCCGCCATGCAAGCCTGGCGTATGCGTCTGCCAAATGACCTCGCACGTATCTCAACATGGTGGACGTGTTGCACGGACTTTACAACTGTGCCCACCGGTCATGCGCCATGCAGGCTGCCATACAGCATCCGCGCCCCTGCCCCCTACACTACTTACAACCGCACCCTCCTATTTACTTTCCAGCAGGCAGGGCAACACCACAGCGGCAGCACCGCTGCCTTCCATACCACCTTCCCACCGGGCCGCCCTGCCCCCTAGCCCCAGACCCACCCTACTCCCTTCCCCCTAACCCCCTACCCCTGCCTTACCCCCTAACCCCTGGCCCCCCCCTACCCCCTAGCCCCTAGCCCCCCCTACTCCCTACCCCCTGGCCTACTCCCTACCCCCTGGCCCCTGCCCCCCCCCCCTACCCCCTGGGCCCCCCCTACCCCCTAACCCTGGGCCCCCCTACCCCCTGGCCCCTGCCCCCCCCCCACCCCCCCCCCACCCCCTACCCCCTACCCTACCCCCCCACCACCACAGGGTGTCAGCGCCCTTCGGGCCGAAGGCCCAGCTTGTCGACAGCTGACGTAGTTATCACACCCCTGTTCGATTCCTGCCGGGAGCAGATTCCTTCTTCCTGCCCGCATTCGCCCGCCTTTTGCCGCTTTCCTGCCGCTTGCCGCCTTCTAGCACCTGCGCCTGGAGGGCTATCGGACGCAACCGCCCGCCCCCCAAGCCTTGCAGCCGGCGCCAAACGGGAACAAGGCTAGGGGGGAAGGCCCTAGGGAGGAAGCCCCTAGGGTTGGCGTCGTTTCGCTTGGGAAAAGGCTGGGCTGCCGCCATAAAGGTATTAATAACCTACATACAGCCTGCGTTAAGAAGCCGCAATCGGCACCTGAAATTGCTGCGGCGCCAGGAAGATATGGCCTCCTGATGACAAGCCAAATTTTCAAACTTCTTCCCCAATCTTGCGCACCAGGCCGCGCTTTGCACAACTATTCACACCTGGGTTCATGCCGTTCAGCACGGTACCGTAAAACAACATTACCTCACAAACGAAAAATGGCACCTCCCCCTAGCACCTTCCGAGCCGTGCAAGCCCCTAGCCCCTACCCCCCTAGCCCCCTTCCGAGCCGTGCAAGCCCCTAGCCCCTACCCCCCTACCCCCCTTCCTAGCCGTGCAAGCCCCTACCCCCTACCCCCCTAGCCCCGGCTTCCTAGCCATGCAAGCCCCTAGCCCCTTCCCCCCTAGCCCCGGCTTCCGAGCCGTGCAAGCCCCTAGCCCCATCCCCGCTAACCCCCTTCCTAGCCATGCATGCAAGTCCCTACCTCGTACACCCCGGGTAGCCTGAAGCCTGAAGCGCCGCTGCCGCTGCGCTGCTGCCTGCAAACCCATGCGTCAAACAAGGCCGGCCCAGCCGCACTTCGGGCCTTCCCGCAACTCGCCAAACCCTTGCACCGCCCGACGCAACGCCCCCCTCACATGCAGCGGCAGCATGCCAGCAGCGCCGAAGTTGCCCATTCACATCGCAAGCCCCTAGCCCCTGGGGTGGAGCCGCTGTGCAGCTGGCCCGCCAGCCCCCCAGCCCCCTTCCGAGCCGTGCAAGCCCCTAGCCCCTACCCCCCTACCCCCCTTCCGAGCCGTGCAAGCCCCTAGCCCCTTTCCCGCTAACCCCCTTCCTAGCCATGCATGCAAGTCCCTACCTCGTACACCCCGGGTCTCCCTGAAGCCTGAAGCGCCGCTGCCGCTGCGCTGCTGCCTGCGAACCCATGCCTCAAACAAGGCCGGCCCAGCATGCAATCCCGCCGCACTTCGGGCCTTCCCGCAACTCGCCAAGCCCTCCCACTGCCCGACGCAGCGCCCCCCTCACATGCAGCAGCAGCATGCCAGCAGCGCCCAAGTTGCCCTTTCACATCGCAAGCCCCTAGCCCCTGGGGTGGGGCCGCTGTGCTGCTGGCGGGCCAGCCGCCCGGCCGTGTTGTCCCTAGGCCTGCCGTCCATTCCAATAAGAGAAGCCTCAAGTGCCACTGCCGCTGCGAGAAGCCTCAAGTGCCACTGCCGCTGCGCTGCTGCCTGCGGACCCGTGGGTCACCCTGCCCGTAACTCAAACAAGGCCGGCCCAGCCTCGATTTCGCGTGCCCTCCCGCCGCACTTCGGTGCTTCCCGCAACTCGCCGCCCTCACATGCAGCGCCAGCATGCCAGCAGCGCCCGCGGCCGCCTGGGAGGCCCCCGACGGGGTGGGCCGAGACAAGGTGGTCGCCGGCTGGTGGGCTCTGCCGCCGGGTGGCCAGGGGCCCCTGGGGTGGGGCCGCTGTGCTGCTGGCGGGCCAGCCGCCGGGCCGTGTTGTCCCTAGGGTTGCCGTCCATTCCAATAGGAGAAGCCTCAAGTGCCACTGCCGCTGCGCTGCTGCCTGCGGACCCGTGGGTCATCCTGCCCGTAACTCATTACTGCACCCTCCTATTTACTTTCCGGCGGGCGGGGCAACACCACAACGGCAGCACCGCTGCTTTCCATAACACCTTCCCACCGGGCACCGCTGAGTCCGCCCTGCCCCCTAGCCCCAAACCGCGCTACTCCCTTCCCCCTACCCCCTACCCCCGCCTTACCCCCTACCCCCTGGCCCCACCCTACCCCCTAGCCCTTGGCCCCCCCCTTCCCAGCCGTGCAAGCCCTTAGCCCCTTAGACGTAGCATAGATTCTCACCAGCCAACACCAAGCACCGCTGGCCAGGCTGCCTCCTGACCCGTGGGGCACCCCGACCGTAACTCAAACACCAAGCAAGACCACCTCCCCCTTACCTCGACTCACCATGCAAACTGCCGTACAGCATCCTTGCCCTTCCGCCCTGCCCTCCACCATACCAGCTTCCGCCAGCACCAAGGCTATACTTCATAGCCCCACTGTAGCACCACGGTCAGCACCTCAAACCATGCCACAGCGGTCATCCCACCCCACATCACCGTCGTCACCAACAGTAACACCCGCAAACCACAGCGACCCCTACCCGCAACGCCCTCATTCCTAGCCGCTGAGTCGGCCACTCGCCATGCAAACTGCCGTACAGCATCCTTGCCCTTCCGCCCTACCCTCCACCATACCAGCTTCCGCCAGCAGCAAGGCTCTACTTCATAGCCCCACTGTAGCACCACCGTCAGCACCTCAAACCATGCCAGAGCGGTCATCCCACCCCACATCACAGTAGTCACCAACAATAACACCCGCAAACCACAGCGACCCCTACCCGCAACGCCCTCATTCCTAGCCGCTGAGTCGGCCAAATGACGTCGCGCGCTTCTCAATTTGGTGAACGTGTTTCACACACCTGACGACTGCGACCTACGGCCACACGTCATGCAGGCTACTTACTCGCCAGCAGGCAAGACAACAACACAAGGAAAGCACCGCTGCCTCCCGCCTAACCCCTTCCAAACCCCTGTGTAAGTTCTAACCCCTTCTCCTACATGCAGCGCCAGCATCTGAGCAGAACCCAAACCGGCCTCCAACAACAACGCCACCCCCCTCCCGTAACTGGACACCGCCACCATTTACCCTAACTTTAGTTAGCAGTTGCCGCCTGCAACTGCCGGCTGCAACTGCCGGCTGCAACTGCCGGCTGCAACTGCCGGCTGCAACTGCCCGCTGCAACCTCCACCTGCAACTCCCGGCGTCAACTGCCGCGTGTCACGTCTTATCCTTCGCCTATCCAACCGAAACGTACCTAACACTACTTAATGCACCTAACCTACTGCCACGACTTTACAGCTGTCCTTAGGTGCTCAACCAGTCCTACTGAAACCACTGCAGCTGTACTATGTAATAGTAGTTCAACCGTACCGAGAGCAATGTACATTAATAGGCCCTTATTGTTGACGTTGGTCCTACTGACCTGCTGGCTAACACTCTTTACAAGCGTTACGTTCGTAGCACGTCCTAACGAACGCAGTGCAGATGTAGTCTCCAGGCACGCAAATTGGCAACTGGCGTTCCCGTTCTGGCACCGTTACCGACGCCTTCACAACAGCTTCGCACCAGCCCTTCTATGGACAGCACAGCTCGTGATATGGGTTGCAAAGATAGCTGCTTTCAGTGTATCGTCCTTGACCTCCGCCATTGCCTGTTGGCTGCTCAGCACACCGCTCTCGACCATAACTGCCATCTGCCTCCTTCAAGTTGCGGTCACATATTGGCGCGAGTTGGTGCATTGTGTCGTCCTCGCACCTCCTCTCGTCATGTACTTGCCAACCCTCATGAGAGGTGCCCGTTCGGCACTGTCTCGCGGCCAGACCACCATCCTCTGCCTCTTCCTGATCATGCACCTTGCGACAGCCTTTACTACCGGGGCTACCACTTCTTCCACCACGACTACAACGGCTCCAATCGTCCCCGACACACCCCCCTCCAACTGCATCCACCTCTTCCTTCGCCAACTGAACGGCAGCACTACACTCGTCCGTATGCCAGCATCCCTACCCATGCAGCGTGTCTTGGAGCTGGACGGAGCTTACTCCCCTGCGACGGCCCATGCCCTCCGCCTCATTTGCAATGGAAGGCGCCTTCACCCCTCCCGCAGCCCAGCTTACCTACGCATCACCAACAACAGTACCGTTCACGTCACCAGCGTATTGCTTGGAGGCATGCAGCGGCCACAACACCAAGGTATGTTATGCTTTACGTCCGTTCAGATACCCTGGTCTCCGACTACTTTGCATCTATCCTTAAAGAACGTGACCTGCGCCTCACCTGCCACCATTGCCATCTTTCCGGCCCTTGCCACATCTCGCCCGGTTGCCGTCCGTACCGACCTTGCCCGTTCTGCCGCGCGCCCCGCACCCCTGCCGTACCTCAGATACGCCCCAGCCTCCGGCCCCCATCTCCCTCCCGCATCTTCTTACTACCTTATCCAGCCTCCAACACCTCAACTTCTCCCGCCCCTCCTCGCCCATGTCCGTCGACGGCGAGGCACCACCTGTACGTGACGAGCCGTCCGATGACGACGCCTCTCCTGACGGCTCCCGGGTCCAGCCCGACCCCACCGCCGGGGCTTCCCACGCCGCCTACCGGGCCGTCACGCGCCTGTACGACTACGAGCACCGTGGTGGAGACGGCGCCTTCCGTCACTACTCCCCCGTCCTGATGGCCATGCTCTTCTACAAGGTACCCCCATTTCCGTCGCCACCTGCTGTACCGCCGTTCGTACCTCGTACTTGCTCCCCTGCGCATCCGCCCTCAACATCGCGCTTCCCACCCGGCTTCTGATACATGACCTCTGCTCCATGCCGTGTCCCTCCTCCCTCCTGCTTGCAGCGCCAGGCCGGAGGCGGCGCCGCCAACCAGACCGCACCTCATCTTCGCCTGGCGCCGTCGCACATGCAGCACGCCACCCACGTCTGGAGCCGTCGGGAGCGGCTCTTTATTCCGCAGCCCCTCTCCGACCCACCCCCGAGGCCCCCAGATGACTGCGCCGACCCCATCATGCGCGACCGGTACGCCGCCTTCGCCCTGGGGAACTTCGCCGCCTACAGCGCCGCCGAGCCGCTCGACCTCAGCCGCGGCCTCTGGCCCGCGTACCAGCAGTACTTCTCCGGCGACGCCCTGCACATCCGCATCGCCCGCTGCTTGCTTGACAACGCTGACATGCTCGCCCGCGTCCGCATGCGCACCGAGGAGCGTCAGCTGCTGCAGGCCGACATCCAGACCAGCGTAGAGGAACAGGCCGAGGCCGCGGTCATGGAGGGCGTCCTGCCCCTGGATGACACCCTCACCGGCACCCCCGACGACGCCACTGACGTGCCATACGACCGCCCTCATGACAGGTGCGCCCGCCCCAATCCTGCACTCCCCCAGCGCTCCCGCTGCCTCGCCGCTCCCTGTGCTGCCTGCCTTTCACACCTTCCTTCTTACCCCTCCTCCCCCCCGTCCCTACGCACTTTCTGCCCGCCACAAGGCCTCCCACCGAGGCGTGGAGCAACCAGGCGGCCCACGCCAGCATCCGCGCCCGCCTCAACGCCCGCGTCCTGGCAACGCACCCCACGCCACACCGCGGCAGCCCCAGCGAGGAGGCTTACGTCCAACTCGCCGTCGCCGCCCTTCCAGTCCCCTCCCACACGCGCTTCACCCACGAAGCCCGCAACTTCCGCCCCGCCGCCGAGTCCATCGCTCCCGCCGCTGTGTTCTCCCCGCAACGCCTGCAAGCCCTGGAGGACCAGTACGACAGCTTCTACCCGCTCCCGGCCCCCCATGCTCTGGAACCTCCCACGCCTGACCTGGTCCTCCGCCTCCTTGACGCCGCCACCGCCCATGCCAAGCTCGTCGTCCTCCACCCCGACGGCACCCCCACCGGCGCCTCCTTCCCGGACCCTGCAACACCTGGCGCCGTCCCCCCCTTCATCCGCCTCCCGCCCGACCAGCGGCCGTCCGTGGAGGATACCATCCGCATCTTCACCCTCACCGACGACCAGGCGCAGCCCTTTCGTCTGTACGCCCACCTGTTCCTGGCGGAGAAGGAGGGCCGCCGCGTCCAGCCGCCTATCAATGCCGTCCTCACCGGCAAGCCTGGCACTGGCAAGAGCCAGGTCGTCCTCGCGCTCCTGTGGTTCGCCTTCCAACATGACTGCCACCACCAGATCGCCGTCGTCAGCTACACCTGGCGTGCCGCGCTACACGTAAGTGCTGCCCTCACCACCTCCCTTGTACCCTACCCGACCCTGCCACTTCCGTTCCGTCCACCACCTCCCCTTACCTTGCCTCCGCGCCGTACCTATCTCTTCCCACACGCTTTCCCTTCCGTGCACTCCCCGCAGGTCAGCACCCCGGCGAACGCTGGCACCAGCACCACCACCTTCTTTGCCACCGCTGGCCGCTTCGTGGGCTCCGCCCTCCAGCGTGCGGCGCGCAACCTTGCTGGGGTGCGCTTCATCATCATGGACGAGTTCAGCACCTGCAGCCTCACGCACCTCGCCAAGATCGCCCTCCACGTCCACGTCGTCCGTGCGCAGTTGGACCCCACCTCGGAGTTCCAGCCCGGCGGCATCCTCGCTGACGTGCACGGCCTCTTTGTCGGCGACCCCCGCCAGCTCGAGCAGCCGCAGCATCCGCCCATCTACAGCGGCGCTGCTAGGGAGCACCTTAAGATGCAGCACGCCATCAACCTGCAGCTCGCCGCTCGCCAAAACAACCTCCCCGCCATCTCCACCACCCTCGCTGCCGCCGCCCCTACTGTTGAGGCCCAGCTGCGTGACCTCCGCAAGCCGTCCGGCCCAACCGAAGAGGTGGGCCGCCAGCTCTGGCGCAGCATCCCGTACGCCTTCGTGCTCACCACCCAGCACCGCGGCCTCACCACCACACCGGGCCGCCAACTGTACGACGCCGCCGAGACCTTCGCCGGAACCCAGGCCCACAGCCGCGCTGATGTGGAGCGCCTCGCTGACCTGTATAACGCCCACGTCGCCGCCGACATCACCAACCTGCCACCCCCCCCACGTCGTCGTCCTCCGTCACTCTGTCCGCATACCGCTCCTGCACCGCCTTCTTCCCCACCACGCCCTCCACCACCGCCAGCAGCTCCTGCTCTGGCGCAGCGTTGACCTCGGCCCCGACGGCAAACCACTGCCCCCGCCCTACATCGAGGAGCTCGAACTGCTGGGCGGGCCTGGCAATGATGGTGACCTCCCCGCAATGTGCGCCTTCTTCCCCGGCATCCGCTACACCTTCACCACCAACGCCCATCCCAGCGTCCACCACGTCCACAACAACACCGCCACCGGCACCCGCATCGTCCTGCACCCCAACGAGCCCCCCGTGCCCAGCCCTGCCACCGCTCCCATTCACGTCCTCACTTACGTCCCACGCGCCCTCATCGTTCGGCCGGATGGCGGCGACCTGCCCCCCCTTGCTGCCGCCCCCGACCTGGACGCCAACGAGATCATTGTCACCCCCAAGTTCCGCACCTTCACGCCCAAATCCGCCAGCGCGCCCCAGGCCGTGCACCGTTTCGGCTTCCCAGTCGACCTCAACTACGCTGAGACCGACTACTTCGCTGAGGGCCAGACGTTCCGGGGCCAAACGTGGCTTGCGCACCTCTGCCGTCCCCCGACAGGCCACTGGCAGCGCGCTTCCATGTACGTCATCCCCACCCGCTTCTCCTCTATCGACGACCTCCGCCTCCTCTGCCCCATGTGGCCTCCCAATGATGACGCCGAACGTGAGCGTGTGCTCAAGCGCCTCACCGACCTCGCCCAGCCTGTTCCGGACCTGCACGCCGAATGGGAGCGCCTACTCCAGCTGGACCAACTCACCCGGCAGCTCCTGCCTGACTTGCTGCGACGCCTCGCCCCCCTCCCACCACCCACCGCCCCAACACCGGCAACCGGCACCACTGTGCCATGACGACCATCCCTTACAGCACTACACCGCCTGCCATCCAACACCACCGCAGGCAAGTCCCCCACGCAACACCCGTCCCGTTACTACCCAACCCTACGACCTCCTGCCACACCCCTCCTCCCCTTTCTCCATCCCTAACCTCCCCATTCCGCACCTCCACCCTCTTCCATGCAGACGCCGCCCTCTCTACTTTGGTCCTCCACGTCACGGAGCCACACTTCAAGACTTCCACCTCGTTCTCGTTAGGGGCTGGCCTGTGTTCGCCATCCTGGATGTAACCAACATCTCCTCCTTTCCTATCTCCGACCCTGCCATCCAAACATACCACATGCCGGACACCATACATCACCCCCATACCGCCTCACCCCGACCACCTAAAGGGTGTCAGCGCCCTTCGGGCCGAAGGCCCAGCTTGTGCTGACACCCTCAGCCGTCGGCTGAGGGGGGCTGACGTGCTGACACCCTCAGCCCTCGGCTGAGGGGGGCTGACGTCGACAGCTGACGTAGTTGTCACACCCCTGTTCGATTCATGCCGGGAGCAGATTCCTTCTTCCTGCCCGCATTCGCCCGCCTTTTGCCGCTTTCCTGCCGCTTGCCGCCTTCTAGCACCTGCGCCTGGAGGGCTATCGGACGCAACCGCCCGCCCCCCAAGCCTTGCAGCCGGCGCCAAACGGGAACAAGGCTAGGGGGGAAGGCCCTAGGGAGGAAGCCCCTAGGGTTGGCGTCGTTTCGCTTGGGAAAAGGCTGGGCTGCCGCCATAAAGGTATTAATAACCTACATACAGCCTGCGTTAAGAAGCCGCAATCGGCACCTGAAATTGCTGCGGCGCCAGGAAGATATGGCCTCCTGATGACAAGCCAAATTTTCAAACTTCTTCCCCAATCTTGCGCACCAGGCCGCGCTTTGCACAACTATTCACACCTGGGTTCATGCCGTTCAGCACGGTACCGTAAAACAACATTACCTCACAAACGAAAAATGGCACCTCCCCCTAGCACCTTCCGAGCCGTGCAAGCCCCTAGCCCCTACCCCCCTACCCCCCTTCCTAGCCGTGCAAGCCCCTAGCCCCTACCCCCCTAGCCCCGGCTTCCTAGCCGTGCAAGCCCCTAGCCCCTTCCCCCCTAGCCCCGGCTTCCGAGCCGTGCAAGCCCCTAGCCCCATCCCCGCTAACCCCCTTCCTAGCCATGCATGCAAGTCCCTACCTCGTACACCCCGGGTAGCCTGAAGCCTGAAGCGCCGCTGCCGCTGCGCTGCTGCCTGCAAACCCATGCCTCAAACAAGGCCGGCCCAGCCGGCAATCCCGCCGCACTTCGGGCCTTCCCGCAACTCGCCAAACCCTTGCACCGCCCGACGCAACGCCCCCCTCACATGCAGCGGCAGCATGCCAGCAGCGCCCAAGCTGCCCTTTCACATCGCAAGCCCCTAACCCCTGGGGTGGAGCCGCTGTGCAGCTGGCCCGCCAGCCCCCTAGCCCCCTTCCGGGCCGTGCAAGCCCCTAGCCCCTACCCCCCTACCTCCCTTCCGAGCCGTGCAAGCCCCTAGCCCCTTTCCCGCTAACCCCCTTCCTAGCCATGCATGCAAGTCCCTACCTCGTACACCCAGGGTCTCCCTGAAGCCTGAAGCGCCGCTGCCGCTGCGCTGCTGCCTGCGAACCCATGCCTCAAACAAGGCCGGCCCAGCATGCAATCCCGCCGCACTTCGGGCCTTCCCGCAACTCGCCAAGCCCTCCCACTGCCCGACGCAGCGCCCCCCTCACATGCAGCAGCAGCATGCCAGCAGCGCCCAAGTTGCCCTTTCACATCGCAAGCCTCTAGCCCCTGGGGTGGGGCCGCTGTGCTGCTGGCGGGCCAGCCGCCCGGCCGTGTTGTCCCTAGGCCTGCCGTCCATTCCAATAAGAGAAGCCTCAAGTGCCACTGCCGCTGCGAGAAGCCTCAAGTGCCACTGCCGCTGCGCTGCTGCCTGCGGACCCGTGGGTCACCCTGCCCGTAACTCAAACAAGGCCGGCCCAGCCTCGATTTCGCGTGCCCTCCCGCCGCACTTCGGTGCTTCCCGCAACTCGCCGCCCTCACATGCAGCGCCAGCATGCCAGCAGCGCCCGCGGCCGCCTGGGAGGCCCCCGACGGGGTGGGCCGAGACAAGGTGGTCGCCGGCTGGTGGGCTCTGCCGCCGGGTGGCCAGGGGCCCCTGGGGTGGGGCCGCTGTGCTGCTGGCGGGCCAGCCGCCGGGCCGTGTTGTCCCTAGGGTTGCCGTCCATTCCAATAGGAGAAGCCTCAAGTGCCACTGCCGCTGCGCTGCTGCCTGCGGACCCGTGGGTCATCCTGCCCGTAACTCATTACTGCACCCTCCTATTTACTTTCCGGCGGGCGGGGCAACACCACAACGGCAGCACCGCTGCCTTCCATATCACCTTCCCACCGGGCACCGCTGAGTCCGCCCTGCCCCCTAGCCCCAAACCGCGCTACTCCCTTCCCCCTACCCCCTACCCCCGCCTTACCCCCTACCCCCTGGCCCCACCCTACCCCCTAGCCCTTGGCCCCCCCCTTCCCAGCCGTGCAAGCCCTTAGCCCCTTAGACGTAGCATAGATTCTCACCAGCCAACACCAAGCACCGCTGGCCAGGCTGCCTCCTGACCCGTGGGGCACCCCGACCGTAACTCAAACACCAAGCAAGACCACCTCCCCCTTACCTCGACTCACCATGCAAACTGCCGTACAGCATCCTTGCCCTTCCGCCCTGCCCTCCACCATACCAGCTTCCGCCAGCACCAAGGCTATACTTCATAGCCCCACTGTAGCACCACGGTCAGCACCTCAAACCATGCCACAGCGGTCATCCCACCCCACATCACCGTAGTCACCAACAGTAACACCCGCAAACCACAGCGACCCCTACCCGCAACGCCCTCATTCCTAGCCGCTGAGTCGGCCACTCGCCATGCAAACTGCCGTACAGCATCCTTGCCCTTCCGCCCTACCCTCCACCATACCAGCTTCCGCCAGCAGCAAGGCTCTACTTCATAGCCCCACTGTAGCACCACCGTCAGCACCTCAAACCATGCCAGAGCGGTCATCCCACCCCACATCACAGTAGTCACCAACAATAACACCCGCAAACCACAGCGACCCCTACCCGCAACGCCCTCATCCCTAGCCGCTGAGTCGGCCAAATGACGTCGCGCGCTTCTCAATTTGGTGAACGTGTTTCACACACCTGACGACTGCGACCTACGGCCACACGTCATGCAGGCTACTTACTCGCCAGCAGGCAAGACAACAACACAAGGAAAGCACCGCTGCCTCCCGCCTAACCCCTTCCAAACCCCTGTGTAAGTTCTAACCCCTTCTCCTACATGCAGCGCCAGCATCTGAGCAGAACCCAAACCGGCCTCCAACAACAACGCCACCCCCCTCCCGTAACTGGACACCGCCACCATTTACCCTAACTTTAGTTAGCAGTTGCCGCCTGCAACTGCCGGCTGCAACTGCCGGCTGCAACTGCCGGCTGCAACTGCCGGCTGCAACTGCCGGCTGCAACTGCCCGCTGCAACCTCCACCTGCAACTCCCGGCGTCAACTGCCGCGTGTCACGTCTTATCCTTCGCCTATCCAACCGAAACGTACCTAACACTACTTAATGCACCTAACCTACTGCCACGACTTTACAGCTGTCCTTAGGTGCTCAACCAGTCCTACTGAAACCACTGCAGCTGTACTATGTAATAGTAGTTCAACCGTACCGAGAGCAATGTACATTAATAGGCCCTTATTGTTGAAGTTGGTCCTACTGACCTGCTGGCTAACACTCTTTACAAGCGTTACGTTCGTAGCACGTCCTAACGAACGCAGTGCAGATGTAGTCTCCAGGCACGCAAATTGGCAACTGGCGTTCCCGTTCTGGCACCGCAACCGACGCCTTCACAACAGCTTCGCACCAGCCCTTCTATGGACAGCACAGCTCGTGATATGGGTTGCAAAGATAGCTGCTTTCAGTGTATCGTCCTTGACCTCCGCCATTGCCTGTTGGCTGCTCAGCACACCGCTCTCGACCATAACTGCCATCTGCCTCCTTCAAGTTGCGGTCACATATTGGCGCGAGTTGGTGCATTGTGTCGTCCTCGCACCTCCTCTCGTCATGTACTTGCCAACCCTCATGAGAGGTGCCCGTTCGGCACTGTCTCGCGGCCAGACCACCATCCTCTGCCTCTTCCTGATCATGCACCTTGCGACAGCCTTTACTACCGGGGCTACCACTTCTTCCACCACGACTACAACGGCTCCAATCGTCCCCGACACACCCCCCTCCAACTGCATCCACCTCTTCCTTCGCCAACTGAACGGCAGCACAACACTCGTCCGTATGCCAGCATCCCTACCCATGCAGCGTGTCTTGGAGCTGGACGGAGCTTACTCCCCTGCGACGGCCCATGCCCTCCGCCTCATTTGCAATGGAAGGCGCCTTCACCCCTCCCGCAGCCCAGCTTACCTACGCATCACCAACAACAGTACCGTTCACGTCACCAGCGTATTGCTTGGAGGCATGCAGCGGCCACAACACCAAGGTATGTTATGCTTTACGTCCGTTCAGATACCCTGGTCTCCGACTACTTTGCATCTATCCTTAAAGAACGTGACCTGCGCCTCACCTGCCACCATTGCCATCTTTCCGGCCCTTGCCACATCTCGCCCGGTTGCCGTCCGTACCGACCTTGCCCGTTCTGCCGCGCGCCCCGCACCCCTGCCGTACCTCAGATACGCCCCAGCCTCCGGCCCCCATCTCCCTCCCGCATCTTCTTACTACCTTATCCAGCCTCCAACACCTCAACTTCCCCTTCCTTTGCAGGTGCACCGGGCGAAACATTCCAGTTCTCCGGGCGGCCTTCCAGTCCTCCCGTTCCAACTCCTACACCGACCTCCTCTACGCCCCAACTGAGCTTAGACCTCCTGCACCGGCTCATACACGCTAACCCGCACCTCCGAAATGCCTTGCCGCCTCCGACGTCTGAGCAGGAATTCGGGCAGTGGGCGCCAGCCGCCCAGCTTCTCTTGCCTCTACTACACGTCCCTCGGAACAAATGGACAGAGCATCAGCGTACCATTCAGGTCTTCCTCTCCAACCACCGCGCTGACCTCCAGCACCTTTCCACCCAACTCCCCAAACGACTGCTAACTGTGACGGCTGTGCAACAACTGCTGACTGACCACCCCCACCTGCAGGGCCTCCTGCCCCCTGAAGGCCAGCCGTTTCAGGCAGGACACCAGCAACAACTGTCTACGGCGCTGCAAGTCTTCTTCCCAAGCCACACCGCTACCCAACTCCTCACCTTCCTTAACAACCATGCGCACCACTTTGCACGCCCGGCACCGCCTACAGGGACCGCTACCATTCAACCCGACGCCAACCTCGTCCAAATAGCCCAACTCATGGGTGTGGCGGTTTCAGATGACCCAGCAGCGCAGGAGCAGCTGGACGCTTGGCAGGAGCGGTCCCGTACAACACTCACAGACAACGTCACCAAGATCTTGGAACACAAGGTGCGGTACCAGGAAGGATCCAGGACATCTTACGCCACACGTCCCATTTGTACGACACTCACACGGCTTGCCCACAACCCCATCGACCATCCTGTCCAAACCCCCGCACAATCCACAACCTGGCACCATGCCTCACCTTACGGCAAACGCTACCCCTCGCCCTGCCTCATTCTCAGGCACGGCCGGGCACATCCACCGCGCTCACTTTACAGGACCTCGGCTTAACCCTCGACGACGACACCAAGGATGCAGCTGCATTCCGTACGGCGCTTGCGGCCAACCTGCCCACCAAGGTATGCAGCTGCTGCAGCCGGCGCCACGTCCCAGCCGACATCCACACATATCGATACTTTGATCTCAGAGGCAACATGACACCCCTCCTAGCCAAGAACGGCCCGACCACTTTGGACTGCCCCCGTGACGGCACTACGCTTTGGGTTCCTCCTGACCCCGACGAAGCCCGCCTTCTGACGTCGCAATCAGGCAACCGCACCTCGGTTGACGGTGAGCATCGTAAAACCGCTTCATGCCTGCATTGCTGCATATGTGGGTATTTCCGCCCCGACATGGTACTGCACGCTTTTCTTCTTATACCAGTGCCTCCTGTACACGAAGCCGCTGTATGTACTGTCCTCCTACACTCCCGCCTCCATCCACGTGCCTCCTCCTGTACCCTACTTCCCTTCCTCGCAGCTTTGCTGGAGGAGGCCCTTCGCACCATGCAGCCGTCCCCACCCCCACCAGCACCCATGGAGCGAGCTGTCGCAGCCGCCGAACGCGTCGCCCGCCCTGCTGAGCCCCCTTCACCCCCACTGTCACCTCCCGCCCGTGTTCCACTCTTCATCCAAGCCCACCCCGACGCCGGCTGTGTGCGCCTATCGCCGGACGGCAACCACTTCATGGATATGTGCCTCGAATGCCACACCCACCTTCACCGCCACACCGTGCCACCCCACTCGCTCGCGCGTGTTGACAATGGTGTCCGCCCGCCGCACCTACCGCCGCTCACCATCGTGGAGGAGCGCCTGCTGGCGCTCATCCGAGTGGTGCGCAGCCTGGTTGTGTGCCGCCCGGCAACCGCCCGCATCCAGCCAGGCGAAGGGCACCTTACGCTGCGCGCTCACATCGTTGGCTTTCGAGGCCCCGGCCCAGTGCAGATCGCCAAAGTCTTTCCACCGCGGCCATCCGAA
Organism: Astrephomene gubernaculifera; assembly: GCA_021605115.1. NCBI lineage: Eukaryota > Viridiplantae > Chlorophyta > Chlorophyceae > Chlamydomonadales > Astrephomenaceae > Astrephomene > Astrephomene gubernaculifera. Next base: position 295,568 of record BMAR01000063.1, read on the forward strand.
GTGGCCGACCTCATCAGCATCATCCTCATTGGCCCCGCTCAGACGTACGACGACGCACTGGACCTCGCCCGCCGCTCCCCCGCCCTCCAAGTCCGCGGCAAGGTCGTCGCGACATGGGCCCTGCACCTCGGTGCGCTCTACGAACGGCTGGGCTTGTGCCGGCTCGACAGAGACGCCGTCCACGAGTGGGAGGCCCTCCCTGACAGTGTCCCCGAAGCCCTCCTGCACACGGCCACCTACACGCGCACCATCCAGGAGGCTAACGAGTTCCTGCAGCTCCTACGAGCCGACCAGGAGCGGTACGCCCGTGCCAGGTACGGCACCGAGGAAGAAGCTGCCGCAGCCGGTGTTCAACCTGCGGCCCCCCCACCGGCGGCCCCTGCACCCCCCGCAGCAACCACGGCCCCACCACCGCCCCCACCCCAGGTGCGCGCCATGCTTACCGTCCTCGGCACTTTGCACCGTCCCCCGTATTTCTTTGAACGCTCCGTGCCACCATTCCGGCCGTGTTCCGGCACCCTACACTACTCGCCCACCCGTGTTTACTCGCCGTCGTGACCATATGTACATGCCACCTTCCGTCGCCTCGACGCACCCTCGGCTGATTCTGCAATGCCCGATCCTCCACCAGGCACCGTCCCGATCACGGTCTAAGCCCGGCCCTGCCATCCAAAAGGCTGTCGCCCACCTTGACCTGCGAACAGCCGAGACCCTCCTACGGCAGGTCGCCAACCATAAATGGACGGCCGCCGCTCAAACCCTGCCACGCGGCACCTCCCTCGCGGAGCACACCACCAACTTGCCGCAGTACTTACGGAAGAACGCGGCTCACCTCAAAATGGTACGCACGTGCCTTTCGCACGCTACTCCGCGCGTCCTGCCACTCTATTGGGAACAACCTGCAATAATGCGGCCTTCACCGCCACCGTGTACACCCTGTCACCCGCTGCCAACTCGTCCTTCCGTTCCTCACAACACACCGCTGCTGCATTCCTCCACAACTGCCGCAGATCCTGGAGGACCACCTCCGTGCCCAGCGGCAGCCGGGCCAGCAAGCACACCCCCCTCCGCCCACCTCTGCCGCGGGCCCCAGCGCTCCCCCCAGCACTGCCGCTCCAGTGCACCAACCCTCGCCTCCGACCCCCCCGCCGCCCATCCACCCCGCGCCTGGCGCGCTAATCCCGCCCGGCTCCCTTCTCGTCCTTACATCGGAGCACGGCGGCCTCCCTCCCGCTGCCGCCCCAACCGCCGCCACCGCCCCCACCGCAGGCACTCCCCCCATCCCCGCCACCGGCGCACCCGCCGCAGCCACTGCCCCCACCCCCGCCACCTCTGCGACGGCCACCACTGCCGCCGCCACCACAAGCACAAGCCCTCCACCACCGCCCCCGCCCGCTGCTCCCGCCGCCTCGCCACCACCGGTCGCGCCTTCAGCGCCTGGCCCCACGTACGGCACGGACGAAGTCTCCTTCATCACCACCACCGAAGCCCCGCCCGACCTGAGCGCCATCTTCAAGGAGGCCGTCGGGAACCCGGACGCCTTCATAGACATCTGCAACGGCTGGCCGCTGGTGGTCTCCACCGAGGGGGAGCCGCTGAACGACTACGACCCCAATTGGCTCCTCCTCGCGCACCCCAACCGCTTCCCCAACGGCACCGGCGCCTGCCCCGTCCGCATGTCCCTGCACGCGTGGATCCTGCTGCAGCTGCAGCGCTGGGTGCCGCCGCTGAGGGACGGCTCCCGTGATGAGAGCGCCGAGGCGCCGCATGTCATCCTGGATGCCTTCGACATCTGGCAGCGGCACTCCGTCAACGCGCAGGTGGCCGTCCGCCTGAGGATGCAGCCGCACCTCGTGCAGGCGCTGGGCCGCATGAGCATGAGCGACATCCTGCACACCACTGACCTGCTCGCCGCCGGCCTGCCGGCGTGGCGCCTCGTGGACCGCCTCCACGACGCGCCTCCTGTGGTGCGGGACCTGGTCCGCGCCGTGCACAGCACCTCCACGCACGTCGTCGGTTCCGTGGCGTCGCTGGCCAGCCTGCGCAGCCGTGGGTACGCGCTGTGGCTGGTCCTCGGGCCGCCCACCCTGTCGTGGACATTGAACCCCTCGTCGCTCGCATCGCAGTCCGTCTACCAGCTGGCCGGGCGCGGCTATAAGTTCGACCGTGATACCGGGGAGCCCGTCAACCGCCCCGCCGCCGCTGAGCGGTGGCACCTCATCGCGTCCAGCCCCCGCTCCGCCGCCGAGTTCATGCGCGCCTTCACTCACGCCTTCTGCGACGTCTTCCTGGGCTGGCCCGTCACTGACGAGCGGCAGCTCCGGCCCGACTGCCTCTTCGGCCGCGTCTCTGGCTTCCTGTTCAAGTTCGAGATGCACAAGAGCGGCGAGCTCCACTCCCACGGCGTGCTGTGGCAGCCCGGCCTGCACCCGCACCGCCTACGTCTGGCTGTGCAAGACGGCCGCCTCCAGGGGCGCGTGCTGGACTTCATGGAGTCCATCCAGCAGCAGTGGCTGCCATCGCCCGTGCTGTACAGCCTGGGCGAGCATCCCATCCACGCCCTGAAGGTCACTGACCAGGAGGTCCTCGACGCTATCTCGGCCCTGGAAGATAGCACCGCCACCCAGCGGTTCAACCACATGCAGCAGCGCCTGCTGCACGCCCAGCTGGTGGAAGTGAGAAAGCGGCTGGCGTCCAGGACTCCGCCGCAGGCGTGTGAGGTGCCGCTCGAGTACCGCTCCATCGACTGCCCCGAGCGCCTGGCGCTCGCCGCGGCCGAGGCCATCCTGGAGCTCCTCCTGCACCACCACCTGGACGGCACGTGCACCCCGCCCCACGTCACCGCCACCGACGCCAACTGCCGCATGCGCATGCCCCGCCTCCTGCACTGGCTGTCCACCATCGAGGCCAGCCTGCACGGCGCCGTGCACCTCAAGCGGTACGGCACCACGCTCGTGGCGCACACCACCGCGCTGCTGCTGGCGCTGCCGTGCAACCACACCGTCGCCTTCACTTGCGAGCTCAGCCGCTGGGTCCGCACGCAGCGGCTCTGGGACGAGAAGCACGCCAACCTGCCTGCCGACCATCCCATGCGTGCGCGCCGCCCCAAGCTGCCCACGCTGGAGGACATGGCCTCCGACGCGGCGGACTACGCCCTCAAGTACGCCACCAAGGCGGAGACGTCCCAGGGCGGCGCCGCCATCGTCGCTGCCGCCACCCTCCTCAAGTACCGCATGCGCATGGAGCAGGACCTGCGGCACGTCCAGCAGCCGCCTGCGCACGGCACTGTGCCGCCTCCCGAGGCCCCCCAACCGCCGCGAACCCCGCTTGACATGCTCATGACGCTCCAGCAGCAGCCCATCGCCACCCCGGCCGACCAAGCCGGCGCCGGCACCGCGGCCCCCACCGCACCCGGGCAGGCCGCTCAGGAGGAGCAGGAGCAGGCGGCCGCCCGTGCGGCCGCCGCCGCCGCCGCGGGCCCCAGCACCAGCGCCGCCGTGCACGCCACCCCCGCGCCCAGCCACGTGACGCCGGCCCTCCCCCCGGCTGCCGCCAAAGGCAAGTACAACCTGGCGCACGCCATCAACGTTCAGACGGCGCAGACTACCTACTCTGCGCCGGCGGCGGCGCTCCTGCTGCTGCTGAACAACGTCGGCATCGAGTCCCACAAGATGCAGCCGCATGACTACCGCCTCTTCGCCAGTCGCTTCCAGCCGCACCTGCTCTCGCCGGAAGACCAGCGCCAGGCCAGCGCGCTCCAACTCGTGCACGCCGCCGCCGCCGCCGCCGGCCCCTCCACTTCCGCCGCCGCACAGGTCGGCACCACCTCACCCCCCCGCCCCTCCTCGCCCATGTCCGTCGACGGCGAGGCACCACCTGTACGTGACGAGCCGTCCGATGACGACGCCTCTCCTGACGGCTCCCGGGTCCAGCCCGACCCCACCGCCGGGGCTTCCCACGCCGCCTACCGGGCCGTCACGCGCCTGTACGACTACGAGCACCGTGGTGGAGACGGCGCCTTCCGTCACTACTCCCCCGTCCTGATGGCCATGCTCTTCTACAAGGTACCCCCATTTCCGTCGCCACCTGCTGTACCGCCGTTCGTACCTCGTACTTGCTCCCCTGCGCATCCGCCCTCAACATCGCGCTTCCCACCCGGCTTCTGATACATGACCTCTGCTCCATGCCATGTCCCTCCTCCCTCCTGCTTGCAGCGCCAGGCCGGAGGCGGCGCCGCCAACCAGACCGCACCTCATCTTCGCCTGGCGCCGTCGCACATGCAGCACGCCACCCACGTCTGGAGCCGTCGGGAGCGGCTCTTCATTCCGCAGCCCCTCTCCGACCCACCCCCGAGGCCCCCAGATGACTGCGCCGACCCCATCCTGCGCGACCGGTACGCCGCCTTCGCCCTGGGGAACTTCGCCGCCTACAGCGCCGCCGAGCCGCTCGACCTCAGCCGCGGCCTCTGGCCCGCGTACCAGCAGTACTTCTCCGGCGACGCCCTGCACATCCGCATCGCCCGCCGCTTGCTTGACAACGCTGACATGCTCGCCCGCGTCCGCATGCGCACCGAGGAGCGCCAGCTCCTGCAGGCCGACATCCAGACCAGCGTAGACCTGGATGACACCTTCACCGGCACCCCCGACGACGCCACTGACGTGCCATACGACCGCCCTCATGACAGGTGCGCCCGCCCCAATCCTGCACTCCCCCAGCGCTCCCGCTGCCTCGCCGCTCCCTGTGCTGCCTGCCTTTCACACCTTCCTTCTTACCCCTCCTCCCCCCCGTCCCTACGCACTTTCTGCCCGCCACAAGGCCTCCCACCGAGGCGTGGAGCAACCAGGCGGCCGACGCCAGCATCCGCGCCCGCCTCAACGCCCGCGTCCTGGCAACGCACCCCACGCCACACCGCGGCAGCCCCAGCGAGGAGGCTTACGTCCAACTCGCCGTCGCCGCCCTTCCAGTCCCCTCCCACACGCGCTTCACCCACGAAGCCCGCAACTTCCGCCCCGCCGCCGAGTCCATCGCTCCCGCCGCTGTGTTCTCCCCGCAACGCCTGCAAGCCCTGGAGGACCAGTACGACAGCTTCTACCCGCTCCCGGCCCCCCATGCTCTGGAACCTCCCACGCCTGACCTGGTCCTCCGCCTCCTTGGCGCCGCCACCGCCCATGCCAAGCTCGTCGTCCTCCACCCCGACGGCACCCCCACCGGCGCCTCCTTCCCGGACCCTGCAACACCTGGCGCCGTCCCCCCCTTCATCCGCCTCCCGCCCGACCAGCGGCCGTCCGTGGAGGATACCATCCGCATCTTCACCCTCACCGACGACCAGGCGCAGCCCTTTCGTCTGTACGCCCACCTGTTCCTGGCGGAGAAGGAGGGCCGCCGCGTCCAGCCGCCTATCAATGCCGTCCTCACCGGCAAGCCTGGCACTGGCAAGAGCCAGGTCGTCCTCGCGCTCCTGTGGTTCGCCTTCCAACATGACTGCCACCACCAGATCGCCGTCGTCAGCTACACCTGGCGTGCCGCGCTACACGTAAGTGCTGCCCTCACCACCTCCCTTCAACCCTACCCGACCCTGCCACTTCCGTTCCGTCCACCACCTCCCCTTCCCTTGCCTCCGCGCCGTACCTGTGTCTTCCCACATGCTTGCCGTTCCGTGCACTCCCCGCAGGTCAGCACCCCTGCGAACGCTGGCACCAGCACCACCACCTTCTTTGCCACCGCTGGCCGCTTCGTGGGCTCCGCCCTCCAGCGTGCGGCGCGCAACCTTGCTGGGGTGCGCTTCATCATCATGGACGAGTTCAGCACCTGCAGCCTCACGCACCTCGCCAAGATCGCCCTCCACGTCCACGTCGTGCGTGCGCAGTTGGACCCCACCTCGGAGTTCCAGCCTGGCGGCATCCTCGCTGACGTGCACGGCCTCTTTGTCGGCGACCCCCGCCAGCTCGAGCAGCCGCAGCACCCGCCCATCTACAGCGGCGCTGCTAGGGAGCACCTTAAGATGCAGCACGCCATCAACCTGCACCTCGCCGCTCGCCAAAACAACCTCCCCGCCATCTCCACCACCCTCGCTGCCGCCGCCCCTACTGTTGAGGCCCAGCTGCGTGACCTCCGCAAGCCGTCCGGCCCAACCGAAGAGGTGGGCCGCCAGCTCTGGCGCAGCATCCCGTACGCCTTCGTGCTCACCACCCAGCACCGCGGCCTCACCACCACACCGGGCCGCCAACTGTACGACGCCGCCGAGACCTTCGCCGGAACCCAGGCCCACAGCCGCGCTGATGTGGAGCGCCTCGCTGACCTGTATAACGCCCACGTCGCCGCCGACATCACCAACCTGCCACCCCCCCACGTCGTCGTCCTCCGTCACTCTGTCCGCATACCGCTCCTGCACCGCCTTCTTCCCCACCACGCCCTCCACCACCGCCAGCAGCTCCTGCTCTGGCGCAGCGTTGACCTCGGCCCCGACGGCAAACCACTGCCCCCGCCCTACATCGAGGAGCTCGAACTCCTGGGCGGACCTGGCAATGATGGTGACCTCCCCGCAATGTACGCCTTCTTCCCCGGCATCCGCTACACCTTCACCACCAACGCCCATCCCAGCGTCCACCACGTCCACAACAACACCGCCACCGGCACCCGCATCGTCCTGCACCCCAACGAGCCCCCCGTGCCCAGCCCTGCCACCGCTCCCATTCACGTCCTCACTTACGTCCCACGCGCCCTCATCGTTCGGCCGGATGGCGGCGACCTGCCCCCCCTTGCTGCCGCCCCCGACCTGGACGCCAACGAGATCATTGTCACCCCCAAGTTCCGCACCTTCACGCCCAAATCCGCCAGCGCGCCCCAGGCCGTGCACCGTTTCGGCTTCCCAGTCGACCTCAACTACGCTGAGACCGACTACTTCGCTGAGGGCCAGACGTTCCGGGGCCAAACGTGGCTTGCGCACCTCTGCCGTCCCCCGACAGGCCACTGGCAGCGCGCTTCCATGTACGTCATCCCCACCCGCTTCTCCTCTATCGACGACCTCCGCCTCCTCTGCCCCATGTGGCCTCCCAATGATGACGCCGAACGTGAGCGTGTGCTCAAGCGCCTCACCGACCTCGCCCAGCCTGTTCCGGACCTGCAGGCCGAATGGGAGCGCCTACTCCAGCTGGACCAACTCACCCGGCAGCTCCTGCCTGACTTGCTGCGACGCCTCGCCCCCCTCCCACCACCCACCGCCCCAACACCCGCAACCGGCACCACTGTGCCATGACGACCATCCCTTACAGCACTACACCGCCTGCCATCCAACACCACCGCAGGCAAGTCCCCCACGCAACACCCGTGCCGTTACTACCCAACCCTACGACCTCCTGCCACACCCCTCCTCCCCTTTCTCCATCCCTAACCTCCCCATTCCGCACCTCCACCCTCTTCCATGCAGACGCCGCCCTCTCTACTTTGGTCCTCCACGTCACGGAGCCACACTTCAAGACTTCCACCTCGTTCTCGTTAGGGGCTGGCCTGTGCTCGCCATCCTGGATGTAACCAACATCTCCTCCTTTCCTATCTCCGACCCTGCCATCCAAACATACCACATGCCGGACACCATACATCACCCCCATACCGCCTCACCCCGACCACCTTCAGGGTGTCAGCGCCCTTCGGGCCGAAGGCCCAGCTTGTCGACAGCTGACGTAGTTGTCACACCCCTGTTCGATTCCTGCCGGGAGCAGATTCCTTCTTCCTGCCCGCATTCGCCCGCCTTTTGCCGCTTTCCTGCCGCTTGCCGCCTTCTAGCACCTGCGCCTGGAGGGCTATCGGACGCAACCGCCCGCCCCCCAAGCCTTGCAGCCGGCGCCAAACGGGAACAAGGCTAGGGGGGAAGGCCCTAGGGAGGAAGCCCCTAGGGTTGGCGTCGTTTCGCTTGGGAAAAGGCTGGGCTGCCGCCATAAAGGTATTAATAACCTACATACAGCCTGCGTTCAGAAGCCGCAATCGGCACCTGAAATTGCTGCGGCGCCAGGAAGATATGGCCTCCTGATGACAAGCCAAATTTTCAAACTTCTTCCCCAATCTTGCGCACCAGGCCGCGCTTTGCACAACTATTCACACCTGGGTTCATGCCGTTCAGCACGGTACCGTAAAACAACATTACCTCACAAACGAAAAATGGCACCTCCCCCTAGCACCTTCCGAGCCGTGCAAGCCCCTAGCCCCTACCCCCCTACCCCCCTTCCTAGCCGTGCAAGCCCCTAGCCCCTACCCCCCTAGCCCCGGCTTCCTAGCCATGCAAGCCCCTAGCCCCTTCCCCCCTAGCCCCGGCTTCCGAGCCGTGCAAGCCCCTAGCCCCATCCCCGCTAACCCCCTTCCTAGCCATGCATGCAAGTCCCTACCTCGTACACCCCGGGTAGCCTGAAGCCTGAAGCGCCGCTGCCGCTGCGCTGCTGCCTGCAAACCCATGCCTCAAACAAGGCCGGCCCAGCCGGCAATCCCGCCGCACTTCGGGCCTTCCCGCAACTCGCCAAACCCTTGCACCGCCCGACGCAACGCCCCCCTCACATGCAGCGGCAGCATGCCAGCAGCGCCCAAGTTGCCCTTTCACATCGCAAGCCCCTAGCCCCTGGGGTGGAGCCGCTGTGCAGCTGGCCCGCCAGCCCCCTAGCCCCCTTCCGGGCCGTGCAAGCCCCTAGCCCCTACCCCCCTACCTCCCTTCCGAGCCGTGCAAGCCCCTAGCCCCTTTCCCGCTAACCCCCTTCCTAGCCATGCATGCAAGTCCCTACCTCGTACACCCCGGGTCTCCCTGAAGCCTGAAGCGCCGCTGCCGCTGCGCTGCTGCCTGCGAACCCATGCCTCAAACAAGGCCGGCCCAGCATGCAATCCCGCCGCACTTCGGGCCTTCCCGCAACTCGCCAAGCCCTCCCACTGCCCGACGCAGCGCCCCCCTCACATGCAGCAGCAGCATGCCAGCAGCGCCCAAGTTGCCCTTTCACATCGCAAGCCCCTAGCCCCTGGGGTGGGGCCGCTGTGCTGCTGGCGGGCCAGCCGCCCGGCCGTGTTGTCCCTAGGCCTGCCGTCCATTCCAATAAGAGAAGCCTCAAGTGCCACTGCCGCTGCGAGAAGCCTCAAGTGCCACTGCCGCTGCGCTGCTGCCTGCGGACCCGTGGGTCACCCTGCCCGTAACTCAAACAAGGCCGGCCCAGCCTCGATTTCGCGTGCCCTCCCGCCGCACTTCGGTGCTTCCCGCAACTCGCCGCCCTCACATGCAGCGCCAGCATGCCAGCAGCGCCCGCGGCCGCCTGGGAGGCCCCCGACGGGGTGGGCCGAGACAAGGTGGTCGCCGGCTGGTGGGCTCTGCCGCCGGGTGGCCAGGGGCCCCTGGGGTGGGGCCGCTGTGCTGCTGGCGGGCCAGCCGCCGGGCCGTGTTGTCCCTAGGGTTGCCGTCCATTCCAATAGGAGAAGCCTCAAGTGCCACTGCCGCTGCGCTGCTGCCTGCGGACCCGTGGGTCATCCTGCCCGTAACTCATTACTGCACCCTCCTATTTACTTTCCGGCGGGCGGGGCAACACCACAACGGCAGCACCGCTGCCTTCCATAACACCTTCCCACCGGGCACCGCTGAGTCCGCCCTGCCCCCTAGCCCCCTTCCGAGCCGTGCAAGCCCCTAGCGCCTACCCCCCTGGCCCCCTTCCGAGCCGTGCAAGCCCCTAGCCCCTACCCCCCTAAGCCCCTTCCGAGCCGTGCAAGCCCCTAGCCCCTACCCCGCTAGCCCCCTTCCGAGCCGTGCAAGCCCCTAGCCCCTACCCCCCTATCCCCTTCCGAGCCGTGCAAGCCCCTAGCCCCTTCGCCCCTAGCCCCCTTCCGAGCCGTGCAAGCCCTTAGCCCCTTCCCCGCTAGCCCCCTTCCGAGCCGTGCAAGCCCCTAGCCCCTTCCCCGCTAACCCCCTTCCTAGCCATGCATACATGCAAGTCCCTACCTCGTACACCCCGGGCCTCCTTTCCACCCTCACATGCAGCGCCAGCATGCCAGCAGCGCCCGCGGCCGCCTGGGAGGCCCCCGACGGGGTGGGCCGAGACAAGGAGGTCGCCGGCTGGTGGCCTCTGCCGCCGGGTGGCCAGGGGCCCCTGGGGTGGGGCCGCTGTGCTGCTGGCGGGCCAGCCGCCGGGCCGACGAGGCCGTAACCCCCTGGTCGCCCTGTCAGCGGAGGAGGGCTGGGGGCGGGCCTTCGCGGCCTGGGGCAAGGCGCCCGCGGGCAACTGGCACGGGGGCCCTGGGCCTGAGGCGCCTGCGCCTGGCGGTGGCTGGCGCCGCCGGCAGCCCCGAGGACAGCAACCTCGCGGCCGCCTGCTGCATGCACCCGTGGTACGACCGCGACACGTTCGAGCCCAGGAGGAGGCCCGGGCCGCCGCCACCCCCCACTGCCCTCGCCCGAGCCCGGAGTCCCGGGGGGCCGCCGCGCCGGCCCCCGCCCGCAGGCCAAGCGCCCACTGCGCCGCGGCGGCCCCCCGGGGCTCCGGGCTCGGCGGCAGCGCAGCGGCTCGGTGCGCCCGGCGGTGCGTCGCCCCCGAACGCCACCCCGCCGGGGCCCTGGCGGCCCAGGCCCTCACCGCCCCGGCCCAACAGCTGGACAGGCTCCGGGAGCTGTTCGGCCTTGAGCGCCCCCGGGCGTGGGGGGCGACGTGCCTCACCCCGAGCTGGGCGAAGCCCGCGCCGGCCCCCCCGCCCGCTCGATGTGCCCGTGGCCGACATGGGGGTGGCGGCCTCTGCCGCCGTGTGGCCAGGGGCCCCTGGGGTGGGGCCGCTGTGCTGCTGGCGGGCCAGCCGCCGGGCCGACGAGGCCGATGACGCCCTGGTCGCCCTGTCAGCGGAGGAGGGCTGGGGGCTCGTGACGGCCTCGGACCCCTGGGGGCGGGCCTTCGCGGCCTGGGGTAAGGCGCCCGCGGGCAACTGGCACTTGGCCCTGGGCCGGAGGCGCCTCACGGCCGCCTGCTGCATGCACCCGTGGTACGACAGCGACCTGTTCGAGCCCACGGAGCCACGGCAGGCGCGCCACTGCCTCCCAGCGCTGACGTGCCAGGGGGCGGCGGCGGCTGGGAGCGCGGCGTGACCTGCCTGTCCGGCCACTGTACCACCACCGTCAGCAACCCCAGCAACACTGGCAGCACCAGGGCAACCATCCCACCCTGCGCCATCCGAGCCAGCATCAAATACCCGCAACATCCTGAATCCTCCCTTCCCCCTCGGCTGCCTTTACTGCCTCCACGGATTGTACAACACTGACTGGCCGCCGCACGCCATGCAAGCCTGGCGTGCGCGCCTGCCAAATGACCTCGCTCGCTCCTGAACTAGGTGGACGTGTTGCACAGCCTTTACAACTGCGACCACCGGCCATGCGTCATACAGGCTGCCGTACAACATCCCTGCCCCTGCCCCCTACACTACTTACACCTGCATTACTGCACCCTCCTATTTACTTTCCAGCGGACGGGACAACACCACAACGGCAGCACCGCTGCCTTCCACCTTCCCACCGGGCACCGCTGGGTCCGCCCTGCCCCCTAGCCCCAAACCGCGCTACTCCCTTTCCCCTACCCCCTACCCCCGCCTTACCCCCTAGCCCTGGCCCCCCCCCCACCCCCTGGCCCCTGCCCCCCCCTACCCCCTATGCCCTACCCTACCCCCTACGCCCTACCATCACACGGCCCTCGGCGTTAAGGGTGTCAGCGCCCTTCGGGCCGAAGGCCCAGCTTGTGCTGACACCCTCAGCCCTCGGCTGAGGGGGGCTGACGTCGACAGCTGACGTAGTTGTCACACCCCTGTTCGATTCCTGCCGGGAGCAGATTCCTTCTTCCTGCCCGCATTCGCCCGCCTTTTGCCGCTTTCCTGCCGCTTGCCGCCTTCTAGCACCTGCGCCTGGAGGGCTATCGGACGCAACCGCCCGCCCCCCAAGCCTTGCAGCCGGCGCCAAACGGGAACAAGGCTAGGGGGGAAGGCCCTAGGGAGGAAGCCCCTAGGGTTGGCGTCGTTTCGCTTGGGAAAAGGCTGGGCTGCCGCCATAAAGGTATTAATAACCTACATACAGCCTGCGTTAAGGAGCCGCAATCGGCACCTGAAATTGCTGCGGCGCCAGGAAGATATGCTGACACCCTCAGCCCTCGGCTGAGGGGGGCTGACGTCGACAGCTGACGTAGTTGTCACACCCCTGTTCGATTCCTGCCGGGAGCAGATTCCTTCTTCCTGCCCGCATTCGCCCGCCTTTTGCCGCTTTCCTGCCGCTTGCCGCCTTCTAGCACCTGCGCCTGGAGGGCTATCGGACGCAACCGCCCGCCCCCCAAGCCTTGCAGCCGGCGCCAAACGGGAACAAGGCTAGGGGGGAAGGCCCTAGGGAGGAAGCCCCTAGGGTTGGCGTCGTTTCGCTTGGGAAAAGGCTGGGCTGCCGCCATAAAGGTATTAATAACCTACATACAGCCTGCGTTAAGAAGCCGCAATCGGCACCTGAAATTGCTGCGGCGCCAGGAAGATATGGCCTCCTGATGACAAGCCAAATTTTCAAACTTCTTCCCCAATCTTGCGCACCAGGCCGCGCTTTGCACAACTATTCACACCAGGGTTCATGCCGTTCAGCACGGTACCGTAAAACAACATTACCTCACAAACGAAAAATGGCACCTCCCCCTAGCACCTTCCGAGCCGTGCAAGCCCCTAGCCCCTACCCCCCTAGCCCCGGCTTCCGAGCCGTGCAAGCCCCTAGCCCCTACCCCCCTACCCCCCTTCCTAGCCGTGCAAGCCCCTAGCCCCTACCCCCCTAGCCCCGGCTTCCTAGCCATGCAAGCCCCTAGCCCCTCCCCCCCTAGCCCCGGCTTCCGAGCCGTGCAAGCCCCTAGCCCCATCCCCGCTAACCCCCTTCCTAGCCATGCATGCAAGTCCCTACCTCGTACACCCCGGGTCTCCCTGAAGCCTGAAGCGCCGCTGCCGCTGCGCTGCTGCCTGCAAACCCATGCCTCAAACAAGGCCGGCCCAGCCGGCAATCCCGCCGCACTTCGGGCCTTCCCGCAACTCGCCAAACCCTTGCACCGCCCGACGCAACGCCCCCCTCACATGCAGCGGCAGCATGCCAGCAGCGCCCAAGTTGCCCTTTCACATCGCAAGCCCCTAGCCCCTGGGGTGGAGCCGCTGTGCAGCTGGCCCGCCAGCCCCCTAGCCCCCTTCCGAGCCGTGCAAGCCCCTAGCCCCTACCCCCCTACCCCCCTTCCGAGCCGTGCAAGCCCCTAGCCCCTTTCCCGCTAACCCCCTTCCTAGCCATGCATGCAAGTCCCTACCTCGTACACCCCGGGTCTCCCTGAAGCCTGAAGCGCCGCTGCCGCTGCGCTGCTGCCTGCGAACCCATGCCTCAAACAAGGCCGGCCCAGCATGCAATCCCGCCGCACTTCGGGCCTTCCCGCAACTCGCCAAGCCCTCCCACTGCCCGACGCAGCGCCCCCCTCACATGCAGCAGCAGCATGCCAGCAGCGCCCAAGTTGCCCTATCACATCGCAAGCCCCTAGCCCCTGGGGTGGGGCCGCTGTGCTGCTGGCGGGCCAGCCGCCCGGCCGTGTTGTCCCTAGGCCTGCCGTCCATTCCAATAAGAGAAGCCTCAAGTGCCACTGCCGCTGCGAGAAGCCTCAAGTGCCACTGCCGCTGCGCTGCTGCCTGCGGACCCGTGGGTCACCCTGCCCGTAACTCAAACAAGGCCGGCCCAGCCTCGATTTCGCGTGCCCTCCCGCCGCACTTCGGTGCTTCCCGCAACTCGCCGCCCTCACATGCAGCGCCAGCATGCCAGCAGCGCCGGCGGCCGCCTGGAAGGCCCCCGACGGGGTGGGCCGAGACAAGGTGGTCGCCGGCTGGTGGGCTCTGCCGCCGGGTGGCCAGGGGCCCCTGGGGTGGGGCCGCTGTGCTGCTGGCGGGCCAGCCGCCGGGCCGTGTTGTCCCTAGGGTTGCCGTCCATTCCAATAGGAGAAGCCTCAAGTGCCACTGCCGCTGCGCTGCTGCCTGCGGACCCGTGGGTCATCCTGCCCGTAACTCATTACTGCACCCTCCTATTTACTTTCCGGCGGGCGGGGCAACACCACAACGGCAGCACCGCTGCCTTCCATAACACCTTCCCACCGGGCACCGCTGAGTCCGCCCTGCCCCCTAGCCCCAAACCGCGCTACTCCCTTCCCCCTACCCCCTACCCCCGCCTTACCCCCTACCCCCTGGCCCCACCCTACCCCCTAGCCCTTGGCCCCCCCCTTCCCAGCCGTGCAAGCCCTTAGCCCCTTAGACGTAGCATAGATTCTCACCAGCCAACACCAAGCACCGCTGGCCAGGCTGCCTCCTGACCCGTGGGGCACCCCGACCGTAACTCAAACACCAAGCAAGACCACCTCCCCCTTACCTCGACTCACCATGCAAACTGCCGTACAGCATCCTTGCCCTTCCGCCCTGCCCTCCACCATACCAGCTTCCGCCAGCACCAAGGCTATACTTCATAGCCCCACTGTAGCACCACGGTCCGCACCTCAAACCATGCCACAGCGGTCATCCCACCCCACATCACCGTAGTCACCAACAGTAACACCCGGAAACCACAGCGACCCCTACCCGCAACGCCCTCATTCCTAGCCGCTGAGTCGGCCACTCGCCATGCAAACTGCCGTACAGCATCCTTGCCCTTCCGCCCTACCCTCCACCATACCAGCTTCCGCCAGCAGCAAGGCTCTACTTCATAGCCCCACTGTAGCACCACCGTCAGCACCTCAAACCATGCCAGAGCGGTCATCCCACCCCACATCACAGTAGTCACCAACAATAACACCCGCAAACCACACCGACCCCTACCCGCAACGCCCTCATTCCTAGCCGCTGAGTCGGCCAAATGACGTCGCGCGCTTCTCAATTTGGTGAACGTGTTTCACACACCTGACGACTGCGACCTACGGCCACACGTCATGCAGGCTACTTACTCGCCAGCAGGCAAGACAACAACACAAGGAAAGCACCGCTGCCTCCCGCCTAACCCCTTCCAAACCCCTGTGTAAGTTCTAACCCCTTCTCCTACATGCAGCGCCAGCATCTGAGCAGAACCCAAACCGGCCTCCAACAACAACGCCACCCCCCTCCCGTAACTGGACACCGCCACCATTTACCCTAACTTTAGTTAGCAGTTGCCGCCTGCAACTGCCGGCTGCAACTGCCGGCTGCAACTGCCGGCTGCAACTGCCGGCTGCAACTGCCCGCTGCAACCTCCACCTGCAACTCCCGGCGTCAACTGCCGCGTGTCACGTCTTATCCTTCGCCTATCCAACCGAAACGTACCTAACACTACTTAATGCACCTAACCTACTGCCACGACTTTACAGCTGTCCTTAGGTGCTCAACCAGTCCTACTGAAACCACTGCAGCTGTACTATGTAATAGTAGTTCAACCGTACCGAGAGCAATGTACATTAATAGGCCCTTATTGTTGACGTTGGTCCTACTGACCTGCTGGCTAACACTCTTTACAAGCGTTACGTTCGTAGCACGTCCTAACGAACGCAGTGCAGATGTAGTCTCCAGGCACGCAAATTGGCAACTGGCGTTCCCGTTCTGGCACCGCAACCGACGCCTTCACAACAGCTTCGCACCAGCCCTTCTATGGACAGCACAGCTCGTGATATGGGTTGCAAAGATAGCTGCTTTCAGTGTATCGTCCTTGACCTCCGCCATTGCCTGTTGGCTGCTCAGCACACCGCTCTCGACCATAACTGCCATCTGCCTCCTTCAAGTTGCGGTCACATATTGGCGCGAGTTGGTGCATTGTGTCGTCCTCGCACCTCCTCTCGTCATGTACTTGCCAACCCTCATGAGAGGTGCCCGTTCGGCACTGTCTCGCGGCCAGACCACCATCCTCTGCCTCTTCCTGATCATGCACCTTGCGACAGCCTTTACTACCGGGGCTACCACTTCTTCCACCACGACTACAACGGCTCCAATCGTCCCCGACACACCCCCCTCCAACTGCATCCACCTCTTCCTTCGCCAACTGAACGGCAGCACTACACTCGTCCGTATGCCAGCATCCCTACCCATGCAGCGTGTCTTGGAGCTGGACGGAGCTTACTCCCCTGCGACGGCCCATGCCCTCCGCCTCATTTGCAATGGAAGGCGCCTTCACCCCTCCCGCAGCCCAGCTTACCTACGCATCACCAACAACAGTACCGTTCACGTCACCAGCGTATTGCTTGGAGGCATGCAGCGGCCACAACACCAAGGTATGTTATGCTTTACGTCCGTTCAGATACCCTGGTCTCCGACTACTTTGCATCTATCCTTAAAGAACGTGACCTGCGCCTCACCTGCCACCATTGCCATCTTTCCGGCCCTTGCCACATCTCGCCCGGTTGCCGTCCGTACCGACCTTGCCCGTTCTGCCGCGCGCCCCGCACCCCTGCCGTACCTCAGATACGCCCCAGCCTCCGGCCCCCATCTCCCTCCCGCATCTTCTTACTACCTTATCCAGCCTCCAACACCTCAACTTCCCCTTCCTTTGCAGGTGCACCGGGCGAAACATTCCAGTTCTCCGGGCGGCCTTCCAGTCCTCCCGTTCCAACTCCTACACCGACCTCCTCTACGCCCCAACTGAGCTTAGACCTCCTGCACCGGCTCATACACGCTAACCCGCACCTCCGAAATGCCTTGCCGCCTCCGACGTCTGAGCAGGAATTCGGGCAGTGGGCGCCAGCCGCCCAGCTTCTCTTGCCTCTACTACACGTCCCTCGGAACAAATGGACAGAGCATCAGCGTACCATTCAGGTCTTCCTCTCCAACCACCGCGCTGACCTCCAGCACCTTTCCACCCAACTCCCCAAACGACTGCTAACTGTGACGGCTGTGCAACAACTGCTGACTGACCACCCCCACCTGCAGGGCCTCCTGCCCCCTGAAGGCCAGCCGTTTCAGGCAGGACACCAGCAACAACTGTCTACGGCGCTGCAAGTCTTCTTCCCAAGCCACACCGCTACCCAACTCCTCACCTTCCTTAACAACCATGCGCACCACTTTGCACGCCCGGCACCGCCTACAGGGACCGCTACCATTCAACCCGACGCCAACCTCGTCCAAATAGCCCAACTCATGGGTGTGGCGGTTTCAGATGACCCAGCAGCGCAGGAGCAGCTGGACGCTTGGCAGGAGCGGTCCCGTACAACACTCACAGACAACGTCACCAAGATCTTGGAACACAAGGTGCGGTACGAGGAAGGATCCAGGACATCTTACGCCACACGTCCCATTTGTACGACACTCACACGGCTTGCCCACAACCCCATCGACCATCCTGTCCAAACCCCCGCACAATCCACAACCTGGCACCATGCGTCACCTTACGGCAAACGCTACCCCTCGCCCTGCCTCATTCTCAGGCACGGCCGGGCACATCCACCGCGCTCACTTTACAGGACCTCGGCTTAACCCTCGACGACGACACCAAGGATGCAGCTGCATTCCGTACGGCGCTTGCGGCCAACCTGCCCACCAAGGTATGCAGCTGCTGCAGCCGGCGCCACGTCCCAGCCGACATCCACACATATCGATACTTTGATCTCAGAGGCAACATGACACCCCTCCTAGCCAAGAACGGCCCGACCACTTTGGACTGCCCCCGTGACGGCACTACGCTTTGGGTTCCTCCTGACCCCGACGAAGCCCGCCTTCTGACGTCGCAATCAGGCAACCGCACCTCGGTTGACGGTGAGCATCGTAAAACCGCTTCATGCCTGCATTGCTGCATATGTGGGTATTTCCGCCCCGACATGGTACTGCACGCTTTTCTTCTTATACCAGTGCCTCCTGTACACGAAGCCGCTGTATGTACTGTCCTCCTACACTCCCGCCTCCATCCACGTGCCTCCTCCTGTACCCTACTTCCCTTCCTCGCAGCTTTGCTGGAGGAGGCCCTTCGCACCATGCAGCCGTCCCCACCCCCACCAGCACCCATGGAGCGAGCTGTCGCAGCCGCCGAACGCGTCGCCCGCCCTGCTGAGCCCCCTTCACCCCCACTGTCACCTCCCGCCCGTGTTCCACTCTTCATCCAAGCCCACCCCGACGCCGGCTGTGTGCGCCTATCGCCGGACGGCAACCACTTCATGGATATGTGCCTCGAATGCCACACCCACCTTCACCGCCACACCGTGCCACCCCACTCGCTCGCGCGTGTTGACAATGGTGTCCGCCCGCCGCACCTACCGCCGCTCACCATCGTGGAGGAGCGCCTGCTGGCGCTCATCCGAGTGGTGCGCAGCCTGGTTGTGTGCCGCCCGGCAACCGCCCGCATCCAGCCAGGCGAAGGGCACCTTACGCTGCGCGCTCACATCGTTGGCTTTCGAGGCCCCGGCCCAGTGCAGATCGCCAAAGTCTTTCCACCGCGGCCATCCGAAGTGGCCGACCTCATCAGCATCATCCTCATTGGCCCCGCTCAGACGTACGACGACGCACTGGACCTCGCCCGCCGCTCCCCCGCCCTCCAAGTCCGCGGCAAGGTCGTCGCGACATGGGCCCTGCACCTCGGTGCGCTCTACGAACGGCTGGGCTTGTGCCGGCTCGACAGAGACGCCGTCCACGAGTGGGAGGCCCTCCCTGACAGTGTCCCCGAAGCCCTCCTGCACACGGCCACCTACACGCGCACCATCGAGGAGGCTAACGAGTTCCTGCAGCTCCTACGAGCCGACCAGGAGCGGTACGCCCGTGCCAGGTACGGCACCGAGGAAGAAGCTGCCGCAGCCGGTGTTCAACCTGCGGCCCCCCCACCGGCGGCCCCTGCACCCCCCGCAGCAACCACGGCCCCACCACCGCCCCCACCCCAGGTGCGCGCCATGCTTACCGTCCTCGGCACTTTGCACCGTCCCCCGTATTTCTTTGAACGCTCCGTGCCACCATTCCGGCCGTGTTCCGGCACCCTACACTACTCGCCCACCCGTGTTTACTCGCCGTCGTGACCATATGTACATGCCACCTTCCGTCGCCTCGACGCACCCTCGGCTGATTCTGCAATGCCCGATCCTCCACCAGGCACCGTCCCGATCACGGTCTAAGCCCGGCCCTGCCATCCAAAAGGCTGTCGCCCACCTTGACCTGCGAACAGCCGAGACCCTCCTACGGCAGGTCGCCAACCATAAATGGACGGCCGCCGCTCAAACCCTGCCACGCGGCACCTCCCTCGCGGAGCACACCACCAACTTGCCGCAGTACTTACGGAAGAACGCGGCTCACCTCAAAATGGTACGCACGTGCCTTTCGCACGCTACTCCGCGCGTCCTGCCACTCTATTGGGAACAACCTGCAATAATGCGGCCTTCACCGCCACCGTGTACACCCTGTCACCCGCTGCCAACTCGTCCTTCCGTTCCTCACAACACACCGCTGCTGCATTCCTCCACAACTGCCGCAGATCCTGGAGGACCACCTCCGTGCCCAGCGGCAGCCGGGCCAGCAAGCACACCCCCCTCCGCCCACCTCTGCCGCGGGCCCCAGCGCTCCCCCCAGCACTGCCGCTCCAGTGCACCAACCCTCGCCTCCGACCCCCCCGCCGCCCATCCACCCCGCGCCTGGCGCGCTAATCCCGCCCGGCTCCCTCCTCGTCCTTACATCGGAGCACGGCGGCCTCCCTCCCGCTGCCGCCCCAACCGCCGCCACCGCCCCCACCGCAGGCACTCCCCCCATCCCCGCCACCGGCGCACCCGCCGCAGCCACTGCCCCCACCCCCGCCACCTCTGCGACGGCCACCACTGCCGCCGCCACCACAAGCACAAGCCCTCCACCACCGCCCCCGCCCGCTGCTCCCGCCGCCTCGCCACCACCGGTCGCGCCTTCAGCGCCTGGCCCCACGTACGGCACGGACGAAGTCTCCTTCATCACCACCACCGAAGCCCCGCCCGACCTGAGCGCCATCTTCAAGGAGGCCGTCGGGAACCCGGACGCCTTCATAGACATCTGCAACGGCTGGCCGCTGGTGGTCTCCACCGAGGGGGAGCCGCTGAACGACTACGACCCCAATTGGCTCCTCCTCGCGCACCCCAACCGCTTCCCCAACGGCACCGGCGCCTGCCCCGTCCGCATGTCCCTGCACGCGTGGATCCTGCTGCAGCTGCAGCGCTGGGTGCCGCCGCTGAGGGACGGCTCCCGTGATGAGAGCGCCGAGGCGCCGCATTTCATCCTGGATGCCTTCGACATCTGGCAGCGGCACTCCGTCAACGCGCAGGTGGCCGTCCGCCTGAGGATGCAGCCGCACCTCGTGCAGGCGCTGGGCCGCATGAGCATGAGCGACATCCTGCACACCACTGACCTGCTCGCCGCCGGCCTGCCGGCGTGGCGCCTCGTGGACCGCCTCCACGACGCGCCTCCTGTGGTGCGGGACCTGGTCCGCGCCGTGCACAGCACCTCCACGCACGTCGTCGGTTCCGTGGCGTCGCTGGCCAGCCTGCGCAGCCGTGGGTACGCGCTGTGGCTGGTCCTCGGGCCGCCCACCCTGTCGTGGACATTGAACCTCTCGTCGCTCGCGTCGCAGTCCGTCTACCAGCTGGCCGGGCGCGGCTATAAGTTCGACCGTGATACCGGGGAGCCCGTCAACCGCCCCGCCGCCGCTGAGCGGTGGCACCTCATCGCGTCCAGCCCCCGCTCCGCCGCCGAGTTCATGCGCGCCTTCACTCACGCCTTCTGCGACGTCTTCCTGGGCTGGCCCGTCACTGACGAGCGGCAGCTCCGGCCCGACTGCCTCTTCGGCCGCGTCTCTGGCTTCCTGTTCAAGTTCGAGATGCACAAGAGCGGCGAGCTCCACTCCCACGGCGTGCTGTGGCAGCCCGGCCTGCACCCGCACCGCCTACGTCTGGCCGTGCAAGACGGCCGCCTCCAGGGGCGCGTGCTGGACTTCATGGAGTCCATCCAGCAGCAGTGGCTGCCATCGCCCGTGCTGTACAGCCTGGGCGAGCATCCCATCCACGCCCTGAAGGTCACTGACCAGGAGGTCCTCGACGCTATCTCGGCCCTGGAAGATAGCACCGCCACCCAGCGCTTCAACCACATGCAGCAGCGCCTGCTGCACGCCCAGCTGGTGGAAGTGAGAAAGCGGCTGGCGTCCAGGACTCCGCCGCAGGCGTGTGAGGTGCCGCTCGAGTACCGCTCCATCGACTGCCCCGAGCGCCTGGCGCTCGCCGCGGCCGAGGCCATCCTGGAGCTCCTCCTGCACCACCACCTGGACGGCACGTGCACCCCGCCCCACGTCACCGCCACCGACGCCAACTGCCGCATGCGCATGCCCCGCCTCCTGCACTGGCTGTCCACCATCGAGGCCAGCCTGCACGGCGCCGTGCACCTCAAGCGGTACGGCACCACGCTCGTGGCGCACACCACCGCGCTGCTGCTGGCGCTGCCGTGCAACCACACCGTCGCCTTCACTTGCGAGCTCAGCCGCTGGGTCCGCACGCAGCGGCTCTGGGACGAGAAGCACGCCAACCTGCCTGCCGACCATCCCATGCGTGCGCGCCGCCCCAAGCTGCCCACGCTGGAGGACATGGCCTCCGACGCGGCGGACTACGCCCTCAAGTACGCCACCAAGGCGGAGACGTCCCAGGGCGGCGCCGCCATCGTCGCTGCCGCCACCCTCCTCAAGTACCGCATGCGCATGGAGCAGGACCTGCGGCACGTCCAGCAGCCGCCTGCGCACGGCACTGTGCCGCCTCCCGAGGCCCCCCAACCGCCGCGAACCCCGCTTGACATGCTCATGACGCTCCAGCAGCAGCCCATCGCCACCCCGGCCGACCAAGCCGGCGCCGGCACCGCGGCCCCCACCGCACCCGGGCAGGCCGCTCAGGAGGAGCAGGAGCAGGCGGCCGCCCGTGCGGCCGCCGCCGCCGCCGCGGGCCCCAGCACCAGCGCCGCCGTGCACGCCACCCCCGCGCCCAGCCACGCGACGCCGGCCCTCCCCCCGGCTGCCGCCAAAGGCAAGTACAACCTGGCGCACGCCATCAACGTTCAGACGGCGCAGACTACCTACTCCTGCGCCGGCGGCGGCGCTCCTGCTGCTGCTGAACAACGTCGGCATCGAGTCCCACAAGATGCAGCCGCATGACTACCGCCTCTTCGCCAGTCGCTTCCAGCCGCACCTGCTCTCGCCGGAAGACCAGCGCCAGGCCAGCGCGCTCCAACTCGTGCACGCCGCCGCCGCCGCCGCCGGCCCCTCCACTTCCGCCGCCGCACAGGTCGGCACCACCTCACCCCCCCGCCCCTCCTCGCCCATGTCCGTCGACGGCGAGGCACCACCTGTACGTGACGAGCCGTCCGATGACGACGCCTCTCCTGACGGCTCCCGGGTCCAGCCCGACCCCACCGCCGGGGCTTCCCACGCCGCCTACCTGGGCCGTCACGCGCCTGTACGACTACGAGCACCGTGGTGGAGACGGCGCCTTCCGTCACTACTCCCCCGTCCTGATGGCCATGCTCTTCTACAAGGTACCCCCATTTCCGTCGCCACCTGCTGTACCGCCGTTCGTACCTCGTACTTGCTCCCCTGCGCATCCGCCCTCAACATCGCGCTTCCCACCCGGCTTCTGATACATGACCTCTGCTCCATGCCATGTCCCTCCTCCCTCCTGCTTGCAGCGCCAGGCCGGAGGCGGCGCCGCCAACCAGACCGCACCTCATCTTCGCCTGGCGCCGTCGCACATGCAGCACGCCACCCACGTCTGGAGCCGTCGGGAGCGGCTCTTCATTCCGCAGCCCCTCTCCGACCCACCCCCGAGGCCCCCAGATGACTGCGCCGACCCCATCCTGCGCGACCGGTACGCCGCCTTCGCCCTGGGGAACTTCGCCGCCTACAGCGCCGCCGAGCCGCTCGACCTCAGCCGCGGCCTCTGGCCCGCGTACCAGCAGTACTTCTCCGGCGACGCCCTGCACATCCGCATCGCCCGCCGCTTGCTTGACAACGCTGACATGCTCGCCCGCGTCCGCATGCGCACCGAGGAGCGCCAGCTCCTGCAGGCCGACATCCAGACCAGCGTAGAGGAACAGGCCGAGGCCGCGGTCATGGAGGGCGTCCTGCCCCTGGATGACACCTTCACCGGCACCCCCGACGACGCCACTGACGTGCCATACGACCGCCCTCATGACAGGTGCGCCCGCCCCAATCCTGCACTCCCCCAGCGCTCCCGCTGCCTCGCCGCTCCCTGTGCTGCCTGCCTTTCACACCTTCCTTCTTACCCCTCCTCCCCCCCGTCCCTACGCACTTTCCTGCCCGCCACAAGGCCTCCCACCGAGGCGTGGAGCAACCAGGCGGCCGACGCCAGCATCCGCGCCCGCCTCAACGCCCGCGTCCTGGCAACGCACCCCACGCCACACCGCGGCAGCCCCAGCGAGGAGGCTTACGTCCAACTCGCCGTCGCCGCCCTTCCAGTCCCCTCCCACACGCGCTTCACCCACGAAGCCCGCAACTTCCGCCCCGCCGCCGAGTCCATCGCTCCCGCCGCTGTGTTCTCCCCGCAACGCCTGCAAGCCCTGGAGGACCAGTACGACAGCTTCTACCCGCTCCCGGCCCCCCATTGCTCTGGAACCTCCCACGCCTGACCTGGTCCTCCGCCTCCTTGACGCCGCCACCGCCCATGCCAAGCTCGTCGTCCTCCACCCCGACGGCACCCCCACCGGCGCCTCCTTCCCGGACCCTGCAACACCTGGCGCCGTCCCCCCCTTCATCCGCCTCCCGCCCGACCAGCGGCCGTCCGTGGAGGATACCATCCGCATCTTCACCCTCACCGACGACCAGGCGCAGCCCTTTCGTCTGTACGCCCACCTGTTCCTGGCGGAGAAGGAGGGCCGCCGCGTCCAGCCGCCTATCAATGCCGTCCTCACCGGCAAGCCTGGCACTGGCAAGAGCCAGGTCGTCCTCGCGCTCCTGTGGTTCGCCTTCCAACATGACTGCCACCACCAGATCGCCGTCGTCAGCTACACCTGGCGTGCCGCGCTACACGTAAGTGCTGCCCTCACCACCTCCCTTCAACCCTACCCGACCCTGCCACTTCCGTTCCGTCCACCACCTCCCCTTCCCTTGCCTCCGCGCCGTACCTGTGTCTTCCCACATGCTTGCCGTTCCGTGCACTCCCCGCAGGTCAGCACCCCTGCGAACGCTGGCACCAGCACCACCACCTTCTTTGCCACCGCTGGCCGCTTCGTGGGCTCCGCCCTCCAGCGTGCGGCGCGCAACCTTGCTGGGGTGCGCTTCATCATCATGGACGAGTTCAGCACCTGCAGCCTCACGCACCTCGCCAAGATCGCCCTCCACGTCCACGTCGTGCGTGCGCAGTTGGACCCCACCTCGGAGTTCCAGCCTGGCGGCATCCTCGCTGACGTGCACGGCCTCTTTGTCGGCGACCCCCGCCAGCTCGAGCAGCCGCAGCACCCGCCCATCTACAGCGGCGCTGCTAGGGAGCACCTTAAGATGCAGCACGCCATCAACCTGCACCTCGCCGCTCGCCAAAACAACCTCCCCGCCATCTCCACCACCCTCGCTGCCGCCGCCCCTACTGTTGAGGCCCAGCTGCGTGACCTCCGCAAGCCGTCCGGCCCAACCGAAGAGGTGGGCCGCCAGCTCTGGCGCAGCATCCCGTACGCCTTCGTGCTCACCACCCAGCACCGCGGCCTCACCACCACACCGGGCCGCCAACTGTACGACGCCGCCGAGACCTTCGCCGGAACCCAGGCCCACAGCCGCGCTGATGTGGAGCGCCTCGCTGACCTGTATAACGCCCACGTCGCCGCCGACATCACCAACCTGCCACCCCCCCACGTCGTCGTCCTCCGTCACTCTGTCCGCATACCGCTCCTGCACCGCCTTCTTCCCCACCACGCCCTCCACCACCGCCAGCAGCTCCTGCTCTGGCGCAGCGTTGACCTCGGCCCCGACGGCAAACCACTGCCCCCGCCCTACATCGAGGAGCTCGAACTGCTGGGCGGGCCTGGCAATGATGGTGACCTCCCCGCAATGTGCGCCTTCTTCCCCGGCATCCGCTACACCTTCACCACCAACGCCCATCCCAGCGTCCACCACGTCCACAACAACACCGCCACCGGCACCCGCATCGTCCTGCACCCCAACGAGCCCCCCGTGCCCAGCCCTGCCACCGCTCCCATTCACGTCCTCACTTACGTCCCACGCGCCCTCATCGTTCGGCCGGATGGCGGCGACCTGCCCCCCCTTGCTGCCGCCCCCGACCTGGACGCCAACGAGATCATTGTCACCCCCAAGTTCCGCACCTTCACGCCCAAATCCGCCAGCGCGCCCCAGGCCGTGCACCGTTTCGGCTTCCCAGTCGACCTCAACTACGCTGAGACCGACTACTTCGCTGAGGGCCAGACGTTCCGGGGCCAAACGTGGCTTGCGCACCTCTGCCGTCCCCCGACAGGCCACTGGCAGCGCGCTTCCATGTACGTCATCCCCACCCGCTTCTCCTCTATCGACGACCTCCGCCTCCTCTGCCCCATGTGGCCTCCCAATGATGACGCCGAACGTGAGCGTGTGCTCAAGCGCCTCACCGACCTCGCCCAGCCTGTTCCGGACCTGCAGGCCGAATGGGAGCGCCTACTCCAGCTGGACCAACTCACCCGGCAGCTCCTGCCTGACTTGCTGCGACGCCTCGCCCCCCTCCCACCACCCACCGCCCCAACACCGGCAACCGGCACCACTGTGCCATGACGACCATCCCTTACAGCACTACACCGCCTGCCATCCAACACCACCGCAGGCAAGTCCCCCACGCAACACCCGTGCCGTTACTACCCAACCCTACGACCTCCTGCCACACCCCTCCTCCCCTTTCTCCATCCCTAACCTCCCCATTCCGCACCTCCACCCTCTTCCATGCAGACGCCGCCCTCTCTACTTTGGTCCTCCACGTCACGGAGCCACACTTCAAGACTTCCACCTCGTTCTCGTTAGGGGCTGGCCTGTGCTCGCCATCCTGGATGTAACCAACATCTCCTCCTTTCCTATCTCCGACCCTGCCATCCAAACATACCACATGCCGGACACCATACATCACCCCCATACCGCCTCACCCCGACCACCTTCAGGGTGTCAGCGCCCTTCGGGCCGAAGGCCCAGCTTGTGGAAGAGCACCCGTTTAGTAAGCGGGAGGTCCCGAGATCGAAACTCGGCGTGAGCACTTTTGCGCCCTTCTGGGCATGTTTTGCTGGCCGCCACTCATGTTTTGGCATCCTCTAGTCAGTGGCTGCCTCTGCATTTAATGCTGACCCCGTAGAACTGGACATGGGGCGCCCAAAGTGGATCTGTCATGGGCTGCTGCTTGAAGCAGTCCCACAACACACTAAGCTCCCACTACACATACACCAAGCTGCGCTATAGGGCAATCAATACCATGTAACAACACAAGGTGACACAGCTCAACACCTCCTGACGTGCACACGCACGGACGTGGGCAATCCTGAATGAGGGGCATCAGTGCCATGTTGTGGCGGTGGGGGCTCTGCCCCAAAACACTCAGGCACAACCGTATCAGGACGGATACAGAAAAAAAGCAACTCACAGAGCCGCACTCCTCAAATCCCAGCCGCAGGCCTGTCTCCAAATGAGCCCCACACGCGCCTGCTCAACGACATCCACCGCACCCCAAACCCACAAGGTACGTATCAAAGTAGCCCGAGCCGTTGGTTGCTGCCATGTAGAGAAAGGTATGCAGGCAGCCACACACCATGTTGCTACCTTCTTAATAAATACTACAAAAAAGGCATCACATAACTCTCCTTCCCCTTTCTCGCCTGCCTCCCTTCTCCCAGGCGCCCCTGGCCCGCTCCGACCACCCCTCCGACCTGCAGCAGGCGGAGGGGCTGCTGGCGGGGGGCGCTGCGGACCGCGGAGCAGCTGGCGGGGGGTGGCAGCGGTGGGACAGCAGACGGGGAGGAGGAGGAGGCAGCAGACGGGGAGGAGGCAGCAGACGGGGAGGAGGAGGAGGAGGCAGGCGGGAACGTGGAGGTGGAGGAAGACGGGGAGGAGGGGGAGGAGGGGCCAGGGGAGGGCGGTCGGCGCCGCAGCGATGGCAGTGAGGGCAGCGGGCGCGGGTTTCTGGTAGAGTTTAATGCGACGTGTAGTGCAGAGTGGCGGGCGGGGGAGGTGGTGCGGCGCCACGTGCCCCTATTATGACGTACCATGCTTGTCATGTCATGCCCGGAGGCTGTATGTTGTGCCACTTTGCTATCCGTTCTGTTGCGCTGTGGTTGCACGTGCATGTGCTTCAGTGCTTGTGGTCGCTGTTGACAGCTTGCAACCTCCAGCTGGGGTGGGGAGTTGTACGGGCGAGCCTTCATCACAACAGCATGCACGTGATACGCCATGACACCTACCCCCTTAACATACCCCCTTAACACATCCGTCAGCTTTCGCATGCATGCTTAGCCCGTTTTCTGAACCTGCCAGCGGGAGTCCCCGCACAGCAAGCCCGCCGTCCCACACACTCATCAAGCTCACACCGTCGCAATCTCGTCAGCTTAGGTACGACCCAACATACACGGGCACCCAAGAGGCATCCGTCCTCATGCCCGCTGCTAGCACAATCAACGTTGCCAAACGCAAAAAGCATTAACCACTAGGAACCCAGGATAGCACTACGCTGACGTTTGTTGTCACCCAGATTGACCAAAATCGAAGGTGCCTAAAGTGCAGGGGATGAAGTCGGGCTTTTCCCTATGAGTAGACGCAGTGGTAAGGAGTAATGGGTTGCCATTACTCTAAGCTCTGCCAAATCTGTGCGCCTGGACCGGCCTTCGGCCGTTGATGGAGTGCTGTACATATGAAGCCAGTGTAAGTTTTCGCTGGGTCTGATTGATAGATAGGCGCCTCCTGGGAATGCTACAGGGTATCCTTCCTTACCTCTTTCCAATACGCTTTATACCGGTATGGTATCCTTACCCGTTTTCAATACACCTCACAAGGTGTCTAGGGTGCTGGTATTAGGTTCGGCGAAGAAAACGACGGAAATGTGCCCAATACGAACTAAGCCGGTTAAGTGCATGAGCAGACTGGTGGCAACCGTGGCATTTTGGCCTTGGACCAGAAATCAACTTGGGCATTGGCGGCTTATGTGCATATGTTTTATTAATTGAGTACACAATCGTTGAGTTAGTTATATGCCAGGAAAAGCCCGTTGGGAATGCTCAGGAAAAGAGGAATGACGCAGCTGGAGTCTCGGAGTAGAGTTCATTGCAGGTTTAACCAAACGGCTTTTGAATGGGAGGCAAATGTAGATTTGCCACTCTAGCATGGCAAGCGAACAGCAGGGTACATACAGGGCTACCATAGCGTATGCACATTCGCAGCTTGGAGCCTAGGGGCTTCATTTGCTCGCAAACAGCACTACCCCCTCCACCGGCAACGCCTACACCATTACTGGCTTCTTAGTGCAAGGTGGCTCCTTCAGCTTTGACTGCTGGCTGGGTCGGTGGTTGACGACGTGGCGGTTCCATCCACAGGTGGCATCAAGTGAGCGACACACTTCGTCCTCCTATCACATGCTGAAAGGACTTCCCTTTGTGTTGACAGGCCTTTCAGAACTTGGTTGTGTGGTGAAATACCTTCATGAGCGCCACAAAGTTATTACTGCTGGAGGGCCTAGCAACCGCACAAATAGAGTTCCACTTTCAAACTGCGCAAGCAGCTGGCGCCAACCTCTGCTACACTGCCGAGTTTAGCCACGTATGTACGCCCAAGACCTCGTCATCGATGCATGACCTATACCTCTACCACCACACCCGTACGGAAGCAAGGACCACAAATGGCGCCGCTTCACCCTGATGGTACCAATGGCTGCACCACCAGCATGCCTGTTTCAAAGCCTTGCACCACCAGCTAGCAAAAGTAGTATAATAACAAATACACTGGCAAACGAGTAGTACATACAGAAACTAGTTACGCCCTGGCCTTTGTGTCATGGCACGGTGAGTGAGGCAGCAATTGGAGGGGCATGGAGGGGTATATCATCGTTTCCTGTACGCCATCACCACCGCTGTCACCATCAGCAGCCAGTGTACCCCTGCCCAGCCTTCATACACAGTCCTGGCTCGTAAAAGCATGGTTTCCATTGCTTTTGGGACCACAAAGTACGGTGTCGTACGGGTGTTTGGCATTATAAGTCAATAAAATCATTCCTTGTCATCGGTTGCGGGCGTGGCGCAGTGGTTAGCGCGTAGGTCTCATACGTCAAGTGTGACTTGGGGTATCCTAAGGTCGAGGGTTCGAAACCCTCCGCCCGCAGCTCGCTCGTGTAGCTCAGTGGAAGAGCACCCGTTTAGTAAGCGGGAGGTCCCGAGATCGAAACTCGGCGTGAGCACTTTTGCGCCCTTCTGGGCATGTTTTGCTGGCCGCCACTCATGTTTTGGCATCCTCTAGTCAGTGGCTGCCTCTGCATTTAATGCTGACCCCGTAGAACTGGACATGGGGCGCCCAAAGTGGATCTGTCATGGGCTGCTGCTTGAAGCAGTCCCACAACACACTAAGCTCCCACTACACATACACCAAGCTGCGCTATAGGGCAATCAATACCATGTAACAACACAAGGTGACACAGCTCAACACCTCCTGACGTGCACACGCACGGACGTGGGCAATCCTGAATGAGGGGCATCAGTGCCATGTTGTGGCGGTGGGGGCTCTGCCCCAAAACACTCAGGCACAACCGTATCAGGACGGATACAGAAAAAAAGCAACTCACAGAGCCGCACTCCTCAAATCCCAGCCGCAGGCCTGTCTCCAAATGAGCCCCACACGCGCCTGCTCAACGACATCCACCGCACCCCAAACCCACAAGGTACGTATCAAAGTAGCCCGAGCCGTTGGTTGCTGCCATGTAGAGAAAGGTATGCAGGCAGCCACACACCATGTTGCTACCTTCTTAATAAATACTACAAAAAAGGCATCACATAACTCTCCTTCCCCTTTCTCGCCTGCCTCCCTTCTCCCAGGCGCCCCTGGCCCGCTCCGACCACCCCTCCGACCTGCAGCAGGCGGAGGGGCTGCTGGCGGGGGGCGCTGCGGACCGCGGAGCAGCTGGCGGGGGGTGGCAGCGGTGGGACAGCAGACGGGGAGGAGGAGGAGGCAGCAGACGGGGAGGAGGCAGCAGACGGGGAGGAGGAGGAGGAGGCAGGCGGGAACGTGGAGGTGGAGGAAGACGGGGAGGAGGGGGAGGAGGGGCCAGGGGAGGGCGGTCGGCGCCGCAGCGATGGCAGTGAGGGCAGCGGGCGCGGGTTTCTGGTAGAGTTTAATGCGACGTGTAGTGCAGAGTGGCGGGCGGGGGAGGTGGTGCGGCGCCACGTGCCCCTATTATGACGTACCATGCTTGTCATGTCATGCCCGGAGGCTGTATGTTGTGCCACTTTGCTATCCGTTCTGTTGCGCTGTGGTTGCACGTGCATGTGCTTCAGTGCTTGTGGTCGCTGTTGACAGCTTGCAACCTCCAGCTGGGGTGGGGAGTTGTACGGGCGAGCCTTCATCACAACAGCATGCACGTGATACGCCATGACACCTACCCCCTTAACATACCCCCTTAACACATCCGTCAGCTTTCGCATGCATGCTTAGCCCGTTTTCTGAACCTGCCAGCGGGAGTCCCCGCACAGCAAGCCCGCCGTCCCACACACTCATCAAGCTCACACCGTCGCAATCTCGTCAGCTTAGGTACGACCCAACATACACGGGCACCCAAGAGGCATCCGTCCTCATGCCCGCTGCTAGCACAATCAACGTTGCCAAACGCAAAAAGCATTAACCACTAGGAACCCAGGATAGCACTACGCTGACGTTTGTTGTCACCCAGATTGACCAAAATCGAAGGTGCCTAAAGTGCAGGGGATGAAGTCGGGCTTTTCCCTATGAGTAGACGCAGTGGTAAGGAGTAATGGGTTGCCATTACTCTAAGCTCTGCCAAATCTGTGCGCCTGGACCGGCCTTCGGCCGTTGATGGAGTGCTGTACATATGAAGCCAGTGTAAGTTTTCGCTGGGTCTGATTGATAGATAGGCGCCTCCTGGGAATGCTACAGGGTATCCTTCCTTACCTCTTTCCAATACGCTTTATACCGGTATGGTATCCTTACCCGTTTTCAATACACCTCACAAGGTGTCTAGGGTGCTGGTATTAGGTTCGGCGAAGAAAACGACGGAAATGTGCCCAATACGAACTAAGCCGGTTAAGTGCATGAGCAGACTGGTGGCAACCGTGGCATTTTGGCCTTGGACCAGAAATCAACTTGGGCATTGGCGGCTTATGTGCATATGTTTTATTAATTGAGTACACAATCGTTGAAATTATATGCCAGGAAAAGCCCGTTGGGAATGCTCAGGAAAAGAGGAATGACGCAGCTGGAGTCTCGGAGTAGAGTTCATTGCAGGTTTAACCAAACGGCTTTTGAATGGGAGGCAAATGTAGATTTGCCACTCTAGCATGGCAAGCGAACAGCAGGGTACATACAGGGCTACCATAGCGTATGCACATTCGCAGCTTGGAGCCTAGGGGCTTGATTTGCTCGCAAACAGCACTACCCCCTCCACCGGCAACGCCTACACCATTACTGCTGGCTTCTTAGTGCAAGGTGGCTCCTTCAGCTTTGACTGCTGGCTGGGTCGGTGGTTGACGACGTGGCGGTTCCATCCACAGGTGGCATCAAGTGAGCGACACACTTCGTCCTCCTATCACATGCTGAAAGGACTTCCCTTTGTGTTGACAGGCCTTTCAGAACTTGGTTGTGTGGTGAAATACCTTCATGAGCGCCACAAAGTTATTACTGCTGGAGGGCCTAGCAACCGCACAAATAGAGTTCCACTTTCAAACTGCGCAAGCAGCTGGCGCCAACCTCTGCTACACTGCCGAGTTTAGCCACGTATGTACGCCCAAGACCTCGTCATCGATGCATGACCTATACCTCTACCACCACACCCGTACGGAAGCAAGGACCACAAATGGCGCCGCTTCACCCTGATGGTACCAATGGCTGCACCACCAGCATGCCTGTTTCAAAGCCTTGCACCACCAGCTAGCAAAAGTAGTATAATAACAAATACACTGGCAAACGAGTAGTACATACAGAAACTAGTTACGCCCTGGCCTTTGTGTCATGGCACGGTGAGTGAGGCAGCAATTGGAGGGGCATGGAGGGGTATATCATCGTTTCCTGTACGCCATCACCACCGCTGTCACCATCAGCAGCCAGTGTACCCCTGCCCAGCCTTCATACACAGTCCTGGCTCGTAAAAGCATGGTTTCCATTGCTTTTGGGACCACAAAGTACGGTGTCGTACGGGTGTTTGGCATTATAAGTCAATAAAATCATTCCTTGTCATCGGTTGCGGGCGTGGCGCAGTGGTTAGCGCGTAGGTCTCATACGTCAAGTGTGACTTGGGGTATCCTAAGGTCGAGGGTTCGAAACCCTCCGCCCGCAGCTCGCTCGTGTAGCTCAGTGGAAGAGCACCCGTTTAGTAAGCGGGAGGTCCCGAGATCGAAACTCGGCGTGAGCACTTTTGCGCCCTTCTGGGCATGTTTTGCTGGCCGCCACTCATGTTTTGGCATCCTCTAGTCAGTGGCTGCCTCTGCATTTAATGCTGACCCCGTAGAACTGGACATGGGGCGCCCAAAGTGGATCTGTCATGGGCTGCTGCTTGAAGCAGTCCCACAACACACTAAGCTCCCACTACACATACACCAAGCTGCGCTATAGGGCAATCAATACCATGTAACAACACAAGGTGACACAGCTCAACACCTCCTGACGTGCACACGCACGGACGTGGGCAATCCTGAATGAGGGGCATCAGTGCCATGTTGTGGCGGTGGGGGCTCTGCCCCAAAACACTCAGGCACAACCGTATCAGGACGGATACAGAAAAAAAGCAACTCACAGAGCCGCACTCCTCAAATCCCAGCCGCAGGCCTGTCTCCAAATGAGCCCCACACGCGCCTGCTCAACGACATCCACCGCACCCCAAACCCACAAGGTACGTATCAAAGTAGCCCGAGCCGTTGGTTGCTGCCATGTAGAGAAAGGTATGCAGGCAGCCACACACCATGTTGCTACCTTCTTAATAAATACTACAAAAAAGGCATCACATAACTCTCCTTCCCCTTTCTCGCCTGCCTCCCTTCTCCCAGGCGCCCCTGGCCCGCTCCGACCACCCCTCCGACCTGCAGCAGGCGGAGGGGCTGCTGGCGGGGGGCGCTGCGGACCGCGGAGCAGCTGGCGGGGGGTGGCAGCGGTGGGACAGCAGACGGGGAGGAGGAGGAGGCAGCAGACGGGGAGGAGGCAGCAGACGGGGAGGAGGAGGAGGAGGCAGGCGGGAACGTGGAGGTGGAGGAAGACGGGGAGGAGGGGGAGGAGGGGCCAGGGGAGGGCGGTCGGCGCCGCAGCGATGGCAGTGAGGGCAGCGGGCGCGGGTTTCTGGTAGAGTTTAATGCGACGTGTAGTGCAGAGTGGCGGGCGGGGGAGGTGGTGCGGCGCCACGTGCCCCTATTATGACGTACCATGCTTGTCATGTCATGCCCGGAGGCTGTATGTTGTGCCACTTTGCTATCCGTTCTGTTGCGCTGTGGTTGCACGTGCATGTGCTTCAGTGCTTGTGGTCGCTGTTGACAGCTTGCAACCTCCAGCTGGGGTGGGGAGTTGTACGGGCGAGCCTTCATCACAACAGCATGCACGTGATACGCCATGACACCTACCCCCTTAACATACCCCCTTAACACATCCGTCAGCTTTCGCATGCATGCTTAGCCCGTTTCCTGAACCTGCCAGCGGGAGTCCCCGCACAGCAAGCCCGCCGTCCCACACACTCATCAAGCTCACACCGTCGCAATCTCGTCAGCTTAGGTACGACCCAACATACACGGGCACCCAAGAGGCATCCGTCCTCATGCCCGCTGCTAGCACAATCAACGTTGCCAAACGCAAAAAGCATTAACCACTAGGAACCCAGGATAGCACTACGCTGACGTTTGTTGTCACCCAGATTGACCAAAATCGAAGGTGCCTAAAGTGCAGGGGATGAAGTCGGGCTTTTCCCTATGAGTAGACGCAGTGGTAAGGAGTAATGGGTTGCCATTACTCTAAGCTCTGCCAAATCTGTGCGCCTGGACCGGCCTTCGGCCGTTGATGGAGTGCTGTACATATGAAGCCAGTGTAAGTTTTCGCTGGGTCTGATTGATAGATAGGCGCCTCCTGGGAATGCTACAGGGTATCCTTCCTTACCTCTTTCCAATACGCTTTATACCGGTATGGTATCCTTACCCGTTTTCAATACACCTCACAAGGTGTCTAGGGTGCTGGTATTAGGTTCGGCGAAGAAAACGACGGAAATGTGCCCAATACGAACTAAGCCGGTTAAGTGCATGAGCAGACTGGTGGCAACCGTGGCATTTTGGCCTTGGACCAGAAATCAACTTGGGCATTGGCGGCTTATGTGCATATGTTTTATTAATTGAGTACACAATCGTTGAGTTAGTTATATGCCAGGAAAAGCCCGTTGGGAATGCTCAGGAAAAGAGGAATGACGCAGCTGGAGTCTCGGAGTAGAGTTCATTGCAGGTTTAACCAAACGGCTTTTGAATGGGAGGCAAATGTAGATTTGCCACTCTAGCATGGCAAGCGAACAGCAGGGTACATACAGGGCTACCATAGCGTATGCACATTCGCAGCTTGGAGCCTAGGGGCTTGATTTGCTCGCAAACAGCACTACCCCCTCCACCGGCAACGCCTACACCATTACTGGCTTCTTAGTGCAAGGTGGCTCCTTCAGCTTTGACTGCTGGCTGGGTCGGTGGTTGACGACGTGGCGGTTCCATCCACAGGTGGCATCAAGTGAGCGACACACTTCGTCCTCCTATCACATGCTGAAAGGACTTCCCTTTGTGTTGACAGGCCTTTCAGAACTTGGTTGTGTGGTGAAATACCTTCATGAGCGCCACAAAGTTATTACTGCTGGAGGGCCTAGCAACCGCACAAATAGAGTTCCACTTTCAAACTGCGCAAGCAGCTGGCGCCAACCTCTGCTACACTGCCGAGTTTAGCCACGTATGTACGCCCAAGACCTCGTCATCGATGCATGACCTATACCTCTACCACCACACCCGTACGGAAGCAAGGACCACAAATGGCGCCGCTTCACCCTGATGGTACCAATGGCTGCACCACCAGCATGCCTGTTTCAAAGCCTTGCACCACCAGCTAGCAAAAGTAGTATAATAACAAATACACTGGCAAACGAGTAGTACATACAGAAACTAGTTACGCCCTGGCCTTTGTGTCATGGCACGGTGAGTGAGGCAGCAATTGGAGGGGCATGGAGGGGTATATCATCGTTTCCTGTACGCCATCACCACCGCTGTCACCATCAGCAGCCAGTGTACCCCTGCCCAGCCTTCATACACAGTCCTGGCTCGTAAAAGCATGGTTTCCATTGCTTTTGGGACCACAAAGTACGGTGTCGTACGGGTGTTTGGCATTATAAGTCAATAAAATCATTCCTTGTCATCGGTTGCGGGCGTGGCGCAGTGGTTAGCGCGTAGGTCTCATACGTCAAGTGTGACTTGGGGTATCCTAAGGTCGAGGGTCGAAACCCTCCGCCCGCAGCTCGCTCGTGTAGCTCAGTGGAAGAGCACCCGTTTAGTAAGCGGGAGGTCCCGAGATCGAAACTCGGCGTGAGCACTTTTGCGCCCTTCTGGGCATGTTTTGCTGGCCGCCACTCATGTTTTGGCATCCTCTAGTCAGTGGCTGCCTCTGCATTTAATGCTGACCCCGTAGAACTGGACATGGGGCGCCCAAAGTGGATCTGTCATGGGCTGCTGCTTGAAGCAGTCCCACAACACACTAAGCTCCCACTACACATACACCAAGCTGCGCTATAGGGCAATCAATACCATGTAACAACACAAGGTGACACAGCTCAACACCTCCTGACGTGCACACGCACGGACGTGGGCAATCCTGAATGAGGGGCATCAGTGCCATGTTGTGGCGGTGGGGGCTCTGCCCCAAAACACTCAGGCACAACCGTATCAGGACGGATACAGAAAAAAAGCAACTCACAGAGCCGCACTCCTCAAATCCCAGCCGCAGGCCTGTCTCCAAATGAGCCCCACACGCGCCTGCTCAACGACATCCACCGCACCCCAAACCCACAAGGTACGTATCAAAGTAGCCCGAGCCGTTGGTTGCTGCCATGTAGAGAAAGGTATGCAGGCAGCCACACACCATGTTGCTACCTTCTTAATAAATACTACAAAAAAGGCATCACATAACTCTCCTTCCCCTTTCTCGCCTGCCTCCCTTCTCCCAGGCGCCCCTGGCCCGCTCCGACCACCCCTCCGACCTGCAGCAGGCGGAGGGGCTGCTGGCGGGGGGCGCTGCGGACCGCGGAGCAGCTGGCGGGGGGTGGCAGCGGTGGGACAGCAGACGGGGAGGAGGAGGAGGCAGCAGACGGGGAGGAGGCAGCAGACGGGGAGGAGGAGGAGGAGACAGGCGGGAACGTGGAGGTGGAGGAAGACGGGGAGGAGGGGGAGGAGGGGCCAGGGGAGGGCGGTCGGCGCCGCAGCGATGGCAGTGAGGGCAGCGGGCGCGGGTTTCTGGTAGAGTTTAATGCGACGTGTAGTGCAGAGTGGCGGGCGGGGGAGGTGGTGCGGCGCCACGTGCCCCTATTATGACGTACCATGCTTGTCATGTCATGCCCGGAGGCTGTATGTTGTGCCACTTTGCTATCCGTTCTGTTGCGCTGTGGTTGCACGTGCATGTGCTTCAGTGCTTGTGGTCGCTGTTGACAGCTTGCAACCTCCAGCTGGGGTGGGGAGTTGTACGGGCGAGCCTTCATCACAACAGCATGCACGTGATACGCCATGACACCTACCCCCTTAACATACCCCCTTAACACATCCGTCAGCTTTCGCATGCATGCTTAGCCCGTTTTCTGAACCTGCCAGCGGGAGTCCCCGCACAGCAAGCCCGCCGTCCCACACACTCATCAAGCTCACACCGTCGCAATCTCGTCAGCTTAGGTACGACCCAACATACACGGGCACCCAAGAGGCATCCGTCCTCATGCCCGCTGCTAGCACAATCAACGTTGCCAAACGCAAAAAGCATTAACCACTAGGAACCCAGGATAGCACTACGCTGACGTTTGTTGTCACCCAGATTGACCAAAATCGAAGGTGCCTAAAGTGCAGGGGATGAAGTCGGGCTTTTCCCTATGAGTAGACGCAGTGGTAAGGAGTAATGGGTTGCCATTACTCTAAGCTCTGCCAAATTTGTGCGCCTGGACCGGCCTTCGGCCGTTGATGGAGTGCTGTACATATGAAGCCAGTGTAAGTTTTCGCTGGGTCTGATTGATAGATAGGCGCCTCCTGGGAATGCTACAGGGTATCCTTCCTTACCTCTTTCCAATACGCTTTATACCGGTATGGTATCCTTACCCGTTTTCAATACACCTCACAAGGTGTCTAGGGTGCTGGTATTAGGTTCGGCGAAGAAAACGACGGAAATGTGCCCAATACGAACTAAGCCGGTTAAGTGCATGAGCAGACTGGTGGCAACCGTGGCATTTTGGCCTTGGACCAGAAATCAACTTGGGCATTGGCGGCTTATGTGCATATGTTTTATTAATTGAGTACACAATCGTTGAGTTAGTTATATGCCAGGAAAAGCCCGTTGGGAATGCTCAGGAAAAGAGGAATGACGCAGCTGGAGTCTCGGAGTAGAGTTCATTGCAGGTTTAACCAAACGGCTTTTGAATGGGAGGCAAATGTAGATTTGCCACTCTAGCATGGCAAGCGAACAGCAGGGTACATACAGGGCTACCATAGCGTATGCACATTCGCAGCTTGGAGCCTAGGGGCTTGATTTGCTCGCAAACAGCACTACCCCCTCCACCGGCAACGCCTACACCATTACTGGCTTCTTAGTGCAAGGTGGCTCCTTCAGCTTTGACTGCTGGCTGGGTCGGTGGTTGACGACGTGGCGGTTCCATCCACAGGTGGCATCAAGTGAGCGACACACTTCGTCCTCCTATCACATGCTGAAAGGACTTCCCTTTGTGTTGACAGGCCTTTCAGAACTTGGTTGTGTGGTGAAATACCTTCATGAGCGCCACAAAGTTATTACTGCTGGAGGGCCTAGCAACCGCACAAATAGAGTTCCACTTTCAAACTGCGCAAGCAGCTGGCGCCAACCTCTGCTACACTGCCGAGTTTAGCCACGTATGTACGCCCAAGACCTCGTCATCGATGCATGACCTATACCTCTACCACCACACCCGTACGGAAGCAAGGACCACAAATGGCGCCGCTTCACCCTGATGGTACCAATGGCTGCACCACCAGCATGCCGGTTTCAAAGCCTTGCACCACCAGCTAGCAAAAGTAGTATAATAACAAATACACTGGCAAACGAGTAGTACATACAGAAACTAGTTACGCCCTGGCCTTTGTGTCATGGCACGGTGAGTGAGGCAGCAATTGGAGGGGCATGGAGGGGTATATCATCGTTTCCTGTACGCCATCACCACCGCTGTCACCATCAGCAGCCAGTGTACCCCTGCCCAGCCTTCATACACAGTCCTGGCTCGTAAAAGCATGGTTTCCATTGCTTTTGGGACCACAAAGTACGGTGTCGTACGGGTGTTTGGCATTATAAGTCAATAAAATCATTCCTTGTCATCGGTTGCGGGCGTGGCGCAGTGGTTAGCGCGTAGGTCTCATACGTCAAGTGTGACTTGGGGTATCCTAAGGTCGAGGGTCGAAACCCTCCGCCCGCAGCTCGCTCGTGTAGCTCAGTGGAAGAGCACCCGTTTAGTAAGCGGGAGGTCCCGAGATCGAAACTCGGCGTGAGCACTTTTGCGCCCTTCTGGGCATGTTTTGCTGGCCGCCACTCATGTTTTGGCATCCTCTAGTCAGTGGCTGCCTCTGCATTTAATGCTGACCCCGTAGAACTGGACATGGGGCGCCCAAAGTGGATCTGTCATGGGCTGCTGCTTGAAGCAGTCCCACAACACACTAAGCTCCCACTACACATACACCAAGCTGCGCTATAGGGCAATCAATACCATGTAACAACACAAGGTGACACAGCTCAACACCTCCTGACGTGCACACGCACGGACGTGGGCAATCCTGAATGAGGGGCATCAGTGCCATGTTGTGGCGGTGGGGGCTCTGCCCCAAAACACTCAGGCACAACCGTATCAGGACGGATACAGAAAAAAAGCAACTCACAGAGCCGCACTCCTCAAATCCCAGCCGCAGGCCTGTCTCCAAATGAGCCCCACACGCGCCTGCTCAACGACATCCACCGCACCCCAAACCCACAAGGTACGTATCAAAGTAGCCCGAGCCGTTGGTTGCTGCCATGTAGAGAAAGGTATGCAGGCAGCCACACACCATGTTGCTACCTTCTTAATAAATACTACAAAAAAGGCATCACATAACTCTCCTTCCCCTTTCTCGCCTGCCTCCCTTCTCCCAGGCGCCCCTGGCCCGCTCCGACCACCCCTCCGACCTGCAGCAGGCGGAGGGGCTGCTGGCGGGGGGCGCTGCGGACCGCGGAGCAGCTGGCGGGGGGTGGCAGCGGTGGGACAGCAGACGGGGAGGAGGAGGAGGCAGCAGACGGGGAGGAGGCAGCAGACGGGGAGGAGGAGGAGGAGACAGGCGGGAACGTGGAGGTGGAGGAAGACGGGGAGGAGGGGGAGGAGGGGCCAGGGGAGGGCGGTCGGCGCCGCAGCGATGGCAGTGAGGGCAGCGGGCGCGGGTTTCTGGTAGAGTTTAATGCGACGTGTAGTGCAGAGTGGCGGGCGGGGGAGGTGGTGCGGCGCCACGTGCCCCTATTATGACGTACCATGCTTGTCATGTCATGCCCGGAGGCTGTATGTTGTGCCACTTTGCTATCCGTTCTGTTGCGCTGTGGTTGCACGTGCATGTGCTTCAGTGCTTGTGGTCGCTGTTGACAGCTTGCAACCTCCAGCTGGGGTGGGGAGTTGTACGGGCGAGCCTTCATCACAACAGCATGCACGTGATACGCCATGACACCTACCCCCTTAACATACCCCCTTAACACATCCGTCAGCTTTCGCATGCATGCTTAGCCCGTTTTCTGAACCTGCCAGCGGGAGTCCCCGCACAGCAAGCCCGCCGTCCCACACACTCATCAAGCTCACACCGTCGCAATCTCGTCAGCTTAGGTACGACCCAACATACACGGGCACCCAAGAGGCATCCGTCCTCATGCCCGCTGCTAGCACAATCAACGTTGCCAAACGCAAAAAGCATTAACCACTAGGAACCCAGGATAGCACTACGCTGACGTTTGTTGTCACCCAGATTGACCAAAATCGAAGGTGCCTAAAGTGCAGGGGATGAAGTCGGGCTTTTCCCTATGAGTAGACGCAGTGGTAAGGAGTAATGGGTTGCCATTACTCTAAGCTCTGCCAAATTTGTGCGCCTGGACCGGCCTTCGGCCGTTGATGGAGTGCTGTACATATGAAGCCAGTGTAAGTTTTCGCTGGGTCTGATTGATAGATAGGCGCCTCCTGGGAATGCTACAGGGTATCCTTCCTTACCTCTTTCCAATACGCTTTATACCGGTATGGTATCCTTACCCGTTTTCAATACACCTCACAAGGTGTCTAGGGTGCTGGTATTAGGTTCGGCGAAGAAAACGACGGAAATGTGCCCAATACGAACTAAGCCGGTTAAGTGCATGAGCAGACTGGTGGCAACCGTGGCATTTTGGCCTTGGACCAGAAATCAACTTGGGCATTGGCGGCTTATGTGCATATGTTTTATTAATTGAGTACACAATCGTTGAGTTAGTTATATGCCAGGAAAAGCCCGTTGGGAATGCTCAGGAAAAGAGGAATGACGCAGCTGGAGTCTCGGAGTAGAGTTCATTGCAGGTTTAACCAAACGGCTTTTGAATGGGAGGCAAATGTAGATTTGCCACTCTAGCATGGCAAGCGAACAGCAGGGTACATACAGGGCTACCATAGCGTATGCACATTCGCAGCTTGGAGCCTAGGGGCTTGATTTGCTCGCAAACAGCACTACCCCCTCCACCGGCAACGCCTACACCATTACTGGCTTCTTAGTGCAAGGTGGCTCCTTCAGCTTTGACTGCTGGCTGGGTCGGTGGTTGACGACGTGGCGGTTCCATCCACAGGTGGCATCAAGTGAGCGACACACTTCGTCCTCCTATCACATGCTGAAAGGACTTCCCTTTGTGTTGACAGGCCTTTCAGAACTTGGTTGTGTGGTGAAATACCTTCATGAGCGCCACAAAGTTATTACTGCTGGAGGGCCTAGCAACCGCACAAATAGAGTTCCACTTTCAAACTGCGCAAGCAGCTGGCGCCAACCTCTGCTACACTGCCGAGTTTAGCCACGTATGTACGCCCAAGACCTCGTCATCGATGCATGACCTATACCTCTACCACCACACCCGTACGGAAGCAAGGACCACAAATGGCGCCGCTTCACCCTGATGGTACCAATGGCTGCACCACCAGCATGCCGGTTTCAAAGCCTTGCACCACCAGCTAGCAAAAGTAGTATAATAACAAATACACTGGCAAACGAGTAGTACATACAGAAACTAGTTACGCCCTGGCCTTTGTGTCATGGCACGGTGAGTGAGGCAGCAATTGGAGGGGCATGGAGGGGTATATCATCGTTTCCTGTACGCCATCACCACCGCTGTCACCATCAGCAGCCAGTGTACCCCTGCCCAGCCTTCATACACAGTCCTGGCTCGTAAAAGCATGGTTTCCATTGCTTTTGGGACCACAAAGTACGGTGTCGTACGGGTGTTTGGCATTATAAGTCAATAAAATCATTCCTTGTCATCGGTTGCGGGCGTGGCGCAGTGGTTAGCGCGTAGGTCTCATACGTCAAGTGTGACTTGGGGTATCCTAAGGTCGAGGGTTCGAAACCCTCCGCCCGCAGCTCGCTCGTGTAGCTCAGTGGAAGAGCACCCGTTTAGTAAGCGGGAGGTCCCGAGATCGAAACTCGGCGTGAGCACTTTTGCGCCCTTCTGGGCATGTTTTGCTGGCCGCCACTCATGTTTTGGCATCCTCTAGTCAGTGGCTGCCTCTGCATTTAATGCTGACCCCGTAGAACTGGACATGGGGCGCCCAAAGTGGATCTGTCATGGGCTGCTGCTTGAAGCAGTCCCACAACACACTAAGCTCCCACTACACATACACCAAGCTGCGCTATAGGGCAATCAATACCATGTAACAACACAAGGTGACACAGCTCAACACCTCCTGACGTGCACACGCACGGACGTGGGCAATCCTGAATGAGGGGCATCAGTGCCATGTTGTGGCGGTGGGGGCTCTGCCCCAAAACACTCAGGCACAACCGTATCAGGACGGATACAGAAAAAAAGCAACTCACAGAGCCGCACTCCTCAAATCCCAGCCGCAGGCCTGTCTCCAAATGAGCCCCACACGCGCCTGCTCAACGACATCCACCGCACCCCAAACCCACAAGGTACGTATCAAAGTAGCCCGAGCCGTTGGTTGCTGCCATGTAGAGAAAGGTATGCAGGCAGCCACACACCATGTTGCTACCTTCTTAATAAATACTACAAAAAAGGCATCACATAACTCTCCTTCCCCTTTCTCGCCTGCCTCCCTTCTCCCAGGCGCCCCTGGCCCGCTCCGACCACCCCTCCGACCTGCAGCAGGCGGAGGGGCTGCTGGCGGGGGGCGCTGCGGACCGCGGAGCAGCTGGCGGGGGGTGGCAGCGGTGGGACAGCAGACGGGGAGGAGGAGGAGGCAGCAGACGGGGAGGAGGAGGAGGAGGCAGGCGGGAACGTGGAGGTGGAGGAAGACGGGGAGGAGGGGGAGGAGGGGCCAGGGGAGGGCGGTCGGCGCCGCAGCGATGGCAGTGAGGGCAGCGGGCGCGGGTTTCTGGTAGAGTTTAATGCGACGTGTAGTGCAGAGTGGCGGGCGGGGGAGGTGGTGCGGCGCCACGTGCCCCTATTATGACGTACCATGCTTGTCATGTCATGCCCGGAGGCTGTATGTTGTGCCACTTTGCTATCCGTTCTGTTGCGCTGTGGTTGCACGTGCATGTGCTTCAGTGCTTGTGGTCGCTGTTGACAGCTTGCAACCTCCAGCTGGGGTGGGGAGTTGTACGGGCGAGCCTTCATCACAACAGCATGCACGTGATACGCCATGACACCTACCCCCTTAACATACCCCCTTAACACATCCGTCAGCTTTCGCATGCATGCTTAGCCCGTTTTCTGAACCTGCCAGCGGGAGTCCCCGCACAGCAAGCCCGCCGTCCCACACACTCATCAAGCTCACACCGTCGCAATCTCGTCAGCTTAGGTACGACCCAACATACACGGGCACCCAAGAGGCATCCGTCCTCATGCCCGCTGCTAGCACAATCAACGTTGCCAAACGCAAAAAGCATTAACCACTAGGAACCCAGGATAGCACTACGCTGACGTTTGTTGTCACCCAGATTGACCAAAATCGAAGGTGCCTAAAGTGCAGGGGATGAAGTCGGGCTTTTCCCTATGAGTAGACGCAGTGGTAAGGAGTAATGGGTTGCCATTACTCTAAGCTCTGCCAAATCTGTGCGCCTGGACCGGCCTTCGGCCGTTGATGGAGTGCTGTACATATGAAGCCAGTGTAAGTTTTCGCTGGGTCTGATTGATAGATAGGCGCCTCCTGGGAATGCTACAGGGTATCCTTCCTGACCTCTTTCCAATACGCTTTATACCGGTATGGTATCCTTACCCGTTTTCAATACACCTCACAAGGTGTCTAGGGTGCTGGTATTAGGTTCGGCGAAGAAAACGACGGAAATGTGCCCAATACGAACTAAGC
Source organism: Astrephomene gubernaculifera (assembly GCA_021605115.1). Taxonomy (NCBI): domain Eukaryota; kingdom Viridiplantae; phylum Chlorophyta; class Chlorophyceae; order Chlamydomonadales; family Astrephomenaceae; genus Astrephomene; species Astrephomene gubernaculifera. The sequence goes on from BMAR01000063.1 coordinate 339,469, forward strand.
CGGTTAAGTGCATGAGCAGACTGGTGGCAACCGTGGCATTTTGGCCTTGGACCAGAAATCAACTTGGGCATTGGCGGCTTATGTGCATATGTTTTATTAATTGAGTACACAATCGTTGAGTTAGTTATATGCCAGGAAAAGCCCGTTGGGAATGCTCAGGAAAAGAGGAATGACGCAGCTGGAGTCTCGGAGTAGAGTTCATTGCAGGTTTAACCAAACGGCTTTTGAATGGGAGGCAAATGTAGATTTGCCACTCTAGCATGGCAAGCGAACAGCAGGGTACATACAGGGCTACCATAGCGTATGCACATTCGCAGCTTGGAGCCTAGGGGCTTGATTTGCTCGCAAACAGCACTACCCCCTCCACCGGCAACGCCTACACCATTACTGGCTTCTTAGTGCAAGGTGGCTCCTTCAGCTTTGACTGCTGGCTGGGTCGGTGGTTGACGACGTGGCGGTTCCATCCACAGGTGGCATCAAGTGAGCGACACACTTCGTCCTCCTATCACATGCTGAAAGGACTTCCCTTTGTGTTGACAGGCCTTTCAGAACTTGGTTGTGTGGTGAAATACCTTCATGAGCGCCACAAAGTTATTACTGCTGGAGGGCCTAGCAACCGCACAAATAGAGTTCCACTTTCAAACTGCGCAAGCAGCTGGCGCCAACCTCTGCTACACTGCCGAGTTTAGCCACGTATGTACGCCCAAGACCTCGTCATCGATGCATGACCTATACCTCTACCACCACACCCGTACGGAAGCAAGGACCACAAATGGCGCCGCTTCACCCTGATGGTACCAATGGCTGCACCACCAGCATGCCTGTTTCAAAGCCTTGCACCACCAGCTAGCAAAAGTAGTATAATAACAAATACACTGGCAAACGAGTAGTACATACAGAAACTAGTTACGCCCTGGCCTTTGTGTCATGGCACGGTGAGTGAGGCAGCAATTGGAGGGGCATGGAGGGGTATATCATCGTTTCCTGTACGCCATCACCACCGCTGTCACCATCAGCAGCCAGTGTACCCCTGCCCAGCCTTCATACACAGTCCTGGCTCGTAAAAGCATGGTTTCCATTGCTTTTGGGACCACAAAGTACGGTGTCGTACGGGTGTTTGGCATTATGACCGTAAATCCCCCCGTAACGAAGTGGAGGGGAGGATTGGAGGACAGATCACCGCTAAAGTTCGTCTGTCTGTCCGTCTGTCTGTCTGTCCGTCTGTTCACAAAAGGGGTGGCAACGACCTTCCGGCGCTAAGCGTTCAGTCCTATCCTCAGCCAGCCAGAGGTCTCCAGTTCGAGCCGGGTAGCGACCTCTTTGCGACTTCCTCGGCACCCTTGGAGATGATGCCTGGGCCTATGGGGATGGTGTTTTGGGAGATCTCGAGTACAACAACACACTGTAGTACGGCAACGCAGTACGGCATGGGTTTCGACATGCCCTCCCACCCCCCTCCATGCTCCCCACTTCCCTCACCTCCCCCTCGCCCCTCCAGCACCCCTGAACGCCCCTGCATCACCGTGAGGTGTACGGCGACGCAGTACGGCATGGGTTTCGACACGCCCTCCCACCCCCCTCCATGCTCCCCACTCCCCTCACCTCCCCCTCGCCCCTCTAGCACCCCTGAACGCCCCTGCATCACCGTGAGGTGTACGGCAACGCAGTACGGCACGGGTTTCGACACGCCCTCCCACCCCCCTCCATGCTCCCCACTCCCCTCACCTCCCCCTCGCCCCTCTAGCACCCCTGAACGCCCCTGCATCACCGTGAGGTGTACGGCAACGCAGTACGGCACGGGTTTCGACACGCCCTCCCACCCCCCTCCATGCTCCCCACTCCCCTCACCTCCCCCTCGCCCCTCCAGCACCTCTGAACGCCCCTGTATCACCGTGAGGTGTACGGCAACGCAGTACGGCACGGGTTTCGACACGCCCTCCCACCCCCCTCCATGCTCCCCACTCCCCTCACCTCCCCCTCGCCCCTCTAGCACCCCTGAACGCCCCTGCATCACCGTGAGGTGTACGGCAACGCAGTACGGCATGGGTTTCGACACGCCCTCCCACCCCCCTCCATGCTCCCCACTCCCCTCACCTCCCCCTCGCCCCTCCAGCACCTCTGAACGCCCCTGCATCACCGTGAGGTGTACGGCAACGCAGTACGGCACGGGTTTCGACACGCCCTCCCACCCCCCTCCATGCTCACCACTCCCCTCACCTCCCCCTCGCCCCTCTAGCACCCCTGAACGCCCCTGCATCACCGTGAGGTGTACGGCAACGCAGTACGGCATGGGTTTCGACACGCCCTCCCACCCCCCTCCATGCTCCCCACTCCCCTCACCACCCCCTCGCCCCTCCAGCACCTCTGAACGCCCCTGCATCACCGTGAGGTGTACGGCAACACAGTACGGCATGGGTTTCGACACACCCTCCCACTCCCCTCCATGCTCCCCACTCCCCTCACCACCCCCTCGCCCCTCTAGCACCTCTGAACGCTCCTGCATCACCGTGAGGTGTACGGCAACGCAGTACGGCACGGGTTTCGACACGCTCTCCCACCCCCCTCCATGCTCCCCACTCCCCTCACCACCCCCTCGTCCCTCCAGCACCTCTGAACGCTCCTGCATCACCATGAGGTGTACGGCAACGCAGTATGGCATGGGTTTCGACACGCCCCCGCCCGCCCCCCTTCATGCTCCCCACTCCCCCCACCACCCCCTCGCCGCTCAAGCTCCTCTGACCACCCCTGTCGTACAGCGACTTTGTACGGCATGGCTTCAGGCACCGCGTATCACCAATCTTCTTGTTGCAATATCTTGCATTGTGATCTCGACTAAGCTATAACTGAATTAATGAGCCATTCGCAGTTTCTTGGTTACTTTCCTAAATCAGCGTCAAACTGTTTGGTGACCGTGACCACCCTCCTCCATGCTCCCCACTCCCCTCACCACCCCCTCGTCGCTCTGGCTCCTCTGACCACCCCTGTCGGATAGCGACACGGTACGGCATGGGTTCGGGCACCACGTATCACCAGTCTTCTTGTTGCAATATCTTGCATTGTGATGTCGACTAAGCTATAACTGAGTTAATGAGCCATTCGCAGTTTCTTGGTTACTTTCCAAAATCAGCGTAAAACGGTTCGGTGACTGTGACCACCCCTCTCCAAACTCCCTATTCCCCCCACCACCCCCTCGCCGCTCTAGCTCCTCTGACCACCCCTGTCGTACAGCGACTTTGTACGGCATGGCTTCGGGCACCGCGTATCACCAATCTTCTTGTTGCAATATCTTGCATTGTGATCTCGACTAAGCTATAACTGAATTAATGAGCCATTCGCAGTTTCTTGGTTACTTTCCAAAATCAGCGTAAAACTGTTTGGTGACCGTGACCACCCCCCTCCATGCTCCCCACCCCCCCTCACCACCCCCTCGTCGCACTGGCTCCTTTGATCACCCCTGTCGTACAGCGACACGGTACGGCATGGCTTCGGGCACCGCGTACCACCAATCTTCTTGTTGCAATATCCTGCATTGTGATGTCGACTAAGCTATAACTGAATTAATGAGCCATTCGCAGTTTCTTGGTTACTTTCCAAAATCAGCGTAAAACTGTTTGGTGACCGTGACCACCCCCCTCCATGCTCCCCACCCCCCTCACCACCCCCTCGTCGCACTGGCTCCTTTGAACACCGTCGTGAAGTCGGCGCATCTCCTGAAAAGCGTCGATTACTGATCGCCGAAAACTGTACTTGATCGGCGATTGCTGATCGGCGAATGCTGTCAGGGGAGATCGCCGTGAAAGCTCTTTAGATTTCGGCACAATTGGCCTGGCATCGGCAAAAATCTTTCGGCGCGATTTGCAAGCTGGTCTCGGCGAGAAGCACGGTCGTGAAGTCGGCGCATCTCCTGAAAAGCGCTGATTGCTGATCGCCGAAAATGATCGCTTTTTTGGTGATCACTGACCCACGGGTCATGAGACGTCGCCCTCATGCGCAGATGTGTGTGTGTGTGTGTGTGTGTGTGTGTGTGTGTGTGTGTGTGTGTGTGTGTGTGTGTGTGTGTGTGCATGTACTGCGCAGGTAGCGAGGCTCTACCTGTATATGTTGGTACAGAACAAGGGCTTTTCGTGCCTTGGACACGCCAACATCCCGTAGGGCAGCCCCAAGAGGTCACCGATAGCGGAAAACGTCCGGAGGCGCCCCAAAATTTGAATTTGAAGCAGTTCGACGCCATGCCGTACATGTACGCCATGCCGACTATTGCTTTCGAACATGAGCTGCACGCTGACATCAGGTCCGCCGACCATGCTTGTCTGCAACACATGAGCAACCTCACAACACTGGTCGGCGCGCCAATGTTAGGTGTTAGGTCCGCAATGCTGAAGTCATGCCGGCACGCAAAGCTTGTTCGTTCGCGGATTCATCACCAATCAGGATTTACGGTACCCCCGGCCGCGGCGACCACGACGCGGCGCTATAAGTCAATAAAATCATTCCTTGTCATCGGTTGCGGGCGTGGCGCAGTGGTTAGCGCGTAGGTCTCATACGTCAAGTGTGACTTGGGGTATCCTAAGGTCGAGGGTTCGAAACCCTCCGCCCGCAGCTCGCTCGTGTAGCTCAGTGGAAGAGCACCCGTTTAGTAAGCGGGAGGTCCCGAGATCGAAACTCGGCGTGAGCACTTTTGCGCCCTTCTGGGCATGTTTTGCTGGCCGCCACTCATGTTTTGGCATCCTCTAGTCAGTGGCTGCCTCTGCATTTAATGCTGACCCCGTAGAACTGGACATGGGGCGCCCAAAGTGGATCTGTCATGGGCTGCTGCTTGAAGCAGTCCCACAACACACTAAGCTCCCACTACACATACATCAAGCTGCGCTATAGGGCAATCAATACCATGTAACAACACAAGGTGACACAGCTCAACACCTCCTGACGTGCACACGCACGGACGTGGGCAATCCTGAATGAGGGGCATCAGTGCCATGTTGTGGCGGTGGGGGCTCTGCCCCAAAACACTCAGGCACAACCGTATCAGGACGGATACAGAAAAAAAGCAACTCACAGAGCCGCACTCCTCAAATCCCAGCCGCAGGCCTGTCTCCAAATGAGCCCCACACGCGCCTGCTCAACGACATCCACCGCACCCCAAACCCACAAGGTACGTATCAAAGTAGCCCGAGCCGTTGGTTGCTGCCATGTAGAGAAAGGTATGCAGGCAGCCACACACCATGTTGCTACCTTCTTAATAAATACTACAAAAAAGGCATCACATAACTCTCCTTCCCCTTTCTCGCCTGCCTCCCTTCTCCCAGGCGCCCCTGGCCCGCTCCGACCACCCCTCCGACCTGCAGCAGGCGGAGGGGCTGCTGGCGGGGGGCGCTGCGGACCGCGGAGCAGCTGGCGGGGGGTGGCAGCGGTGGGACAGCAGACGGGGAGGAGGAGGAGGCAGCAGACGGGGAGGAGGAGGAGGAGGCAGGCGGGAACGTGGAGGTGGAGGAAGACGGGGAGGAGGGGGAGGAGGGGCCAGGGGAGGGCGGTCGGCGCCGCAGCGATGGCAGTGAGGGCAGCGGGCGCGGGTTTCTGGTAGAGTTTAATGCGACGTGTAGTGCAGAGTGGCGGGCGGGGGAGGTGGTGCGGCGCCACGTGCCCCTATTATGACGTACCATGCTTGTCATGTCATGCCCGGAGGCTGTATGTTGTGCCACTTTGCTATCCGTTCTGTTGCGCTGTGGTTGCACGTGCATGTGCTTCAGTGCTTGTGGTCGCTGTTGACAGCTTGCAACCTCCAGCTGGGGTGGGGAGTTGTACGGGCGAGCCTTCATCACAACAGCATGCACGTGATACGCCATGACACCTACCCCCTTAACATACCCCCTTAACACATCCGTCAGCTTTCGCATGCATGCTTAGCCCGTTTTCTGAACCTGCCAGCGGGAGTCCCCGCACAGCAAGCCCGCCGTCCCACACACTCATCAAGCTCACACCGTCGCAATCTCGTCAGCTTAGGTACGACCCAACATACACGGGCACCCAAGAGGCATCCGTCCTCATGCCCGCTGCTAGCACAATCAACGTTGCCAAACGCAAAAAGCATTAACCACTAGGAACCCAGGATAGCACTACGCTGACGTTTGTTGTCACCCAGATTGACCAAAATCGAAGGTGCCTAAAGTGCAGGGGATGAAGTCGGGCTTTTCCCTATGAGTAGACGCAGTGGTAAGGAGTAATGGGTTGCCATTACTCTAAGCTCTGCCAAATCTGTGCGCCTGGACCGGCCTTCGGCCGTTGATGGAGTGCTGTACATATGAAGCCAGTGTAAGTTTTCGCTGGGTCTGATTGATAGATAGGCGCCTCCTGGGAATGCTACAGGGTATCCTTCCTTACCTCTTTCCAATACGCTTTATACCGGTATGGTATCCTTACCCGTTTTCAATACACCTCACAAGGTGTCTAGGGTGCTGGTATTAGGTTCGGCGAAGAAAACGACGGAAATGTGCCCAATACGAACTAAGCCGGTTAAGTGCATGAGCAGACTGGTGGCAACCGTGGCATTTTGGCCTTGGACCAGAAATCAACTTGGGCATTGGCGGGCTTATGTGCATATGTTTATTAATTGAGTACACAATCGTTGAGTTAGTTATATGCCAGGAAAAGCCCGTTGGGAATGCTCAGGAAAAGAGGAATGACGCAGCTGGAGTCTCGGAGTAGAGTTCATTGCAGGTTTAACCAAACGGCTTTTGAATGGGAGGCAAATGTAGATTTGCCACTCTAGCATGGCAAGCGAACAGCAGGGTACATACAGGGCTACCATAGCGTATGCACATTCGCAGCTTGGAGCCTAGGGGCTTGATTTGCTCGCAAACAGCACTACCCCCTCCACCGGCAACGCCTACACCATTACTGGCTTCTTAGTGCAAGGTGGCTCCTTCAGCTTTGACTGCTGGCTGGGTCGGTGGTTGACGACGTGGCGGTTCCATCCACAGGTGGCATCAAGTGAGCGACACACTTCGTCCTCCTATCACATGCTGAAAGGACTTCCCTTTGTGTTGACAGGCCTTTCAGAACTTGGTTGTGTGGTGAAATACCTTCATGAGCGCCACAAAGTTATTACTGCTGGAGGGCCTAGCAATCGCACAAATATAGTTCCACTTTCAAACTGCGCAAGCAGCTGGCGCCAACCTCTGCTACACTGCCGAGTTTAGCCACGTATGTACGCCCAAGACCTCGTCATCGATGCATGACCTATACCTCTACCACCACACCCGTACGGAAGCAAGGACCACAAATGGTGCCGCTTCACCCTGATGGTACCAATGGCTGCACCACCAGCATGCCTGTTTCAAAGCCTTGCACCACCAGCTAGCAAAAGTAGTATAATAACAAATACACTGGCAAACGAGTAGTACATACAGAAACTAGTTACGCCCTTGCCTTTGTGTCATGGCACGGTGAGTGAGGCAGCAATTGGAGGGGCATGGAGGGGTATATCATCGTTTCCTGTACGCCATCACCACCGCTGTCACCATCAGCAGCCAGTGTACCCCTGCCCAGCCTTCATACACAGTCCTGGCTCGTAAAAGCATGGTTTCCATTGCTTTTGGGACCACAAAGTACGGTGTCGTACGGGTGTTTGGCATATAAGTCAATAAAATCATTCCTTGTGACCGTGACCGTAAATCCCCGTAACGAAGTGAAGGGGAGGATTGGAGGACGATCACCGCTAAAGTTCGTCTGTCTGTTCCGTCTGTCTGTCTGTCCGTCTGTTCACAAAAGGGGTGGCAACAGACCTTCCGGCGCTAAGCGTTCAGTCCTATCCTCAGCCAGCCAGAGGTCTCCCAGTTCGAGCCGGGTAGCGACCTCTTTGCGACTTCCTCGGCACCTTGGAGATGATTGCCTGGGCCTATGGGGATGGTGTTTTGGGAGATCTCGAGTTACAACAACACACTTGTAGTACGGCAACGCAGTACGGCATGGGTCTTCGACACGCCCTCCACACCCCCTCCATGCTCCCCACTCCACTCACCCACCCCTCGCCCCTCCAGCACCTGAACGCCCCTGCATCACCGTGAGTGTACGGCAACGCAGTACGGCAGGGGTTTCGACACGCCCTCCCACCCCCCTCCATGCTCCCCACTCCCTCACCACCTCGCCCCTCCAGCACCTGAAACGCCCCTGCATCACCGTGAGGGTACGGCAACGCAGTACGGCAGGGTTCGACACGCCCTCCCACCCCCTCCATGCTCCCCACTCCCCTCACCACCCCCTCGCCCTCTAGCACCCCTGAAACGCCCCTGCATCACCGTGAGAGTGTACGGCAACGCAGTACGGCATGGGTTTCGACACGCCCTCCCACCCCCTCCATGCTCCACTCCCCCTACCACCCCTCGCCCCTCCAGCACCCTGAACGCCCTGCATCACCGTGAGGTGTACGGCAACGCAGTACGGCATGGGTTTCGACACGCCCTCCCACCCCCCTCCATGCTCCCCCACTCCCCTCACCACCCCTCGCCCCTCCAGCACCCCTGAACGCCCCTGCATCACCGTGAGGTGTACGGCAACGCAGTACGGCATGGGTTTCGACCGCCCTCACACCCCCCTCCATGCTCCCCACTCCCCTCACCACCCCCTCGCCCCTCCAGCACCCCTGAACGCCCCTGCATCACCGTGAGATGTACGGCAACGCAGTAGGCATGGGTTTCGACACACCCTCCCACCCCCTCCATGCTCCCCACTCCCTCAC